>JASPKZ010007511.1:862500-1118035 GCA_030220185.1 Diploptera punctata
AAAGCCAGAGGGAAAACGCCCAGTTGGTAGACCAAGAATGAGGTGGGAGAATATCATTAACTATGATTTGAGGGAAGTAGATTATACAGGGAGTGATTGAAAAGCATTGGCTCAGGATAGGGATGTATGGAGAGCTTATGTTCGCGCGGCCATGAACCTATGGGTTCGATAGTGCCAGTGAGTAAGTAAGTAAGTAATACTGAGTTACGTTGTGAAATATCGGAAATTGTGACTGCTATCTTGCTGGAGTTCGGAATTCCTATAAAGTTAGTTAGACTTAGGCCTATATGAATGTGCCTAAATAGCTCAAAGAGTAGGGTGCGTGTAGGCAAACAGTTTTCCGACACCTTTGAAATTCAGAATGGGTTGAAGCAAGGAGAAGCACTATCTCCTCTACTATTTAATTTTGTACTAGAGCATGCCATCAAATCTCTAGAGGATGAAGAAGCCTACAACGCAATAATATTAATGATCTGTTAGTTTATGCTAACTAATTAACTCATGCCCTAAATGGGAGTCAATGACCAATCACGTTTCAACGATTTCTGTTTTACAACCAATCAGAGTCGTGTTTCACGAAATATTTATCAGTGTTATAATTACAATGTTAAAGAAAGCTCCTCCTTTTTAATATTCTGAATAGGTCTGACCATTATTTTGCAGTGACAGAGCCTATGAGAAATACGGCTACCAGATTGTATATATAGTGCATGAATGTCAACACATTCCGCATGCGGGAGTTAATATAAAAACATTTGTAGCAATTTATTATACCACCAAAAAAAGAAACCACTGTTTGCACTTTCTTAAATGTATTTTTTCCCAGGTAACAATCCAGAAAAATATAATTGTCATATATACATCATACGACATCAGAAATGAATTAATATACAGTTTGACGTGTTTCATTTTTTCTCCACTAGACAGCATTCTTACAATATTGCGTTCCTTTGGCAATAAATAGTATGATCTTGTTGCAGTGATAAACAAAAGAAGCAGATGAAGCGTACCTATTGTTTCTCATTTGTTTTCAAACATCGCCGTTTACATTAAATATATAAATATTTTAAATAACTATAGTTAAATAATGATTTGTGAGTAAACAGCTTAATTTTATTCGTTAAATAGTCCTAACAAATGCCACTCTTGATTTCCAAATTCTCTAGATAAAATCGCTCCTCACTTCGTGAGTCGTGAATTTATCGATAATTTGGAAATCACTCGTGGCATTACTTATGATAAATACCAATTAGATAGTATAACTGTCACAGGATTGATGATCGGGGCAAGAGGTACTATACCAGGATTATTAGCCAAATTTTGGAATTCCTTAGATTTGGACAGGGTGTATCTTTCTAAAATTGCCATCGCTGCCATTAGAGGATCAATTTCAATTTAAGAAACCATCTATACAAAATGTTTACTTTATAGAATATACTTCAATTACAATTTGATTTTTTTAATGTATTTACAAAATGTATTTAATCAATTTCGAAAATTAATTGTCTGCATCACTTTGTCCTTGTGGCAATCCTCTAATAAGGAAAGTTTTACGTAATAAACATATATAAATATAAATTTTTGTTTATGAGTTACATTTATGCGTATTCTGAGCTGCCTTCCCTGAAAACGCAACAAAGAAATGTAGAATGTAAAATCACGTATTGTGCGCGTTATTTACTCGAAAAGATTGAGAGAAAAAATGGGTTACGCCTTGAATGTGGTACGTAATCATCATTTGGACTGAATAGAAGCAAGATGTGAGAGTATATATCCACAGAAGTATTCTGACTTGTTTTCCTAAGGTTTCATTTCCTATCTCATCCAGAAAAAAAATACATTAAGCTTTTTGGTCAATAGAACCTCCACGGCAGTGCCACACTTTTTTCCAGTTGCTATATACTATAAAGTAAGATTTAGTAAGGCCCCAAGTCTCATAAACCAGGATTAGAAGATACTAGAGTACGTCTCGGAGATATGAAGGTGGCCTAACCGTCAAGGGAAACATGTCTTCTCTCTTCTTTTTGTAAAAGGAATGAGACAAGGAAAGGAAGTTGCAAGTGGGGACACTGTCAAAATATATGACGACACCTTCAGGTTGATAAAGTTATATAAGAAATAAAGGCAGGATTTTTTATATTTTATTTCTCTCTGCCTTCTGCTGGGTATGAAGAAAAGCGACTCTGGAAATATCAGTAAATATTGCATTATATCTGTATAAGAAAGTGTGTCCTCTGTCATACCCTTGTTCTATCTTTCTCCACTGTTTATACGCTGGACATATTGATGTTCTGTTTTATTTGTCACTCATCTTTAATGCAATATCATGGATTAAATAATATTAAAATTCTCATAAGTAATGCCACGAGTGATTTCCAAATTATCGATAAATTCACGACTCACGAAGTGAGGAGTGAATTTATCTAGAGAATTTGTAAATCAAGAGTGGCATTTGTTAGGACTATTTAACGAATAAAATTAAGCTGTTTACTCACAAATCATTATTTAACTATAGTTATTTTAAAATATTTATATATTTAATGTAAACGGCGATGTTTGAAAACAAATGAGAAATGATAGGTACGCTTCTACTGCTTCTTTTGTTTATCACTGCAACCAGATCATACTATTTATTGCCAAATGAACGCAATATTGTAAGGAGGAGCTTTCTTTAATATGGTAATTATAACACTGATAAATATTTGGTGAAACACGACTCTGATTGGTTGTAAAACAGAAATAATTGAAACGTGATTGGTCATTGACCCCCATTTGGGGCATGAGTTTAATAGTCATAAAGTAATGCCACTAGTGTTTTCCAAATTATCGATAAATTCACGACGAATTTATCTAGAGAATTTGGAAATCAAGAGTGGCATTTGTTACGACTATTTAACGAATAAAATTAAGCTGTTTACTAAAAAATAATTATTTGAATATAGTTACCGGTGTTTTAAAATATTTACATAGTTAATGTAAACGGCGATGTTTGAAAACAAATTAGAAATGTGAGGTTATGTATATCGAGCTACAGTGATCAGATTATTTATTGCCAAATAGGATCGCAATATTGTAAGAATGCACTCTAGTGGAGAAATAATGAAACACATCAAACTATTATAATCAATATTATAGGTTAATCATTTATATTTTGAATAAAACAACTCAGTAAAATCACTGAATCTATTCATTATTTGCTATATTCAATGTATTTGTTGGAGAAAAATAATGGTCTAACCTGTTCAGAATCTTAAAAAAGGAGGAGCTTTCTTTATCACAAAAGCAGGAGCTGATAAAGAGAAATCGATAAAGAGCGAGGTGAAACACGACTGTCATTGGTTGTAAAACAACATTAATTAAAACGTGATTGGTCATTGACTAGTATTTGTGGCATCAGTTAAATAGTAGAAATAAGTTGTTTACTTTATTTTCTTTAGTTTAACTACTCCTTTTGCGATCAGTCTCATATATTGTGGACAGAGCGTCTTACTACTATTCATCGGATCCCTGCTTCGATTCTCAGACAGACAATAGAAGTCTTTTCATGAAGGAAATTGTTCTTGTGGTCCTCCAGGATCTTAACTCTTACTGTAGGCCTAGATTTAAGTTTAAGGTGGTTCATTAACATTTACCTTCCATCATATTATCGGGATAACGTGATTCCATAATCCGGGCGGGTTATAATTCTACCAATTGTAGAAAGAGTGTCAGAAATATCCTTCTTTACTTTGGTTTTATTGTTTTTTATTATATTTTGTAAAGTTATATTAGTTTTAAATGCCACATTAATGTTAAACTGTTTTAAGTATTTAGATATTTTATTGGAAAGTGGGCCTATGTATGACATTATGACATATTTCTTTATGTTTTTATATTTAAATTTACGTCCACTTCTGTGGTGTCGGGGTAGCGTGCTGCGTCGTCACGCAGCGGGCCCCGGTTCGATCCCCGGTCGGGACAGTTTTTCTGAGTGAGGTTTTTATCGGGGTTTTTCCTCACCTGTAAGACAAATGTCAGGAAAACTTTAAGGCCCAAACGGTCCCCGAAATCATATGGCTATCGCAATTATCATCATTCATATTCATCTTAGGTTAAGCTTAGGATTAGGGACTCTCCTGGCGCACCATCATTATCATCATCACCCATCATATCATCGGGGCAACGAAACCCCGGCTTCCAGGCGCCCCAACCATGGAAGTGGGTTACAAGTACGCCATGCCAGGAGAGAAACCAGGAATCTCGAAAGACAAACCTGGGGCATTTGAAAAGACAAAATAAATACATTTACCATCTGAATATATTTCTGACATTTTACAACTAATCTAATTAACTAACTGGCATTATTGAACCCTAGATTAATAACCGCGCGGACATAAGTTCTCTCCATATACCCCTATCATTAGCTAATGTTTTTTTTTTTCAATCATCCGCTGTATAATCAACTTCCCATAAATCATGTATATATGAGACATAATAATAATAATAATAATAATAATAATAAAATAGACTTCTTAAGAAGATCGGCAAGAATATCAAAATTGGATAAAGTAAGAAATAATACATTAAGAGAAATGATGAATGCAGAAAAGGATATTGTACAAGATACTGAAGTTATCAAACTAAGTTGCTATGGACATAGAATGAGAAGAAGGGACACAGAAACAAACAAAGAAGTGTTGAAATGGATACCTCCTGGAAAAGGGAAACATGGTAGACCAAAGCCAACGTGAGAAAGGGAATTCAGGACAACATGAAGAAGAGAAATATGACAGACGTAGACACGCCAGACCGGGAACTGTGGAAGAAAACATTGCATATTTTGGTTGAGGATACCTGTGTAAATAACAGAAACAATCCTGAAATTAAAAAATAATAATAACAATAATAATTAACGTAATAATAACAGTAAAATAATAATAGTAATAATAATATTAATACATTATATTACTACTATTACTAATAATAATAATAATAATAATAATAATAATAATTATTATTATTATTATTATTATTATTATTCCACCTCTGCGGTCTCGAGGTAGCGTGCTGCCTTGTCATTCCCGGTCGGGACAGGCTCCTGGGTGAGGTTTTTTTTGGGGTTTTTCCTCATTTTTAATACTAATGTCAGGAAGCGTAGGGCCCAGCGGTCCCCGAAAAATCATTCGGCCATCATCATCATCCCTATCATTATCATCATCATCCCTCACCGGTGTGGAAAGCAACGGGAAGCTACAACACCTACAATTCCCTAGTAAAGCTGCAAAGCATATGGAGTTGAGAACCGATCCACGGACACTCAGCAGCCATTTGCTGGTTGAATGAAACACGCAGGTGGTGCACCCTGGGGAAAGAAGAGGCAACTAATTTATAACTTGCAACTCGCTGCCGAGATGTACGACTTGCTTCTCTAATGATTACGTCACTAAACCGCAGCACTACTGCCCTCTAGAAACCATTTGCTCATTTGCAAAACAAAAGAAATTAACAAAATAAAGTGTAGAAATGTTTACTCGCCGCAAACTTTATAATATATTTATCTGTTAGCTAACACAGATTGTTCTGGAACATAGAAAACACGCAGTTTGTGATATCGGAAGAAGAATAAATCAATTTTTTGTTAAGAAGAGAAAAATTATGACACAGTTCCATTACCATCATCATCATTATATATGGTATGACAGCCCATTTTTGGCCCTACCCTTCCTCAGATTATCTTCCAAACTTCTTTATTTGCTGCTAAATTCTTCAAATATCTAATTTTACTATTTCTAAGCATTATATTATATGAATGCGAAACGTGGACTCTTACTTTAAGGGAGGAAAGGAGATTACTAGTATTTGAGAATAAAGTTCTTAAGAAACTTTCTGGCTCAAAGAGAGATGAACAGACAGGTGAATAAATAAGATTGCATAACAGTGAATTACATGATCTTTATAGGAAACCAGATATAATGAGAACAGTAAAGTATCGTAGACTGCGATGGGCAGGACATGTTGCACGAATGGGGAATGAAAGACGTGCATGGAAGCTTCATGCAGGAAAACCAGAGAGAAAGCGCCCAGTTGGTAGACCAAGAATGAGGTGGGATAATAACATTAACTATGATTTGAGGGAAGTAGATTATACAGGGGATGTTTGGAAAACATTGGCTCAGGATAGGGATATATGGAGAGCTTATGTATGCGCGGTCATGAACCTCCGGGTTCCATAGTGCCAGTGAGTTAGTTTTATTTACTATCCTGCAAGGCATCATCCGCCCATTTTAATTTTGGTCTTCCAACTTCTCTGGTTTGTATCGATTGTGCCATATAGATCTTTTTAACAGCCTTATTATTGCCAAATGTCCAGCCCAGGCCAATATATTATTTTAATCCTTGGAAGAAGAAGAAATAAAAATGTATTTCTCTTACTGTATTATTTCTTACTTTATTAAATTTTTATATTTTTTGCCGATCTTTTTAAAAAGTCAATTTTTTAATATTATTATTATTATTATTATTATTATTATTATTATTAATATTATTATTATATCTAATATATAAATAACTTCTTTGTATAAATTTTAATATTTTTTAATCTATGATATTGTATTAAAGATGAGTGACAAATAAAACATCATCATCATCATCATCATCATCACTCCAGGGATTAGGCAATTGCCCGTTCCGACTTCATATTGCATCAGCCCAACGTCTTCTAGGTCTTCCAACATCACCTCTTCCTCTTGCTTGATAATTTCTTGCAAACAATAGATATCTCTCCTTACTCATTCCATCCATGTGATCAATCCATTTCTGTCTGTAATTCGTGACTTTATCCAATAAAGGCTGTACTTTCAATTCTTCTTTCATATCCTCATTTCTTATTCTATCAAGTCTTGTACGTCCTTTTACTTGTCTTAGGAACCTCCTCTCCGCCGTCTGTATTCTATCCTTCTGTCTTTTCACTGGAGCCCAAGTTTCACATCCATACAATATTGTGGGAACCGCCATAATATTATACATTTTTATGTTGGTTTCTTTTCTAATTGTATTTTTGAATGTTCTCTGTATTGTTCCACACACCATCTGAAATGTATTTATTTTGGAGACAAATAAAACAGAACATCAAAATGTCAAGTGTATAAACAGTGGAAGTATAATTGCTGCAGTGCTTAATATTTGGAACTTGCCAGTAATTACAATTTTGCCCTGACTGCGTTACCAGAGCAGCGCAGAACTAATCTGGTGGTAGGGCTGCTTCCAGGACTGCGGGAGTTGATTCTTGTCATCTTCTCTAGACGCATTGCTCTTGAGCTACGTTTGCCCATGAGAAGCCGTCCAATCTGGTCAGCTCCACTCACGGGAGCTTACTTCACTAAATCGGGTTCCTTATATAAGTCATACAATTTATAATTTCTCATTTTTCTCCAAATATCACCTTCTTTCACAGCCCCAAAAATAGATGTTAGTATGTATTCACGTAGACTTTCACGGCCGGAGTTGCTATGATGATCTTGATGAAGATTTTCGGGCTGTACACCGTGGTCGTGAGGCTTGTAGTTCCCCGACGTTTCGCCAGAGACTGCGTCTGGCATCCTCAAGGTTGTCTCAAGACAACCCTTGAGGATGCCAGACGCAGTCTCTGGCGAAACGTCGGAGAACTACAAGCCTCACGACCACGGTCTACAGCCCGAAAATCTTCTTCAAGATCATCATAGTTGTATCTTTCTTAAAAGTATCCAAAGATTTTTCATCTGACTCTAAAAGAATCCAGGTTTCTGATGCATATTTTTTTTTAAATATAGGCCTATATTCATGTATTTAAAATCTTCAAAACACTTGTCCCTTTATAATTTTCACAGCATTGATTATATATCTTCTTACAAAATGGATATATTTTTTGAAATTCTTATGATTAACTAGAAAGGTACAAGAGATGCAATTGGATTGATACGAACAATAGGAGAAAGATACATATATAGAAAAATATGAAGACGTTTATGCAATATTTGTTGACCTGGAAATGCATTTGACAGAGTAAATTGGAATAAACTCCTGAAGATCTTGAAGAAAATTGTCGTGAACTGGAAGGAGAGGAAACTCATAAGTAGTTTTTATATGAAACAGCGAATAAGAGTGAATATAGGAGAAGAAATGTCAAAGGGAAGATAAATTGGAAGGAGGGTAAGGCAAGGATGTCCTCTATCACCTACTCTTTTCAACATCTACCTGGAAGACCTAATGAAGAACAGCTTCAGGAATACAGGAGGCGTAAACATGGGAGGAAGAAGAATAAAGTACATACGATTTGCTGATGATATGGCTTTGCTGGCAGAAGATTCAATGACAATGAGGAACATGCTGATGGAGCTAAATGACAAGTGCGAGGATTATGGGATGAAGATAAATATAAATAAGACGAAGACCATGATTATAGGAAGGAAACCAAGGAAGATAAACATGAGGATTAAACATGAGGCCATTGAGCAAGTGGAGAACTTCATATACTTGGGTTGTTATCAGTAGTAACATGAACTGCGATCAAGAAGTAAAGCAGAGGATAGCAATGGCAAAAGAAGCTTTTAACAAGAAGAGAAGCATTTTCTGTGGACCTTTGGCAAACGAATTACGGAAGAGGCTAGTGAAGTGCTTTGTGTGGAGTGTAGAATTGTATGGTATAGAGACTTGGACATTACGACGGAATGAGGAAAAGCGACTGGAAGCTTTTGAGATGTGGATATGGAGAAGAATGGAACGTATAAAATGGACAGACAAAGTAAGAAATATTGATGTGCTAGGCAGAGTGGGCGAAATAAGAACAATGCTGGAACTCATAAAGAAGAGGAAAATAAATTGGATTGGCCAGTGACTAAGAAGAAACTGCCTGCTGAAGGATGCCCTAGAAGGAATGGTCAACGGAAAGAAAGTTAGAGGCAGAAAAAGACATCAAATGGTTGACAATATTAAAATAAATGGTTTGTATACAGATATAAAAAGGAAAGCTGAGTTGAGGAAAGAGTGGAGAATGCTGAGTTTGCAGTGAAAGACCTGCTCTTGGGCAGAACACTATGAATGAACGATTAACTAGCTAACATCATGCGTGCACTGTTACGCCTAAATAAATTATAAATAAAATATTGACGGTTAATTAATTATATGTTATTCACTGCGAAGAACCAAACAAAGCGGTTGCTAGAGTAAAATTTTTAATTTCAAATTTCAGGTAATCCCTCAATTCTAACGATAAGATTCCACCGATTTTTAGATAATACATACCTCGGTTTATTTAAACACGATATACTTAGTTTCGTTGTGAAACATAGAAAACTGCAATCGCTAGAGCGATTTTTACATTTTCGTTTCAGGTTAACTGCTACAGCTATGATTTTAGAACATAATAGATAACAGCTGAACACTCGCCGCATCTGAAACCCTGTATATACAAATTTTCACGAAGATCAGTTGAACGGTGTAGAAGTCTATAAAGGATAGACAGACACACATTCGTTTATATACCTATAGATTTATGTAGATTAAAACAATAATTGACTCACCCCTGGCAAAGTTCGCTTCTCATGCAGAGCGTTTTGGGCGTTGACGGCGCTGTCCCGACTGTAGTACGTGAGAAATGCACAGCCTGAAACAAACACAGCACACATGTTCACAGAAATAGATACTCAAATGTACGGCTCTTATCAATCAAATCTTTATGCAACCTGCAAAACACATTACTTAATTTAGTGCAGTGTGATGAAGAAGTGCATGTAAAAGTGAACTACATTATCTTAGTGGGAAACCATATGTTGGCCAATAAGAACAGTTGAATCTCGTAGACTGCGACGGTAAGACATACCTCTTTATTTGTTTAATGGGGTGCCTTCAATAAGGCTATATCATAATTTTCATGTATGTGCGGGAAATTTGAAGACGAGATACATATATTAGGAAAAAGTGATGATTTAGAATATTGGAGACATCAGTTATTACCGGAAAGATTTATAAATTCAAATCGGGAAAGATTAGCATGCTACGAGTTATTGGTAAATCCAGAAAATTGGATAAACCTGGGTAAATTTCTGTACAAAACGCAGAAAATAAGAACAACACTCATTCATGAATAAATATATGTTATCAAAATGCAATACTATTAATTCTTAATAATTATACATAACTTAATTAATGTATAATGCTATTGTGTTATTATGAAATTGTAATATTATTGTGTTTTCTTTATGTAATTGTAATATTATTGTTTTCTTTATGCTATTACCAATTATTACTTTATTGTAACGGAGTGTCAACAGCACGTACGACTTACTGCCCGAAGCGAATGGTTTAAAGTCCCTCCCAGAAGACTTGTTCCTTGGATTTTTCCGTTCACAAAATCCATAGACCACGGCTGGGTTTGAACCCGTGTCCCTCGAAACTATAGGTAAAGAGCATAACCACTAGCCTACCGCGACCGAATGAAGAATTTAAAAAGGGTTAATCAACTTAGAGGTGTTACACTGAACAACAAAAAAGAAACATTTTATTTTTTGTCTCAGAAACAAAATATGTGATTCTGATAGTATTTTGTCTCCTGAATTCAAATATGATATCGGTGTTTCCTCCATCACGCAAGGTTTCCGAAAGACAGGCATTTATAATTTTAAATACTTTAATATTTTCTACATTCGTAACTACACAATATTCAAACATTCAGACTCACCTAGAAAGTAAGAAATGACAATTTTCTGCTATATTTCGCCTATGGAGCATCCCCTCTTGATGATCCAACAATAATCGGCCAGCATTTAGGATTCCATTTGCCTTTATATATCTTTTCCATAGCTGAAATCTCCTGATGAAATTGTTCCCCGTTTTATTTTACAATGGGCAAATGGACGAAAAAAGTTTATTAAAAAATAATTATTAAAATCCATTAATTGAAACCGAAATAACAAAAACTGTGGCTGATGGAGAAATCCCGAATAAATATTTGAAAACACGAAAAAAAACTGCATTAAGTACAACTATTGGTACTCATGGGAGATTATGAGTATTTGAGAATAAAGTTCTTAGGAAAATTTTTGGACCAAAGAGAGATGAACAGACAAGTGAATGGAGAAGACTGCGTAGGGTGAACTACATGGTCTTTATAGGAAGCCAGATATAATGAGAACAGTTAAGTCTCGTAGACTGCTATGGGCAGGACATGTGGCACGAATGGGGAATGAAAGACGTGCATGGAAGATTCTTGTAGGAAAACCAGAGGGAAAACGCCCAGTTAGTACACCAAGAATGAGGTGAGAGAATAACATTAACTTAGATTTGAGGGAAGTATATTATACAGGGGATGATTGCAAAACATTGGCTCAGGATAGGGATATATGGAGAGCTTATGTCCGCGCGGCCATGAACCTACGGGTTCGATAGTGCCAGTGAGTTAGTTAGTTATGGGTACTCATGAGACAAAAATCATGTTGACCAGTGTTATTTAAGGAATAGAAGAATATCATAAAATGATTGTTTTAGGTTGACACCCTAATGTTATCAAATTAACTAATTCTCCTTCATTTGACCTATTATTATAAAGAGAGGGCACTACTTTGTTAAAGTTAGAGTACAAGGTGATTAGAGTCATAAGTAGCCAAGAGAAGGAAATAGAGCGAGCCAAATAAATACTTTAGTGACGCAGACAAGACAGCACGGAAACCACAATAATGGGAAAAGGGACGGAAGTAGACACGAAAAGGGGAGAACACAAATTAACAGTGAATAATACACAAAGTAAAATATTAAAGATGTGGATAAAAGGAAACTCGGTGCAGATAAAAGAGAATAACAAGAACAAATGAGGAAGAGAAGAAAAACAAATTAGCTCAATTACATAGCTACGACACGTGATGGAAACAAAAAGAAATTCACCATGCGCTTTATAAAGAATTCTAAATATCCTCTTTTTGTTGCGAATACAAGTAAAGGTCGAATGAAATGAATTATTGATTTTTAATTGAACTAATGTGAAAGAATTCCACAGGAGTTTATATCTCACATTTATTATCTTTTACCTACAATACTGGAGGAGTCATGGTTTATTTATTTTACCTGATGGAGTTAAGACCATAGGGTCTTCTTTTCCACTTCACCAGGATAAATTATACATATAATAGCAATTATGAATTACCTACTTACTTACTTACTTACTCACTGGCATTATCGAACCCGTAGGTTCATGGCCGCGCGGACATACGATCTCCATACATCCCTATCCTGAGCTAATACTTTCCAATCATTCCCTGTATAATTTACTTCCCTCAAATCATAGTTAATGTTATTCTCCCACCTCATTCTTGGTCTACCAACTGGGCGTTTTCCCTCTGGCTTTCCTACAAGAAGCTTCCATGCAAGTCTTTCATTCCCCATACGTGCAACATGTCCTGCCCATCGCAGTCTACGAGACTTAACTGTTCTTATTATATCTGGCTTCCTATAAAGACCATGTAGTTCATTGTTATGTAGTCTTCTCCATTCACCTGTCTGTTCATCTCTCTTTGGTCCAAAATTTTTCCTAAGTACTTTATTCTCAAATACTTGTAATCTCCTTTCCTCCCTTAAATTAAGAGTCCATGTTTCGCACCCATATAATATAACTGGTAGAATAATTGTTTTATATATTTTCAGTTTAACGTTTTTTGAAAGGAGTTGGGACATCAAGAGTCTCTGCAATGCATAATAGCACGCATTTCCAGAATTGAGCCTATGTTTATGAATTATCTACATGTTGATTACGTAATAGACATAGGTTACACAATATATATTTGGCAAAGAAAGAACAAAAATATTAAAACAATAGTAATAATAATGATGATGATCCATCCATAGTAATTCTGCTGGAAGGCAGGTCTTTCACTGCAATCATAGCATTTTCATGCTATTCTTTGCAGCTTTACTAGGGAATTATAGGTGTGGTAGCTTCCCGTTGCTTTCCACACCGGTAAAGGATGATGAAGATAATGATGATGATGTCCCGGGTTCGATTCCCGGTCGGGACAGGCTTCTGGGTGAGGTTTTTTCGGGGGTTTTCCTCACTTGTAAGACAAATGTCAGGAAGCTTAGAGCTCAGCGGTTCCCGAAAATCATCCGGCCATCATCATCATCCTTATAATTATCATCATCATCCTTCACCGATGTGGAAAGCAACGGGAAGCTACCACACCTATAATTTCCTAGTAAAGCTGTAAAGCATAACATAAAAATGATATGATTGCATGAAAGACCTGCCCTCGGGCAGAATTACTATGGAATGGATGGAATGGACTAACAGACACAACTCACTAATATTACTTTTTAAAAATTAATAATGTGTTTTTTCATTATTTAATAAAAAGAGATTTAAGATTTCTTAATATATTTACCTAATGTCTTGTATAATAAGCAATAGATTAATTCATTATAGTTTATTACTTTCTTTGTATTTATTTCTTTCTTTTCTTTTTATGTATAGTAGATTCGAGCTGTTATTCCTTTCTGTATTCATTCTATCATTAATTTAATTTTGATTGTATTTAATTTTATTGTATTATTAGACATTATTTTCATTATTATTCAGTTTGACAGATAATTAATTCTTTAGTATGTACTATTCAACGTGTACATAATTCTTGCGCACGTTTTATTTGTGGTGTTCGCAAATTTGACCATGTTACAGCGTCCCTGGAACAATTATCGTGGCTTCGTCTAAGAGATCGTAGAACTGTCCATTCACTATCCCTTCTCTATAAAATCCTTCACACATCATCGCCTAATTATTTATCACGCCGCTTCATCAGACTATCCGACACACATAATCTTGACACTCGATCCCATCAGCACATTGTCCTTTATATCCCGCCTCATCACACTGTATATTATTCATCATCTTTTACGGTCTCACTTACCAAAACATGGAATTCCCTTCCGCCCTATGTCAGAGACTGTCAAACTATAACATCCTTCAAAAACAAGTTAAATAATTATTTAATAACAAACTAACTTATACACCTCACTGATAGTATTCTTTTAACAATTAATAAATTTAATTATCTATGAAAATAATATCAAAATTAACAAATATTTTTTTTGTTTTGTTTTAAATATAGTACAAACGTAAAATTAGTTTTCTATATCTCATTATTTTTCTTTGTTTTTTATATACACTAGACAGGGACAATTTAATATGTCTTGCTTGTATACATTTTATTATTAGTTTTATTTTTAAAACTAAAATTATGGTATTTCATGGGAAGGACCCCATACAAAGTAAAATCTGTCTCCAGAATAAAATTTTAGAGAGATCTAATCAATTTAAATATCTTGGATATTATCTCTCTATCTGGGATGAAAAGGATATCCCTGAAAAAGTTACTAGTTATAATAAAAGTTTAGGAATTATTAATCAAGTTATGAAACCATCCCTTGTACAAAAAAACACCAGATTACGTTTATATAACACTTTGGCTAGACCAGTGTTGACCTATGGTAGTGAAGCATGGACACTAAAAAAACAACATGAAAGCAGAATAACGGCTTGTGAAATGAGATTCATGCGCAGAACAGCGGGTTACACCAGATGGGATCGGAAAAGGAACACCGATATCTTAAAAGAATTGAAGACTACGCCAATTTTGGAATATATTAAACAGTACCAACTAAATTGGAAACACCGTCTTGAAAGAATGAGTTCAAATCGGATCCCCAAAGCTGTTTATAATTATATACCAAGAGGACGAAGATCACTGGGCCGTCCTATGAAACGCTGGAGGGAAAATTTTCTATAGGATCGTAACAGGCCTTGGCCTAATACTTGGAAGGAAGAAGAAGAAGAAGTCTTAATTTCAACTAACATTAATTAGTTGCATTATAGATCGTAATATAATAGATATTATCATTTTGATCAAATTTTTATTTAATATTTAATATTAGAGTTCATTGTGATTGTTATATTCTATTGTAATATATGTTTGCCCTGGTGAGTGGAAGAGAAGGCCACATTGCCTTAACTCCACCAGGTTAAATAAATAAATCTAAATAAAATCTAAATTATTGTATTTTTTTGTATTTATATGTAACATATGTTTGTCCTGGTGAGTGCAAGAGAAGGCCACATGGCCTTAACTCCACCAGGCTAAATAAATAAATCAAAATAAAATCTAAATTATTGTATTTTTTTTGTATTTATATGTAACATATGTTTGTCCTGGTGAGTGCAAGAGAAGGCCACATGGCCTTAACTCCACCAGGCTAAATAAATAAATCTAAATAAAAATCTAAATTATTGTATTTTTTTTGTATTTATATGTAACATATGTTTGTCCTGGTGAGTGCAAGAGAAGGCCACATGGCCTTAACTCCACCAGGTTAAATAAATAAATCTAAATAAAATCTAAATTATTGTATTTTTTTGTATTTATATGTAACATATGTTTGTCCTGGTGAGTGGAAGAGAAGGCCACATGGCCTTAACTCCACCAGGCTAAATAAATAAATCTAAATAAAAATCTAAATTATTGTATTTTTTTTGTATTTATATGTAACATATGTTTGTCCTGGTGAGTGCAAGAGAAGGCCACATGGCCTTACCTCCACCAGGCTAAATAAATAAATCTAAATAAACATCTAAATTATTGTATTTTTTTGTATTTATATGTAACATATGTTTGTCCTGGTGAGTGCAAGAGAAGGCCACATGGCCTTACCTCCACCAGGTTAAATAAATAAATCTAAATAAAATCTAAATTATTGTATTTTTTTGTATTTATATGTAACATATGTTTGTACTGGTGAGTGGAAGAGAAGGCCACATGGCCTTAACTCCACCAGGCTAAATAAATAAATCTAAATAAAAATCTAAATTATTGTATTTTTTTTGTATTTATATGTAACATATGTTTGTCCTGGTGAGTGTAAGAGAAGGCCACATGGCCTTAACTCCACCAGGCTAAATAAATAAATCTAAATAAAAATCTAAATTATTGTATTTTTTTTGTATTTATATGTAACATATGTTTGTCCTGGTGAGTGCAAGAGAAGGCCACGTGGCTTTAACTCCATCAGGTTAAATAGATCTATTCTATTCTATTCTAATTGTTGGGTATATTACTAAATATGTTTAAATAGCATATACTGATTTAGGGTTTAAGTGCCAGAACTGGATGTACACACGCAGTACACAGAGGCGATAATCCACACATTGGACATTCTGTGCTTGATGACAGTATCCAAAGTGCAGCGGTCACCGCTATTGGTGGAAGCTTCTAGAGCAGATTAAGTATTTACAACTTAATTACACTCTCCCCCCACTAGTGTCGATAATGGCAGCACATGCCAATCCTACGAATTTACAAAATTTGCATACTCATTCTCTATAATGATTTTAGTAAGTTAATGCTCTTATTTTTTGTAGTCGCCGTCATGTTATGTGGAATAATGTTGCATAAAGATTATTTATAAAAGACTTTAATTCCTATAATTATGTTATATAAATATTTATCGAGATTTGTGATAAAAACGTCAATAACCCCAGATTGCAGAGGTAGAGTTTATGATCTCATAATTGAAATAGTATTTTGTCCAAATTTATTATCATTTTCAATTACTCAGATATTTTAAAGCTAATAACGAGATATTGTTATGTCCAGACTTTAATAAGGCTCTCTGCAAGTTAATTTCTGAGTTTGCAAATATGATCAAGCAATATTTGCAAACTCACAAAGGAAATTAACACGTTTTAATATATTGCTCCTGATATAATATAAAAAATAATGATAAACAATGTAATTATAGACCAAGTTCAGAATTTTAATTGTTTGGGATGTCATTTAGGCAATGACAGAAATTTAGATAAACACACTAAAATTAGGGAAAAATGTCATATTCAAGACATAACCAAATTTATTATAGATAGACTGAAATATTGGAAGGGTCATATAGAAAGAATGGAAGAAAACCGGCTTGCAAAAATAGCTAAAGAAGATAGACCAATGGACGGGAGAAGAACAAGAGGAAGACCAGCCAAGAGATGGATAGATAGTGAATGAACATCCAATATGTCTTCCTCCGAGGAGTGATTTTGGAAATAAACAGGATGAAAATCCTACAAATTAATTAAGTTTAAGACACTAAAATACAACGATTCAATTATCTATGTGGCACAATTAAACGTACTTTATTGAATAAGACTAGGAAAGAAACTATTTCGAAGTTTTAGAAAGTATTGGCAGTTCCAACTCTTATCTATGGATGTGAAACCTGGACATTAAGAAAGGCAGATAGTAAAAAAATAGAGGCTGCTGAAATGAAGATGTTGAGAGCAATAGCAGGATACCAAAGGACCGATAAAAAGAAAAACGAAGATATAAGAACAGAACTTAATATATTTAATCTCTGTGAAAGAATAAAAATGTTATCAAAATGCTTCTCTTCAGCACGTATTACGAATGAATGAACAGCGCATACCAAGAAGAATGTATAATTATAAACCAAAAGGGAGAAGAATGTTGGGAAGACCATTCAGGAGATGGAAGGACCAATTCGACCTATAATGAGATCGGAACAGACCATTGGGCTTAATCCTTGTTGTTAATGATGATGATGATATATCACAGAACAATGGAATAATAGTTCGTGCAGATATAATAGCCGGCGTGCGTTGCTACGCCTAAATAATATTTCATTTATTTAGGCGTAGGAGCGAACGCCGCGCCGGGTATTCGCTAGTACAATAAATTAAACATCGCGGATTCATGGAAACTTAAAAAAACTGATGATTACAAATTCTTAGTGAAATTCCATGCTATAAGCCTGTCTAATAACCATGGCTACTATAAAAGTTGTAACTTACTTTTTACTACTGGTATAAAGCGAAGAAAATACTTTTCAAATTGCTATCTACACACTATATTGCATTTAAATGTAACATAATTTCTAGAAACCTAATCCCTTAACTAGTTTTATATTCACTTTCAGTTTGTTATCAACAAAAGTGTTAATTGTTTTCCTCAACGAGTGTAAATTACTCTTTTTATTAGCATCTTTGACTTTTTCTTTAAGATACGAGAGAGCAGTAACGCAAATAAGATGATAGAGAACATTAAATTGTGAAAAGAATGTTGCACCTAGTTTTGAACCTTTAGGATAACATTTTACACTACACAAAAATAAACATACATTCATCCCACACTCCTTTTTGTGCACAATACAAGATTGCATGATCTATGTTAAGCGGTCTGCCGAAGAGGTGTGTAAATTGAAAATGGACAAAATTAGCGCCCACAGCACGAAACTCAAGTACGTAAAGTGCAATGGGTGGCATTAGAAAACACACACACTTTTACATTGTTTCCAATCTGACATCCAAATTCTAGGAATGAGAAATAAAACATTGCCCGTCACGCAGGAACTGTGCAAACAGGCGTCAAAATGTGGCTCGTGTGTCTGGATTCAAGATTTTGATGGTAAATTTAATCACTAAACAAATAATCGATTGAGTTGGTGTTTACTTGATGAAAATCCATATTTATTAATTAAATACCTTCAGTACAGTACAGTACAGTGTACCGAAACAGCTGTCACTGAATTATATAATAAATATGAAAATTAAAAAAAAAACTACGTTTTATTTTTATTTAATTAATATATAATAAATAAATTTGGTGTTTACTTGATGAAAATGCATGGTGTTTATTTACTAAATAAAAGTATCAAATTTTTATATGATTTTCATATTTTTTTTTTCAACATTCGTAACAGGTAGTTGAATGCAGGCTTTCACGGCCGGTAATCATAATGAACAGTGATTTCGAGGTATGTGACCGTGGTCCATTACTAGTGTTCCTACCAGATGTTTCTCCCTCACCTGCCGAGGGCATCTTCAGTAGCTGTGAATTCACAGCCGAGCCTCCGACCAGGAAACAACACCTAGAAGCACTCGCTACTGGAGATGCCCTCCGCAGTTCAGGGAGAAACGTATGGCAGGAACACCAGTAATAGACCACGGCCACATAGGGCAGAATCGCTTAACGTTATTCGTAAAATATGTTTTAGTACACTGTAAAAAACCATATAAAACTTCGATAGTTTTATTTAGTATATAACCATTAAACAAACTATAAAAGATCTTTGGAAGGGACAATGAAGAGAAGGTTGGGTTATTTTAGAACTTAAAAGTCCTTTCAGGGTTACTACATGAAACGAAGATTATTATTATTATTATTATTATTATTATTATTATTATTATTAATACCCGGCGTGTGCTGCTACGCCTAAATAAATGCAAATTAATGTGCTTTTATGTTTAGATGAATAAGTAAAAGGAAAAAAATAATTATAAATTTATATTTTTAGATACCCCGTGCTGATTACCCGGCGTTGCCAGGGAATCTACTTATCCCTATATTCGTGACATAAATGAGCTAAAATACGAAAATTAATGCGTTTTATGTTTAATTAAATAAGTAAGAGGAAAAATTTATATCGTAATTATTTTTAGATACCCCGTGCTGTTTACCCGACATTGTTCTGGAATCTACTCATACCAATCTTCTTGTCATAAATGAGCTGAAAAACAAAAATTAATGCACTTCTTATGTTTAGTTGAATAAGTAAAATGAAAAATAATTATAAATGTATACCGTAATTATTTTAAGACTCCTCGTGCTCTTTACCCGGTGTTTCCCGGGATTCTACTTATCTCGATCTTACTGGCATAAATGAGCTAAAAGACAAAATTCGTTATTGTGAGTTATCCGCAAAAGAATAGCCGCCATGTGCTGCTATGCTTGTACAGGAATCTACGTACTTGTTTCGATCTTCTTGGCATCAATGAAAGACAAATATGGTTATTGTGAGTTATCCGTAAGAGATAAACATATGCTGTCGGGGACGTTTCTGTAGAGCTTTTTGAGATATTCAATTCTGCGTACATTAATGTTGTGTATGTAAGCCATTTAAGTGTCCAAAGAGCTACTTTTTTCACGTTTTCCACTACAAAGGGCGATTTCTAAGGGTATCACAACTCTCTTATAGCCTATGTTCATCCCGGGAATCTCCTGAACATTTTGCAAAAAATCCCATCACAATCCGATCAACGGCATGGCCGCGCATAAAATACAAACAAATAAACATTATTTTTTATATATTAGATTATTATTATTATTATTATTATTATTATTATTAAAACGTATAATATATTTGTAATTATTTCTCAGAATAGAAATTTAATAGATGATATTTTTTCTTGTCTTTCCATTTAATATTATGGAGGAATCGAACCCTGGGTATGAAGTGGTAGACAAAAGAAAGAAAAGAAGAAAAAAGTTTGGGCTTCCCCTCTCTGCCCCGGGCTCATTAGAGTCTGTGCTGCCCCCTGCGGTCCCGGAAATGAAGTCGTTTTGTGGCGGGACAAAGATGGACGACCACCAGAGACCGGAAGTAGAGAAACCATCCTCCCCCATCTCTTACTTTATATGAATGTGCAGTAAAGGTAGGGCTGTCCAGGACTTTGTCATTATCATATCTACACCAGATAGCAGCACTCACTCGCTCTACAGTTCCTGATATCTGCTGTAATGACCGCACCGTCCGTTACTTTATTTATACTCGAGGCTTATCTCTACCTGCTAATGGACTGACCGCCTACACGGAATCTTAACAGTTCAAAGTACCTCAAGGAATATACAGTGTCGTCACTTTATTTAAGGGGACGTGTACAGGGTGATTCTGTAAGAGAGTGCAAAAATTAAACAGGGCATAGAATTTACTCCGCTGAACAATTTAAAGTAGGGAACCAGGTGAATAATTTTACATATCTATGATGCAATATCTCATATGAAGAAGAAGAGGATGTAAATGCAAAAATATCTAATTTTTTAAGAATTTTAGGGTTAATAAATTCTATCTTCAAGCCACAGTTAGTCCAAAAGCATTCAAGACTGAAAGTGTATAAAACACTGGCTCTTCCAACTCTTTTGTATGGTAGCGAAGTATGGACGTTGAAACAGAAGGATATACAGAGACTTAGATCTGCTGAAATGAGATACCTTCGGAGGACTGCAGGATACACACTACTAGATCACAAAAAAAAATGAAGACATCTTAGAAGAATTACACATGGAACCTTTAGAAAACAGAATTTCTGATTATAAGTCAAGATGGATGCAACATGTTCATCGAATGGAAGATCACAGAATACCCAAACAAATGTTAAAATATCAACCTGCAGGAAGAAGAAGACCAGGACGTCCAATCAAAAGACTTTTGGATGGCGTTTCTCTTGAGGCCGAAACAGGTCAACAAATGGCCTTAATTCATGAATGTACTATGATGATGATGAACTAGGGTCCGAGAAGCCAGCCTGAGATATGGAAATAAACGTTTTTGTTCGCTCCAATTCTAACAATGACCTAAGTATCATTCTGCTTCAGGGAAGTAAGTTGAAATTACCGTAGTTCGTTCCTAAAGTGATCCTCGTCAAAACATATCATATGACCTGCTAGCTTTTCATTGGTTACGGACACCGACTTACGTTGTAGAAGCAATAAGTACGCGAAAAAGTAGCTCCCTTCATTAAATGATAAATATGTCCTCTGAATACAGTTGTTATTTATGTGAATCAAAATAATAATATTCAAAACACACAAAATAATCTAAAATATTCCTAATCAATAATTACAACTAAAAATAGTTTATTACATATGGGTCATGCATTTGAGTCATGCTTCAGTCGATTCTCATGAAACAAAATGTCGGAAAATATCGAGTCTTCTGTTGCTGCGTCGTCATCTCCCTGCCAAAAGTGACAGTAATTGTGGCGCGAATGGCGGAAGGATATTGCTTCTATAACGTACGTCGGTGTCCATAATCAATGAAAAGAGAGCAGGTCCTATGGTTTTGTTTCGTTAAGGAATTCCAAAATTTGGCTAAGAATCCTGGTATAGTACATCTTGCCCCGATCATCAATCCTGTGACAGTTATACTATCTAGTTGGTATTTATCTTTGTAATAGTCAATTGTTGGCTCATATATGGCTTTCTTTTCAGAGTCAACTTCCTCAGGTTGGCCACTATGAGTCTCAAAACGAATGGTGGGATCTAATATCATACCATTTCTAGAAGATGGTCTAAATGCAATAATATCTATTCGTCTGTTACTCCCATCAGTGGCCACACCATGGACTTCCTCATAAACTGTTATTGGCTTACCACAGGGCCTACTTCTGATTTTCATTTGATTTTAAATTCATACAAAATATACTGGGATAGCGCAATAGATGTTTCAGGTAGCCGTGTTTATGGCTGTCTACCAGTCCTGTGTAAATGAAGTACTTCTGATTTTGATTTGATTTTAAATTCATCCAAAATATACTGGGATAGCGCAATAGATATTTCAGGTAGCTGTGTTTATGGCTGTCTACCAGTCCTGTGTAAATGAAGTACTTCTGATTTTGATTTGATTTTAAATTCATCCAAAATATACTGGGATAGCGCAATAGATGTTTCAGGTAGCTGTGTTTATGGCTGTCTACCAGTCCTGTGTAAATGAAGTACTTCTGATTTTGATTTGATTTTAAATCCATCCATAATATACTGGAATAACGCAATAGATGTTTCAGGTAGCTGTGTTTATGGCTGTCTACCAGTCCTGTGTAAATGAAGTACTTCTGATTTTGATTTGATTTTAAATTCATCCAAAATATACTGGGATAGCGCAATAGATATTTCAGGTAGCTGTGTTTATGGCTGTCTACCAGTCCTGTGTAAATGAAGTACTTCTGATTTTGATTTGATTTTAAATTCATCCAAAATATACTGGGATAGCGCAATAGATGTTTCAGGTAGCTGTGTTTATGGCTGTCTACCAGTCCTGTGTAAATGAAGTACTTCTGATTTTGATTTGATTTTAAATTCATCCATAATATACTGGAATAGCGCAATAGATGTTTCAGGTAGCTGTGTTTATGGCTGTCTACCAGTCCTGTGTAAATGAAGTACTTCTGATTTTCATTTGATTTTAAATTCATCCATAATATACTGGAATAGCGAGCGCAATAGATGTTTCAGGTAGCTGTGTTTATGGCTGTCTACCAGTCCTGTGTAAATGAAGTACTTCTGATTTTGATTTGATTTTAAATTCATCCATAATATACTGGAATAGCGCAATAGATGTTTCAGGTAGCTGTGTTTATGGCTGTCTACCAGTCCTGTGTAAATGAAGTACTTCTGATTTTGATTTGATTTTAAATTCATCCATAATATACTGGAATAGCGCAATAGATGTTTCAGGTAGCTGTGTTTATGGCTGTCTACCAGTCCTGTGTAAATGAAGTACTTCTGATTTTTATTTGATTTTAAATTCATCCATAATATACTGGAATAGCGCAAGAGATGTTTCAGGTAGCTGTGTTTATGGCTGTCTACCAGTTTTGTGTAAATGAAGTACTTCTGATTTTGATTTGATTTTAAATTCATCCATAATATACTGGAATAGCGCAATAGATGTTTCAGGTAGCTGTGTTTATGGCTGTCTACCAGTCCTGTGTAAATGAAGTACTTCTGATTTTCATTTGATTTTAAATTCATCCATAATATACTGGAATAGCGCAATAGATGTTTCAGGTAGCTGTGTTTATGGCTGTCTACCAGTCCTGTGTAAATGAAGTACTTCTGATTTTGATTTGATTTTAAATTCATCCATAATATACTGGGATAGCGCAATAGATGTTTCAGGTAGCTGTGTTTATGGCTGTCTACCAGTTTTGTGTAAATGAAGTACTTCTGATTTTTATTTGATTTTAAATTCATCCATAATATACTGGAATAGCGCAAGATATGTTTCAGGTAGCTGTGTTTATGGCTGTCTACCAGTCCTGTGTAAATGAAGTACTTCTGATTTTTATTTGATTTTAAATTCATCCATAATATACTGGAATAGCGCAATAGATGTTTCAGGTAGCTGTGTTTATGGCTGTCTACCAGTCCTGTGTAAATGAAGTACTTCTGATTTTGATTTGATTTTAAATTCATCCAAAATATACTGGGATAGCGCAATAGATGTTTCAGGTAGCTGTGTTTATGACTGTCTACCAGTCCTGTGTAAATGAAGTACTTCTGATTTTGATTTGATTTTAAATTCATCCAAAATATACTGGAATAGCGCAATAGATGTTTCAGGTAGCTGTGTTTATGGCTGTCTACCAGTCCTGTGTAAATGAAGAACTAAAAAACATTCTCACGTGTCATTGTAACAAGTAAGAACGCATTTAATAAGGTGGTACAAATAGACACGTCATGTAATTTTGATTGATGGCGTTTACATTATCATTAGTGAGTTTGTAAACATAATTCTTGCAACTCTATTTGCTCATATATCTGTTAGTTGTTCTTCCACCGTACCTGCTACATATACAGGACTATTCAAAAAAGAAGCAACAAACTTCAAACATTTATTTCTTCCAAACTACAAAAAATAGAAACACAATTCCAACGTTCCTGGAAATAAAAATTCTTCTTCTTCTTCTTCTTAAACTTAATTTGTAGGATTTTCATCCTGTTTCACCATGAAAACGGGCTAGTAATCCACTTCAAGGTGTAGCTTATACATTGCTCGCAGTCACAAGGATCGAGCCTCGGATGAAAGACACAAACAATATTCAAAACATACCACCACGTTTGGGTTATTAAATAGGAAACACTAGATTTCACTTAATATGTGATACACGACAAATATCAAAACGGTGGCTCATTTCTTTCCACACTCGAATCAGCTGGTCTTTAGTTATCGAATTCACAGCTTCAACAATTCGATGTCGCAGATTTTCAAGAGCATCAGGCATAGGGCGGGATAAAAACACGATCTTTTACGTATTTTTACATATACAAATCACAAGGGGTTAGGTCTGGTGACCTGCGTGGCTACCGGCGATGAAGTTGATTTTCTGCTCCTCCTCTTCCAATACAACGTCCTGTTGTGTCGCTATTTTCATACATACAATCAACATGACACGCAACAGCGCCAATGAGGCTGTGATCGAAACTTTAAACTTTTCTCTTTCCAGGAACGTTGGAATTGTGTTTCGATTTTTTGTAGTTTGGAAGAAAAAAATGTTTGAAGTCTGTTCCTTCTTTCTGAACAGCCCAATATATAAACGAATGTCTGCCTGTCTGTCTGTTTGCCCTTTATAGACTTCTAAATCGTTCAACCGATCTTCATGAAAAATTGTATGTACAGGTTTTCAGATGCAGCGAGTGTTTAGCCGTTATCTATTATGTTCTAAACTCATTAGGTTAAGAGTTGACCTGAAACGAAAATTAAAAAATCGCTCTAGCGATCGCAATTTTCAATGTTTAACAACAAAACTTGGAATATCCTATTAAAATAAAGCGCGGTATATACTGTGCGAAACTCAGCGAAAACAGACCGTTAGAAGTGGGTGTTTACCTGAAATTTGAAATTAAAAATTTACGCTAGCAACCGCCATGTTTCTTTTGTCGCAGTGTATACCGTATAATTAATTAACCCTCAAAATTTAATTTATTTAGACGTAGCAGCGCACGCCGGGTATTAGCTAGTATATAATAAACAAGTAGGGTTGTTTAAAAATGTGCCAAGTCCTCTCCAGATCTAAATTTAGTTTGAATCACTTTTGCATTAATGTAAGTGTCTTCTATCACATTTTTCATAACAATAGAGTATCGTATTCTACTTTGTAATAAGCTTGTTAGAGAATGAAGTTGTGTTATTGAAAAATGTGGCTTTGGTACACTATGAAACTACGTTTTAATGATTTCATCATTTATATCTCTTGTCAGTGACTTCCGAAGGAATGGAACACTTAAGGTTGTTTTCACGACAGAATATTTTTAAAACTTTTTTCAAATCTTTACTAATTCTATTCAGTAGAGACCAAAAATGAACATATTGCCAACATTGAAGAGGTGTAATTTCGGATGTCATTATGGGAGGCTCTCTCTGGGCAAGGCGTTATTGTAATCTACTTCTGAGGTTGGAGCTCTTGGAAGGCGGAGTTACGCTGCCTCGATGATACATGTTAGGTGATGATGAAGGTAAATGATTCGCCAGCAGAGACCTTAATCCTAAACTTAATGAACAGTTTGGGCCTTAAAGTTTCCTGACATTTGTCTTACAGGTGAGGAAAACCCCCCAAAAAAATCACCCAGAAAACGTGTTCCGACCGGAAATTGAACGCTCGTTGCATGCGCGGCAACGACGTTACCCCAAGATCAATAATAATAATAATAATAATAATAATAATAATAATAATAATAATAATAATAACAATAATAATAATAATAAAGGTTAAAAATTGTATGGCCATATTAAACGAATGAACTCAAATAGGCTTAAAAAACAGATAATGCAATTCTACGAAAACAGATGTAAAGCTCCAGTGGATACTATGAAGCGGATTGATGAAGTCAGAAAGGACTTAAAATTGGCAGGAATGACTATAGAAGATATCCCAAACAGAGATATATTTAGAATTAAGGTGAATAAGTGGCAAGTTGACCAAGAGGACAAACCGAAGAAAAAAACTGGAACAACTTGGACAGATGATAGAAAACAAGCTCATAGCAAAAGAAAGAAAGAAAATTGGGCTCAAAGGAAACGCCTCTTTACGTAGTCCTACATGGGCTCATCCGCAATAAAAAAATAATCATCATCATCATCATCTACGTTACGGTATGGTCCATAAGGTCCGTTCCAACTCCAATCGAAACTGGTCCCGCCATCTTTTTATAGGTCTTCCTGGATTTCTTCTTCCGTTAGGATAGTAGTAGTTTATTGTTCTAGTAATTGTTATTTCTCGCATACGCTGTATATGCTCCTCCAATTGACTTGATGTCTTCTTATTATATCTATATGTTATGTATTTTTTAGTTCTGATGTAATGTATTCATCTGTCTTGTTATCAAATAATGTATACGCAGCTACAAACCTCAGAAACCTCATATCAGCAGCTTCACTTTTTCTCTCATATTTGTTCCTTAAAACCCAGTTCTCACATCCATATAGTAAACATGGTAAAATCATCACTTTGTGAAATTTAATGTTTTTTTTCGAACTTGACTACCTATAATGATATCATAATCATCCGGTATCATGGCAGCTGCCGCCGTCTTCCGGAAACTAAACGCCATTCCTCTCTGTCCTTCCATTGATCTTCCTTCAATCCTCTGATATTCATAGCTGCTTGTACCCCTTCTATCCAAGTTATCTTCGGTCTTCCTCTCTCCATCTTTCTATTGGTATCCATTCCATAACAATTTTAGGCAATACTTGCTCTGACATTCTTTTGACATGGCCATGCCACTGTAATTTTTTATTTCTATAATGGTAATAATAATAGTTATAATAATCGGTTTTTTTACAGCTGATGCCGTCTTCCCGTGCCAAACTTCCAAAACCTTCGATCTTGAAAATATTCAATGCATAACCCTCTTGCTTGCATAGCTATCCTCATATTTTCCTTCCATGTTAACTTCAGTCTCCCTCTTTTCTTCTTTCTGATCGGTTATCATTGATATAGTTGTTTCGGCCATCGCTGATCTTCCATTCTTAAAATATGTCATTCATTTTAATTCATAATAATAATCTCTTCTTCTTCTTCTTCTTCGTAAACTTAATTTGTAGGATTTTCATCCTGTTTATTTCCAAACTCACTCCTCGGAGGAAGACGTACTGGATGTGCATTCACTTTCTATCCATCTCTTGGCTGATCTTCCTCTTGTTCTTCTCCCGTCCATTGGTCTATCTTCTTTAGCTCTTTTTGCAAGCCGGTTTTCTTCCATTCTTTCTATATGACACTTCCAATATTTTCGTCTATCTATAATACATTTGGTTATGTCTTGAATATGACATTTGTCCCTAATTTCTGTGTTGTGTATTTTATCAAATAATGTTTTCCCCTGAATAGTTCTTAAGATTTTCATTTCGCATGTGCTTATTATTTGTTTAGTTTTTGTTGTATCAGCCCTAGTTTCTGCTCCATAATAATAATAACAATAATAATAATAATAATGTTTTATTTACTTTTGGCTGGGTTAAGGCCATAAATTAACTTACTACTAACCCAAGTCACTCTAAGGCCTACAGTGGGATCAGTTTACCTTTTTAAGCCCATGCAATCTTGTCTTCTACTCAGCCAGCAAAAATATTCGAATTACAGGTTTTCAATATAACACAGTTTACAAGATATAATAAAGAAAATCACGGTACAGTGCTATCTTCCCATTTCTTTCAGTTATAAAGTAAAGTAAAGTGATCCCACAACAGGCCTCAGGAGGCCCTTGGGGTAGTGGGAGGTTAAGGCTCCCACTTTTTCTAGACAATCGGCACTTTATGTCAGCCGGGTTGTCAGCCCTGCGTGACGGCCGCCTTTACCCCCAGAACAAGCGTCTGGTACTCATTTTAGTTAGAGGCTGAGTCGACCCCAGGGCCATGGTGCCGCCAGAGGGTTTGGGCCAGTTTAAAAATCCTGACCTCAACGGGACTTGAACCCTCGACCCTCCGGCTTGTAGCTCAGTGCCTTAACCACTACTCTACATATAATAAAGAAAATCACTGTACAGTGCTATCTTCCCATTTATTTCAGTTATAGTTACACCCATTTTAATTTCAGAATTTGTAAAATAATTCCATGAATAAACATATCTCTAGATTTTTATTTTAAACTGTACATAATTGACTATATGTTAACATAATAAATATAATAGCTTCATTATTGATGTGAAAACTGCACGTGTTCTTCCATTGACACTAGCATGAAGTGGATTTAATTGGGTGCTGGACAGAGGTGTTAAACGAGGACATTGGTCTGAAGTGAATGGGTTTTCGCATACATCAACATTTCCACTAATTACCTTGAGTCCCATCAACTACCATTAGACACTCGGGCTTTAAGGGACTGTAAACATTGTGATGATGGCCTGACAAGGTAATGACTTTACTTTATTCCTTCCTTCTCTCCAATCATTTTCATCTGGACACGTCAAGATTAGTTTCATATTTATATATTCATTTTTTTAAAGCGTGAAATAGATTTCGTAAACTTTCTTCAAACAAAATATGACTTGGTACCGGAATTTACAGAGATTTATGTATTTGAAATCCAAGGTAAATAATTTACCTTGCAATTATTGCAAGAACGGTATTACCGCTGATATTCTGAATCACATTATTCATCCATAGTAATTCTGCCCGAGGGCAGGGCCTTCACTGCAATCGTAGCATTTTCATGCTATGCTTTGCAGCTTTACTAGGGAATTATAGGTGTGGTAGCTTCCCGTTGCTTTCCACACCGATGAAGGATGATGATGATAATGATATGGATGATGATGATGATGATGATGATGATGGCCATATGATTTCAGGGACCGTTTGGGTCTTAACGTTATCCTGACATTTGTCTTACAGGTGAGAAAACCCCTGATAAAAAACTCAGGTCCCGAGGGTAGCGGGTTCAAACTCGGCCGGGGTCGATGGACTTCTTTATGATGGAAAGCTCCAAGGAGCAAATACTTCGGGAGGGACTTTAAGCCGTGGGTCCCGAGTCTGAAGATTTTCAGGCTCGTAAAAGATTCTTAAGCCTGAATGAAAAGGCCTCTAAGCAAAATTTACCGAATTTTCCCGTCCTAGTACTTCCTTGGTTTCCTAGATGTCAGTATGAGGCGGAACGCTGACCACGGACCACTCAAATGACAACTATACGAAAACGAGTGTAACTAAAATTAGTATGGTTCAAATTCTTCCCTATAGGGGGACAGCGCCTAAATCACTGTTAAGAGAAACATGGGCTTACAAGATTATTATTATTATTATTATTATTATTATTAATTTTTGGACCAAAGAGAGATGAACAGACAGGTGAATGGAGAAGACTACATAACAATGAACCACATGGTCTTTATAGGAAGCCCGATATAATAAGAACAGTTAAGTCTCGTAGACTGCGATGGGCAGGACATGTTGCACGTATGGAGAATGAAAGACTTGCATGGAAGCTGCTTGTAGGAAAGCCAGAGGGAAAACGCCCAGTTGGTAGACCAAGAATGAGATGGGAGAATAACATTAACTATGATTTGAGGGAAGTAGATTATACAGGGAATTATTGGAAAACATTAGCTCAGGATAGGGATGTATGGAGAGCTTATGTCCGGCGGCCATGAACCTACGGGTTCGATAGTGCCAGTGAGTAAGTGTAGGGAAATAAAAAGAATTCTAACTACCGGAATGGATGTCTTAAGGAGATCAGCTGGAAAATCTAGGATGAATAGAATACGAAATAAAGAAATAAAGGAAAATATGTGTGTACAAGAGAAACCGGACATCATAGACATTATTGAAGAGAAAAGATTACAGTGGTATGGCTATGCCAAAAGAATGCCAGAGCAGATATTGCCTAAACTTATTACGGAATGGATCCCAATCGAAAGGAAGAAGAAGGGAAGAGCAAAGAAAACCTGAACAGAGGGTGTGCAAGCTGGCTTGATTGTCAGGGGATTGAAGAAAGATCGACGGATGAACAGAGGAGAATGGCGTTTAGTTTCCGGAAGACAACGACAGTTGTCATGATACCGGGAGATTATGATGATGATGATCTTGAAGGCTCATAATTTTGTTTACGAACGAATACTTTACCTTTCAATATTTTAAATAAAAAGTGTCAATTAAAAATGTTATACTGGACTAAAAAGTTGACTATTTTAATGTAGATTGGAGCAGAATGCGAAGGACTGGGATTGCTGATGCGATTGTGATGACGTCATCACCTCACTACAACAATTATTCGGATCGTTATGGCGTTAAAATAAAATGCTAACATATCCAATATCTTTGTCCACTTAAAAATTCATTGTCATCAAACTGCAATCATGGAATAGAGGGATAATTCTATCTGCACCAAGTCATTCTGCATTTTTCGCTGCCAACCGTATAGATGGTTAAACACATGAAACAAAAAAAATCTTATCTGCATTTATCTCATGAAATGATCTTGCTATCTTATCTCTAAATTCATTACTCATAATTTGTTATACCTACAATTTTTAATTATCGGTTTACAACCACATATATGCAGTGAGGGACATACTATACTTACTTACTTACTCACTGGCACTATCGAGCCCGTAGGTTCATGGCCGCACGGACATAAGCTCTCCATACATCCCTATCCTGAGCTAATGCTTTCCAATCATTCCCTGTATAATCTACTTCCCTCAAATCATAGTTAATGTTATTCTCCCACCTCATTCTTGGTCTACCAACTGGACGTTTTCCCTCTGGCTTTCCTACAAGAAGCTTCCATGCAAGTCTTTCATTCCCCATGGTATCTTTACCTCGTCGTGGTGGAGTGGCTTGCGTGCTTAAATGATCCTGAGATCTATGCCGGCGGTAGCATTGCTGCCGATAGGGTTACCCATGTCGGACTGGTCGAAGGTGATATCCTAGACGAAAAAAGTACCTTGGTCGAAAGAGTGACGATCTTTCACCGTAAAAATATAACCGTCAAGAAATGCGGACATGGGTTCAACTGGGGTAAAATTTTCCGGGAACATACTATAACAATATGTATATGTTTCCCTTTGTAAAATTAAAAAAAACTATCTTACAATTTATTAAATTTACAAATTATGCCTAATTTTACCTATGACCAATTTTATGGGACTAATTATCCAGAATCAGGGAGATATATATCATCATCATTATCCGGTATCATGGCAGCTGCCGCCGTCTTCCGGAAACCAAACGCCATTCCTCTCTGTCCATCCATTGATCTTCCTCCAATCCTCTGATTTTCATAGCTGCTTGTACCCCTTCTATCCAAGTTTTTTCGGTCTTCCTTTCTTTCTCCTTTCCATTGGGATCCATCCCATAACAATTTTTGGCAATCTTTGCTCTGGCATTCTTCCATGTGGAGTTGCCAGTCTCCCATCGGACGCCTCCCCAGGTGGCGGATAGGGGAATGCTCACCAGATATGGCGGGTACTGGGGAAATAAAATACCCAGGGCGGACCAAAACTAGCGCTGCTGCCTTGCAGTAAGATAATGGACTATCAAAGGCTAGAGGAAGAAAACCTTGAACAAAAATTACCCGTCCCCCAGGTTGGGGGTTGATGCATCGGGCCAGCTCCTCGTTCATCATAAAAATAAAAAATGCTAAAAAACCAAACATCATGCCTCGGAAAAACACTCTAGGATGAGTAAAGCTAAGAAAAAGATATATATATATATATATATATATATATATATATATATATACGTGTGTGTGTGTGCGTGAGTGTCATGAGTTCAAACCCGATCGGAGTCTATGGATATTTCGGATTGAAGAATCCATGAAACAAATCCTCCGGGAGGCAATTTAAGCCATTGATCCAGAGTTTGTAGATTTTTGGGCTGAGTGTCTCCGTGTCACTCACTGATATCTGTAGGGAAATAACGGTAACTAAATTAGCCTGGTCAAGAAACTCCCGATACTGGAGAAGGAAGGAGGAAATTTCTGGTTTTCTACAAGAAATTTAATGTCCCTCTTTCATTCCTCATTCGAGCCTTAAATCCTGCTTATCGGAATCTACGATACTTAACTGTTCTTATTACATCCGGTATCCTATAAAGACCATGTAGCTCACAATTATGTAATATTCCTCATTCTCGTGTTTGTTCATCTCTCTTTGGTCCAAAAGTTTTCCTAAGTACTTTATTCTCAAATACTCGTAATCTCCTTTCCTCCCTTAAAGTAAGAGTCCATGTTTCGCACCCATATAATATTACTGGTAGAATAATAGTTTTACATATTTTCAGTTTAACGTTTTTTGAAAGGAGTTGGGACATCGAGAGTCTGTGTAATGCATAATAGCACCTATTTATTATTATTATTATTATTATTATTATTATTATTATTATTATTATTATTATTATTATTGCATAATGAATAAATGTAACTTATTCTAACGTTCCCACCGTAGAGTTAAATAGAGTAGGCTGTGTGTTATTTATACTGAAAGTAAGAGACAGATAAAGTATATTGCCATTTCGCTATCACACCTGCAATAAAAACGTAGCGATTGTCATCATTCATAGCAGTTTGCGTGCGCAGATGGAACTTGGTTTAAGAACATAAACTTCTCTTTATCTGCAGAATGTGTGTGTATGTGTGTAATATATAACATTTTGTTGCTAGTAGAAAATCTACCCCACCCAAACAAAACGCAGGGCTAATCAACGTTAAAGATGCCCTTCATAAAATCAGGGCCTAGAGATAGTATGAGCTACTTAAACCTTATCAAGATGGAGGAGGGTGACCAGACCGGCTGGCGTCATAATTTAATACTACACTCTTATCAGCTACAGAGTTCGCCACGCCTAAATATACCCTGGCTCAACACCTAATTGTCTTCCTTTTGTTTTTATAGCAAACTCCGAAGGAAATATACTATTCAGGGTTTTCTTATGAAAATAATTTTAAAATATACTTACAGATTTTCACTGATCCTATTAAGTGACACCTAAAATGACCTCGGCAAAAATGTATGAAATACCTTCGGAGGACGGCAGGATACACACTACTAGTCGTAAAAAAAATGAAGACATCTTAGCAGAATTACACTTGGAACCTACAAAACAAAATTTCTGATTACACTGGTCAACATGATTTTTGTCAATACTAATAAAATTCGTTGTTAAAACCGTTGAGGTGCGGAGTCATAAAATAAAATAATAGGATACTATATAACTTCTCCCTCTTAATTGAATCATATGCTTTTTTGAAGTCTACATATAGTTGATGTACAGTATCATTATAGCCCCATTTCATTTCTAAAATTTGTCTTATACTAAAAATCTGATCTGTTGTAGACCTGTTTCTTCTAAATGCACATTGATGATCTCCTAGAATGTCATCAATATAGGGACTAAGTCTCCTTACTAATATATTCGTTAGAATTTTGTAGGAAGTTGAAAGTAATGAGATGCCCCTGTATGTGTGAGCCTTTGGCATGGGTTCCCTGAAGTAGTCCCCGCCCGGAGAACCGAATGGCCGCATTTCTTACGGTTGTATTTTTACGGTGAAAGGTCGTCACTCTTTCGCCCAAGGTACTTTTTTCGTCTGGCTTATCACCTTCGACCAGTCCGGCATGGGTAACCCTATCGGCAGCAATGCTACCGCCGGCATAGCTCTCAGGATCATTAACAGGTAAGCAAATAAATAAATAAATATATCTATATATCGCCAGCTGTTGTCAATTTGTAATATGGACTAATCCACCCAAATGATTAGGGTATTATATAAAATAGGATTGGAATAAATTTTTTATCGATACAAAATATACATACAGACCCGGGCTACTTTCTCATGTTGTTTTCTATGAATAATTTAATAGCATAAACGACATTTATTTGAAGAACTGAGACAAACACAATAAAATATTCATACGCTCGTATGTACTTAAAGGGAAGTCGTTAAATAAACCAGAAATAAAGTATTTTATAGCAAGCAACATTATAAATGTCATATCATCAAGAAAATACTCTTTCTATTTCGTTTCCTGCGTTTATTTTATTTGCTCTAATAATTTGTGTCATAAACTTATTATTTTCTAGTACTTATTGCTGCGGGTTTTACGTCATTTGGCAACACCCAAACATAAACATGTTTTAAAAATGCGCTTCATACCACAACTGTTGTGTGAAGTGCTATTTCATGGCTGACAAAGTGGACTGCTGACTAAACACCTTAACGTATGAAGAAGTAATTGTCTTCATGCCCGATGTTGTAACATTTTGAAGAAGGATTTGTGTGCCGAAAAAGGATTAAAGGGTTTAATTTTCGGTAGAGCCGGATTCTCTTCTTAAGGTCGGAAGTTGGTACACTGGATAGGAAATCACTTTAAAATCACTAAAATAAATGTTTATTGTAGAAATAATTGCAAATGTATTCACTTTTTAAGTTCCCAGCAGATTAAGTAAATGTAGATGGTATTATTCTTCACCATCAATTAAAAATAATTTTTTTTCTTAAATCAATTATTCTTTTTGTATTGAATATTACATTTTATCACGAGATCTCTTCTTGCTTCTATTTTTGTTGAAAGTTGTATGCAGAGCGACTAGTGTAATTCTTTTATAATTTTAAAGAACATTATTACATCACATGATGTTATTTTTAAATTCTATTGGTTAATACTTCTTTAAATATAAGGTTTAAATTGATATGTTAAATAAGAAAGTTAATTGTTTTAACATCCAATCAGAGTTTAGTTTACGTTCATTAAAAATATGAAGTTAGGCAGGTGTTCTTATTACAGTTATAATGGAAGGGTTTGTAATTTTCACAACAATGACTTAAAACAATTTTTAAAAGCATTATTTACAAAAACTGTTATGTAATACAATTTCTTTAATTATTGCTGAGGCAGTTTTATTCAACAATAACTAACAATGAATTATTTAGATGTTTTTATTTCATCATCATCATAGTACATTCATGAATTTAGGCCATTTGGTGACCTGTTTCGGCCTCAAGAGAAACACCATCCAGAAGTCTTTTGAGTGGACGTTCTGGTCTTTTTCTTCCTGCAGGTTGATATCTTAACATTTGTTTGGGTATTCTGTGATCTTCCATTCGATGAACATGTTGCATCCATCTTGACTTATAATCAGAAATTTTGTTTTCTAAAGATTCCATGTGTAATTCTTCTAAGATGTCTTCATTTTTTTTGTTTTTATTTATTTAAGTTATATCTAAATATTAAAAGAACTTTAAAATACAAAATTATTAACTTTAACTTTTATGCTTTATGTAAGACCCGGGTGTCGTGTGCCATATAAACGTACATATAATGTCAGAAGTTCAAATTCGTCAATGGAATAAAAAAATAATTAGAAAACATTTTTAATTAGCTAAAATTGTCATTAAGGAAATTCGTTTAGGAGTAATGAAGTAGGAAAAGAATAACCGTAGTCATAAAATAGAGCAAGCCATGTTATGTGTCTAGTTTAAACGTACCGTTTGTACAACGGATTTCCTGGATCTATTTTAAGCAATACTTAATAACTGCTTTTATACAAGACCATTTCCTCAAGCACACTATCACTTTACATCTCTTGTGCGAAAATAAAGTTTTTATGAAAGGTTAAAACTACAACAAATCTACATTAAAACTATTAATAAATGCAACTGCATGCATTTCAGTGTAGAGACAAAAATACTCGTACCACATCAAGATTTCCGTGGAGAGTTCAGCAAACTCGAGTTTCCTTTACGATATTCAGAGCTAAAGAAAGACTGGATGAACTTGTATGACCCATATGTGACGGCCCCTAATTAACAAGTGGTTTGATTTTATTAGACATTTTATTATATAGGGCATATCAAAAGTCCGGTAACACTTTCAATATTTTCATCATCATCATCCGGTATCATGGCAGCTGCCGCCGTCTTCCAGAAACCAAACGCCATTCCTCTCTATCCATCCATTGATCTTCCTCCATTCCTCTGATATTCATAGCTGCTTGTACCCCTTCTATCCAAGTTTTCTTCGGTCTTCCTCTCTTCCTCCTTTCCATTGGGATCCATTCCATAACAATTTTTGGCAATCTTTGCTCTGGCATTCGTTTGACATGACCATACCACTGTAATCTTTTCTTTTCTATGATGTCTATGATGTCCGGCTCCTCTTGTACACCCATACGTTCCCTTATTTCTTTATTTGGTATTCTATCCATTCTAGATTTTCCAGCTGATCTTCTTAAAACATCCATTTCTGTACTTAAAAGTATTTTCATTTCCCTGGTAGGAATTTGCCAGACTTCAGCACCTTATGTTAAAATGCTCTGAATTATGGTTTGATATATTTGTAATTTTCTATTTTTTCTAATATTTTTGCTCCACCAAACAGAGTTTAAAGCATTTATTGCTTGTTTTGTTTGTGCGATTCTACTTTTAATTTCCACTGTGTTATCGGCTGAATGGTCTAATTTTGTTCCTAAATAAGTGCATTCAATACTAGGTTTTAGTTCTTCTCCATTGTTGAAATTTATATTTTCCATTTCTTCTCCTATACACAGATATTTAGTTTTCTCAATGTTTATATACAGTCCCCATTTTTCATATTCTTCTTTTAGTTTTTTAGCCATATATTCTATATCATCGTGGTCCTGTGCTATTAATACCTGGTCATCTGCAAAATTTAATGAATATACATGTGTATTTTGGATAGGTATGTCCATTTTTTGACATTTTTTCCTCCAGTCTCTTAGTACTCTTTCGAGATAAATTTTAAATAGAACTGGAGATAAACTGCACAAAACCTACAAATGAAAACACTTTCAAACACAGGTCAGTTTAAGGTCAAACTCTCAAAGTTTCGAATACTACCGGTAAGTTGCATAATTTACCGACAGTTGGCGTCAGTTACAAAAATGGCGAATACTGGCGCTGAGCGAGCTTTCTGCGTGTTACAATTTCCTACAAACAAGAGTGCTACCGATGTGCAACGAAAATTCCAGACCAAGTATGGAAAAGAAGCACCAAGTAGGAAGGTAATTTACCATTGGTATCGAGTTGAAGAATTTAAATATATTGGATCTATAATAGATAAATCTTGTACTCGTGAAAAATATATTATTAACAGAGTAAATTGTGCAAGGGATGTTCTTTTATGGAATAGAAATTTGACCAGAAAAACAAAAAAAAAAGATATTATACAGACAATAATAGAAAGTATACTTACATATGGATCAGAAAGCTGGACAATAAATGAAAGGACGCAGAAAAGAATCGGCGACAGAAATGGATGGATTACGGAGAAGTATGAGAATATCCAGGCTACAACATATTTGAAATACATATATCAGATAAGAAATGGATGCACAAGAAACTGTTATCGATAGGATAACAAAGAGAGCTCTACAGTGGTATGGACATGTACAACGGATGTCGGAAGACCAGTGGCCTAAACAGGTGTTGGATTGGATGGTACCAGGCAGTAGGAGGAGGGGGAGAAGTAGAAGAACATGGTATGAGGGAATATATATGATGCCATGTTGAAGAGGGGTATGGGAGATGAACAATGGGAAGATAGGAATCTCTGGAAAGCAGGAATCAAAGGCAAACTGCTGTAAAGTGGAAAGCCTGTATTAAGTATTAAGTAAATCGTAAATTTGAAACCACGGGTTGCTTATGTCCGCAAAAGAGTGCCCGTCACGGGTGAGTAAAGCGAACGCTGAGTGAGTCAGAGAAGCATTCATAAGGAGGCACTCATATCTGGACATGTTGGAGCAATGGTTGGTGCCTCAACGTAGACAGGATCTCGATGACGATTTCATCTCTCAGCAAGATGGGGCTCCGCCACATTTCCACAATGCAGTTCATGCTTACCTGAATACGGAGATGTCTGATCGTTGCATAGGACATGCTGGAGTAAGGGACAGATGTTTTATGACATGGCTACCAAGGTCACCCGATATGACTGCTTGTGACTTTTTTCTATGGGTGTATCTAAAGGACCGTGTGTTTATACCGCCTTTGCCGCGTGATTTAGAGGAACTAAAAACCAGAATTCGAGAAGCTGCCACCACGGTCACAGAGGAATTGTTGATAAGGATATGGCAAGAGTTTGATTACCGTTTGGACATCTGCCGAGTAACTCGTGGTTCACACATTGAACCTCTGTAAGTTGTAAACGAACCTTTGAGAGTTTGACTTTAAACTGACTTGTGCCTGAATGTGCTATCATTTGTAGTTTTTGTGTAATACAATTTTGAAAGTGTTACCGGACTTTTGATATGCCCTGTATATAACTTTCGTCATTAGAGGATTGCCTCAAGGACAAAGTGATACAGATAATTAATTTTTGAAATTGATGAAATACATTTTGTAAATATATTTAAAAAATTCAAATTGTAGGCCTAATTGAAGTATACATACCATAAAGTAGAAATTTTGTAAAAATGTTTTTTTTTAAATTGAAATTGATCCTCTAATGGCAGTGATGGCAATTTTAGAAAGATACACCCTGTCCAAATCTAAGGAATTCAAAAATTTGGCTAAGAATCCTGGTATAGTACCTCTTGCTCCGATCATCAATCCTGTGACAGTTATACTATCTAGTTAGAGATGGGTTTCCATCCCCTTCGGAACAAGTTTTCTGGGTGGTGGCTTTTTTCAGGGTTTTTCCTCTCCTCGGATTTTTTTTTCACATGTCAAGAAAAATTAAAATCCAAACAGTCCCCGAACATCATTTAGCCATTACAATCCATCCATCCACAGTAATTCTGGCCGAGGGCAGGTCATTCACTGCAATCATAGCATTTTTCATGCTATGCTTTGCAGCTTTACTAGGGAATTATAGGTGTGGTAGCTTCCGGTTGCTTTCCACACCAGTGAAGGATGGTGATGATAATGGTAAGGATGATGATGATGGCCGAATGATTTTCGGGGACCGTTGGGCCCTAAGCTTCCTAACATTTGTCTTACAGGTGAGGAAAAACCCCGAAAAAAGCTCATCCAGGAGACTGCCCCGACCGGGAATCGAACCCGGGCCCGCTGCGTGACAAGGCAACACACTGCCTCGAGACCACAGAGACTTAACAAATGTAAGAATGTCTGGAAATTGCAATCAGAGACAAAATGTTTATATCGGTTTAGTGTTTTAACACTCCACACTGTCTCTTAAATAATTTTCAAAGATTTATGAACGTAGCATAAAGGTAATGTGCGTTTATTTCTCTAATCTGTGAAGCCAAAGAAACAGAGTTAGAAATGTATGTAGAAACATTATGAAATTGAATAAGAGCATTCATTTGTCAGTTGTGTAAAAATGAGAGGAAGTGAATAGCTGCATTGTAGCCGCTCTCAAGTAGTTTCTCTTATTCGCTTCGCCATCAATTCACTTGCTATTTTCCATATTCAAGTCCAACCTCGAGCTCAAGTGTGCAAACAAGACTGACTGCAATATCACTTCAATATATTGACTTTAATATTAGAAACTACTTCTATGAAAAACTAGTTTTATTTCAAACTATAAAGTGTGTTCGGAAATTCCCTTTACATACTTCTACGATATACAGGATGAACGGTAATTACACCGACAAATTTCAGGGAGAGAAGAAATTTTAATAAATAAAAGAATTCGACAAGGGTGTACACTATCACCTAAATTGTTTAATATATATATTGACGATGTTATACAAAAATGGAAACAATCAAGTCCAATAGCAATACAAATTAATAAGGAAATGTATATGAATATTTTAATGTATGCAGACGATCTGGTAATTATACAGAAGTCAGAGGATGATTTACAAAGAGCCATTTACATGTTGAATCAATTAGTACTCTATTATAATCTCAAAGTCTCAACTTCAAAAACAAAAATTATGGCTTTTCAGGGCAAAGTGCCAGTCAGAGCAAAAATAGTAACCAATAATGAAATAATAGAACAGATAGCACACTTTAACTATCTTGGTTCAGATATAACATATAGCTATGATTGGGATATACACAATAAATTAAACCGATATCAAATGATGTGTGGCACCATAAGAAGAAAGACTCGAAGAGAAACTCAACTCAGGTTTTATAAAATTATGGCTGCTCCTGTTCTTTTATATGGATCTGAATCTTGGGTACTTACAAAAAAAATATCTCACACATTCAAGCCACTGAAATTAAATGTTTAAGATCTGTAAAAATGATGTACACGCATGGATAGATTACACAATGAATCAATAAGAAATGAACTGGAGATATTTTCAATAGTCGATAAACTAGAAGAGCACAAATACCGATGGAAAGAACATTTACACAGAATGGACGATATAAGATTACCCAAAAAAGATCAACACCTACAAACCACAAGGGAAAAGATCTTTGGGACGGCCAAGGAATCGATGGACTTGAGACCGGAACAGGTCACATTGACCTTATCCTGAAAAGGAAGAAGAAGAAGAAGACGAAATTTCAGGGACTGGTTCCTGGCTGGAAAAGAAAGAAAAAAGGTCCTATAAGCATGTGTCCGGAAATGAACGATGTGCGCGCAACGACAACAAATCGTCCCGGCACACAGTACATTGTATAATCGCATCCACGTCACAACAGATGTACAAAAGTGGCCTCCATGGGATGCAATGCACGCGTTCACACGTCGTATCACGGATTGTCTCACTCTTTCGCATGTTCCGGCCTCTCTCCGAACAGCGTCACAGGTGACGTGGACACGCTGTTGAAGGGTATGCCCATCAAGAACTGGTTCAGCATACACAATACTTTTCAGATGCCTCCAGAGGTAAAAATTCGGGGGGTTTAAATCCGATAGTTTAGCAGGCCATGCAACAGCACTGAGAGAATAATGTCATTCGCCAGTGCCATCTACTGTGGTAACGATGTATTAATGAACACTTTTTGATAGGACATTTTTTCCTCCATTTCCAGTCAGGAATCGGTCCTTGCTTAGTTATGTACCCGAGGCCTTTAAATATATATATATATATATATATATATATATATACCACTTTTAACTTCGTAGACTGCGTTGGGCAGGACATGTGGCACGAATAGGGAATGAAAAACGTGCATGGAGGCTTCTTGTAGGAAAACCAGAGGGAAGACGCCCAGTTGGTAGAAAAAGATTGAGGTTGGAGAATAACATTAACTATGATTTGAGGGAAGTAGATTATACAGGGAATGATTGGAAAACATTAGCGCAGTATAGGGATGTATGGAGAGTTTTTGACCGCGCGGTCACAAACCTACGTGTTCGACAATGCCAGTGAGTTAGTTAGTTAGTCACTTATGACTTCGTAGACTGCGATGGGCAGGACATAAGGCACGAATGGAGAATGAAAGACGTGCATGGAAGCTTCTTATAGGAAAAACAGAGGGAAAACGCCCAGTTGGTAGACCAAGAATGAGGGGGAGAATAACATTAACTATGATTTGAAGGAAGTACACTATACAGGGAATAATTGGAAAGCATTAGCTCGAATAGGGATGTATGGAGGGCTTATGTCCGCGCGGCCATGAACCTACGGGTTCGATAGTGCCAGTGAGGTAGTTAATTAGTCACTTATGACTTGTAGACTGCGATGGGCAGGACATAAGGCAGTTGGTAGACCAAGAATGAGATGGGAGAATAACATTAACTATGATTTGAAGGAAGTACACTACACAGGGAATGATTGGAAAACTTTATCTCAGGATAGGGATGTATGGAGAGCATATGTCCGCGCGACCATTAACCTACGGGTTTGATAGTGTCAGTGAGTTAGTTAGTCAGCCATTTTTAACTGCAAGGCACAGAAATCGAACCCAGAATCCAACAATTACAACCCATAGTGCGGAACCAGTTGAGCGTTCAGGCGGAGTGGAAAAATGCGGGTGCGGCTTGATCGAAAAATAGTGAGGATTATCCATTACACCAAAACGGGAGTTTTATTACTTATCTGTAGTTTAAATGAGAGATTTGGGGCTGGATTTTAGTGTCTCGCAGTTAAAAACGGCAGATATTTTTTATACTGCCTTGGTACATCACAGGGTTTCTCTAGCAGAAATTTCAAGGTAATTTCGTCATGCAATTGTTTTATGCTACTTTCTAAGACAACATTCCATCGAAGACAAATGACAAACTGATGTGTTAGTAAGCATCATTATTACGTAGAGGTGATAAATTTTGTATGAACACAAAAATATACGCAACAAAAGCAGTTGTGTTGTAGTTTGTTGTACGGTATCACACATGTGTTGATTGCATTGTATTTGTTATTTGTACTGGAAGGAAATGGAAGCCATTTCAACGCAGTATTGTGTTATGCGTATATTGTTATATACGGTTGTAATAAAGTGGGCGTATTACGAAAACCTCAAATCATAACAACAAACCGAAATAACATGACTCCCAGTCAGCTGTTAAAACTTGCACAGCGTGACTTCATCATTTCAAAATTATTTCAACACTCAGAATAATTTCAAACGTATCCCCAATAACTACAATTCTTCTTTCTTCTTCTACTTCTTCCTTTCATGTGATAGACCTAGGGGTCTGTTACGGTCTCAATCCAACGTTTGAAGGGTCTGCCCAAAGATCTCTTGCCTCGTGTCTGGTAATTTAAGATCTGACGTGGTATTCTTGTTCTGCTTATTCTTCTTATGTGAGATTTCCAGTTGTTTCTGTATTTTTGTACATATTCCATGACTGATTCTGTTTGTAATTCTTCGAGAATCTCAGAATTCCTTTTATGGTCTGTTCTTGAGTAACCTGCAGTACGTCTCATAAATTTATTTCTGCCGCAGTTAGTCTTTGTTCATCTACACTGCGAATTGTCCAGGCCTCACTGCCGTACCATAATATGGGTCTGGTCACTGATTTATAAATTCTAGTTCGTGTGTGTTGCTGTACTGTGTTTGGCTTGAAAATATTATTTATAATTTCTGTTATAACTATATTTTAATTAACTAACTAACTCACTGGCACTATCGAACACGTATGTTCATGGCCGCGCGGACACAAGCTCTCCATACCTCCCTATCCTGTGCTAATGTTTTCCAATCATGCCCTGTATAACCTACTTCCCTCAGATCATAGTTGATGTTATTCTCCCACCTCATTCTTGGTCTACCAACTGGGCGTTTTTCCTCTGGTTTTCCAACAAGAAGTTTCTATGCACATCTTTTATTCCCCATTCGTGCCACATGTTTTACCCATCGCAATCTATGAGACTTAACTGTTCTTATTATATCTGGCTTCCTATAAAGACCATGTAGTTCACTGTTATGTAAGTCTTCTCCATTCACCTGTCCGTTCATCTCTCTTTGGTCAAAAAATGTTCCTAAGAGCTTTGTTCTCAAATATTCGTAATATTTTTTCCTCCCTTAAAGTAAGAGGAAATAACTATATTTTACTATTGCACTGGTCAATATGATTTTTGTCCCATGAGTACCAATAGTTGTACTCAATGCAGTTTTTTATCGTGTTTTCAAATATGTATTCGGAATTTCTCCATCACCCACAGTTTTGTTTTATTTCAATTTCAATTAATGGATTTAAATACTTATTTTTTTAATAAATCTAGATTTCTTCCCGGAAAATCTTGGCGCAGTGAGCGATGATCACGGGGAACACTTTCATCGAGATTTCAGCTATGTAAAAGATATATCAAGGCAAATGGAATCCTAATATGCTGGCCGATTATTGTTGGACCATCAAGAGGGATGCTCCACAGGCGAAATATAGCAGAAAATCGTCATTTATTACTTTCTAGATGAGTCCGAATGTTCGAATATTGTGTAGTTACGAATGTAGAAAATATGAAAGTGTTTGAAATTATAAATGCCTGTCTCTCTCGAAAACCTTGCGTGATGGAGAAAAACCGATATCATATTTGGATTCAGGAGAAAAAAATACTATCAGAATCACATATATATCTTTCTGAGACATAAAAAAGCTTATTTTTCGTTTCTCAGTGTTATTATGGTACAGGGAAAAAACAGGTAAGTAAATTCAGTTAAGCTTATTTACCTACAGATGTCAACGAGTGACATGTGGTTAGCACATCGCCTCAATCAGATATCTAGTAGGTAACTAAAGTATTAGCTTGGATGATTAAATTTTGCACAGAGACATTTTCATTCAGGCTAACAGTTCTTTTATGAGCATGAAAACCTTCAGATTCGGAACCCACGTGTAAAAATACCTCCCGGAGGACTTGTCTCTAGGATTTTTCAATCCTAAAACCCATCAACTCCGGTATCTATCTATTTCAGTAGTAGGTTACTATTTCACAACATTGTGAAATGAATATTTTTAGATAAACCTCGCTCCGTTTCCGCATGTCTGTAATGTATATTTATGTATAGGTTCGCTCTCTTAACAGTTGGTAAAGTTTTCCATTTGTTTCTGTTAGTTTACTAATAACATACTTGGCGATTGAAATAGTACAAAGATTTGCGTTTACGTAATCAGTTCTCTTTTAGAGCAGGTATTTTTTATCTATGCACAATGGCGTAATAGCCCAATGTTGGGTCTTAATCTCTCCATTCTTAGCAGTTAGTAGACTGCATTTTTTTAATTACTCTTATTTCTCTACACTTGTCATTAATGGTATGCGGTCAACATACCGACTCAATGAGACATCTAATAGGCAATTATGTTACTACTAAGGATGGAGAAAATAGGTAGATTTTGCTCTATATTAAGGCTTAAATTTCTTTTACAAGCCAAAAATCTTCCGCATTTCTTGACGGTTGTATTTTTACGGTGAAAGATCGTCACTATTTCGACCAAGGTACTTTTATCGTCTGGCTTATCAATTAACTCTAATATTAACCTTTCCACTGCTACGAACGGGTATATCCGTTGGCAAAGAATATGCTTGCTGGGCTATGGGCGTGTATATCCATTCTCAACTTCAAACGCCTGCTAGTTATATAATACGTATTGCATTGCTTTCAAACTAAGCAGGCATATACTGTCATCTCCTAGGAACCTAAATAAACTTTTTCCATATTTCTCCCTGCATTGAGCAAGGAGGGTTTTAAAGGCTGGAAATATCTCAGCAGTGAAAAGGTTAAATAAGCCAGATATAATAAGAACAGATAAATCTCGTAGACTGCGATGGGCAGGACATGTTGCACGTATGGGCAATGAAAGACTTGCATGGAAGCTTCTTGTAGGAAAGCCAGAGGGAAAACGCGCAATTGGTAGACCAAGAATGAGGTGGGAGAACAACATTAACTATGATTTGAGGGAAGTAAATTATACAGGGAATGATTGGAAAGCGTTAGCTCAGGATAGGGATGTATGGAGAGCTTATGTCCGGTGGCAATGAATCTACGGGTTCGATAGTGCCAGTGAGTAAGTAAGTAAGCCAAAAATCTTCAAAATCGTTACCCACGGCTTGAAGTCACATCCGGAGGTTTTGCCGCTTGGATTTTTCAATCTTATAAAATTCATTGACCTAGGCTATATATATTCGTTGTGTGGTAGGTCTTCTTTTCCATAGTCCAAGGATTAAGCCTGTTGGCTCGTTCCGGTTTCATAGAAGCTAGGATTGTTCAGACCATCTTCTATGTGGGCGTCCAACATTTCTCCTTCCGTGTGGTTTATAATTTAGCAATAATTTTGGAAATCTTTCTTCTGGAATTCTATCAACATGTTCTTTCCAGTCGTTCCTATTTTTAATTTTTCGATCTGTAAGTTTGAAAATATTTAGTTCCTTACTTATATTTTTATTTCGTTTCTTATACAGCAGAGTATATCCTGCTATATTTCTTACAAATCTCACGCGGAAAATAAAAACAACACTCATTCATGAATAAATATATGTTATCAAAATGAAATAACATTAATTCTTAATAATTATATATGAATTAATTAATGTATAATGTTATTGTGTTGTTATTTAATTGTAATATTGCTGTGTTTTGAGGGAAGTAGATTATACAGGGAATGATTGGAAAGCATTAGCTCAGGGTAGGGATGTATGGAGAGCTTATGTCCGCGCGGCCATGAACCTACGGGTTCGATAGTCCAGTGAGTAAGTAAGTAATATTACTGTGTTTTCTTTATGTAATTGTAATGTTATTGCTTTTTTGTTGTTTGTTTTTCTTCACACTAGTAGCAATTATTACTTTATTGTAACGGACTGTCAACAGCACGTACGGCTTACTGCCCGTGCGACCCATATTTGTAAATAATATTGTAAATATCTTACTTTTTGTCTAATAAAGTCCTACTACTACTACTACTACTACTACAAATCTCATCTCAATTGCTTCCAATTTTTGTTTTTGTCTTTTAGTGATCGTCCAACATCCATACATCAATAGAGGAACAGTCATTGCTTTATAAAATTTAAATTTTGTTTCTTTTCTTGTGTTTAAGGGTTTTTTTAATAGTAGAATCTGAGACAAAGGATATTACTACCAGCAAAGGAGCCATATAAAAAAGTCATCGAAAAAAATAAACAGAAGGAAAAATATATCGAAGAAGTGTTCTACGCCTCAGACGCCGTGGTGAACAGGGAGCGGACCGGAAGCAACCAACCACAAAGACACGCAATCATAGGCCTAGCAACACATGGATATCACCATAAAATGTGCAAAAATACAAAATTTCACCAACCGAGTAACTCGTGTGAATGCAAGATATGAGAGAGCGATACCATTACAAACAATGCACAAGATGGACGGGATCGTTGAATGAACTGGTCAAAAACAAATCATAAACCTAAAACCTAATGCTCTTTCGAGTGCCACTTACATACTTATTATAGTAGTAGTAGTAGGACTTTATTAGACAAAAAGTAAGATATTTACAATATTATTTACAAATATGGGTCGCACGGGCAGTAAGCCGTACGTGCTGTTGACAGTCCGTTACAATAAAGTAATAATTGGTACTAGTGTAAAGAAAAATAAACAACAAAAAAAGCAATAACATTACAATGACATAAAGAAAACACAATAATATTACAATTAAATAATAACACAATAGCATTATACACTAATTCATTTATATATAATTGTTAAGAATTAATGGTATTGCATTTTGATAACATATATTTATTCATGAATGAGTGTTGTCCTTATTTTCCGCGTTTTGTCCAGAAATTTACCGAGGTTTATCCAATTTTCTGGATTTACCAATAACTCGTAGCATGCCAATCTTTCCCGATTTGAATTTAGAAATCTTTCCGGTAATAACTGACGTCTCCAATATTCTAAATCATTACATTTTCCTAATATATGTATCTCATCTTCAAAGTTCCCGCACATTGGACATATTCGCATATCGTGATCGTCGCTAATTTTTAAAAATTTCCATGCCCCTAGCCTAAACCAAGCAAGCCCTGATCTCTCCTTAAATCCTAGGTTGAGTATATACGATTCTTTTCCCCAGACGTGTTTTAGGTCTCTTTGTAAACACAGTGAGCGTTTTCCTGGTAGGTTCTAGTAAGTAAATTTATAAATATATGTATACAATTGTAAATAATCTTACGTTTAACTCAAATTACTATATTCCTACATCATTCGTTAAAAACTAAGGGTGAAGTCGTACTACCGAAATATATGAGAGTTTCTCCAGTTCTCTGACTGACTGTCTAGGGTTAATGCATGTTTAGATGCTAGCAAGGGGGATGGAGGGTGGACGAGGGTGAGGAATCGTATAAACGTGATGGAAGCGATTTTCGCAATGCGGGAACATTAATAGTTGCATTGATCGACAGACATACACACAAATAGTGAAAGAGAGAGAGAGAGAGAGAGAGAGAGAGAGAGAGAGAGATAAAAATATAGGTAGAATTCTGTGCGTCATTAATATTGCTTCACCTCTATGTAAAACCCTAAGCTCTCTCTTGCTTGTCAGATGAAAAAAAAAAATAGAATTTGTTTTCCTCTATTCCACTCCATTTCATTCCGTACACTGCTTCTTCCATCTCGCTCCTACTCCATTTGTCTCTAATCCGCCATGTCTTCTTTTTTCCGTGTCTCATTGCACTTTGTATATTCTGCATCGTTTATTCTATGAAATTCACTTGTTTTCATTTAGGGCAGTAGTTCCCAAAGTGTGTTTCACGGAACACCAGTGGTTCGTCATGAACACAAACTATTGTCGTCGTTGGCCTTATTGATGGAAGACAATCGAATATCTAGAAATTAATTCCGCAGATGTTTACACAAAACTTCTAAATTAATTTTACTAGGTAATAAAAGATTCCGGGCTATGTGGCCGTGGTCTATAACTGGCGTTTCTTCCAGACGTTTCTCCCTCAACTGCGGAGGGCATCTTCAGTGGCGAGCGCTTCCAGCTGTTGTTTCTCTGTCGTAGACTCGACTGCGCAGTCGAGGCTACGACAGAGAAACAACAGCTGGAAGCGCTCGCCACTGAAGATGCCCTCCGCAGTTGAGGGAGAAACGTCTGGAAGAAACGCCAGTTATAGACCATGGCCACATAGCCCGGAATCTTTTATTACCATGATTACCGGCCGTGAAAGCCTGCATTCCACTAATTTTACTAGGTTTTCAATAAATAATTTTAGTCTTGGCCCTTATTATCTCAGCGGTATCACCTAATAATACTCCCCTATTAGTATAAATTTACACCTTAGTAATGTCATTCCGTTGTAGGCCTTCTTAGTCCTCTAAAATTTATATGGCATGCTCTAGTAATTACTTACTTACTTACTCACTGGCACTATCGAACCCGTAGGTTCATGGCCGCGCGGACATACGTTCTCCATACATCATTATCCTGAGCTAATGCTTTCCAATCAATCCCTATATAATCTACTTCTCTCAAATCATAGTAAATGTTGGTCTCCCACCTCATTCTTGGTCTACCAACTGGGCGTTTTCCTTCTGGCGTCCCTACAAGAAGCTTCCATGCACGTTTTTCATTGCCCATACGCGCAACATGTCCTGCCCATCGCAGTCTACGAGACTTAACTCTTCTTATTATATCTGGCTTCCTATAAAGACCATGTAGTTCACTGTTTAGTAGTCTTCTCCATTCACCTGTCTGTTCACCTCTCTTTGGTCCAAAAAATTTCCTAAAAACTTTATTCTCAAAAACTCGTAATCTCATTTCCTCCCTTAAAGTAAGAGTCCATGTTTTGCACCCATATAATATAACTCGTAGATAATAGTTTTATATATTTTCAGTTTAACGTTTTTTGAAAGGAGTAGTGGCATCAAAAGACTCTGTAATGCATAATAGCATTAATTCCCAGAATTGAGCCTATGTTAATTTCTTTGTGCATCTCATTCCTATTTGTGATTATTGTTCCTAGGTATTTGAACTCAGCCTAGTACAAAAATGAATAGTAGAGGAGGTACTGCGATTATATTTTATAATGGAAATGGACTGTTAATCACAAACTATGGAAATTTGGAGGAAGTGGCGAATTCAAATAACTTGGAACAATAATCACAAATAGGAATGAGATGCACAAAGAAATTAAACATAAGCTCAATTCTGGAAATGCATGCTATTATGCATTGCAGAGACTCTTGATGTCCCAACTCCTTTCAAAAAACGTTAAACTGAAAATATATAAAATTGTTATTCTCCCAATTTTATTATTCGGATGCGAAACATGGATTCTAACTTTAAGGGACGCGAAAATATTTTGTTACTGTGAATAAAGATCCTGAGAATTTTCTTTGGACCAGAGACAGATGGAAAGACATGCAAATGGAGAAGAATGCATAATAGTGAGCGACATGATCTTCATGGGAAATACATGCAATAAGAACAGTTATTTCTCGAATAATATAATGAAAAGGACATATGAACTATTATAAGATTCATGATGTGTTCCGTTGAGGTATTATTCAATCTGATAAACGAAAACGAACCCAATACATGTAACCCCCTCTACCAGATCTTCAGTGAAACACCAGTTTTGAATCCTGCTGATGATGGGACAAGTCCCGAAAGCGCTACAGTAAAATAATTAATTAAGTTGAGGAGACGGACCTTTCAGGTGAATATTCCATAATTTTAATTAAGGACATATGGCACGAACAGGGAATGAAAAGGGGGCATGGAAACAACTTGTAAGAAAATCACAGGAAAATCACCAAGTGGTTTTTACAATAATGAGGTGGAGAATAATATCAACTATGATTTGAGGGAAGCTGATTATACAGGCGATGATTGGAAAACATTAGCTCAAAATAGCGATGTAAGGAGAGCTTATATCGGCTCGGCCTTGAACCTTCGGGTTGATAGTGCCAGCTGAAGAAGTAATTCTTTTCCCCCGTTGTGGTGACATTTTGAAGCAGTAATTATCTTCATGCCCGAAATGGTAGTAACATTTGGAAGAAGGATTTATATAAAAAAAAAAGAAAAACTGAATCAGGTTGGGTTTAATTTTCGGTAGAGCTGGATTCTCTTCTCAAGGTCGGAAGTTGGTACACTGGATAGAAAAACACTTTAAAATCACTGAAAACTGTTTCCTGTAGAAATAATTACAAATTTATTCACTTTGTAGGTTCCCAGCAGATTAAGTAATAGTAAGTGGTATTATTCTTCACTATCAATTAAAATAAATTATTTTCTTTTCTGGAATCAATTACTCTTGTATTAAATACTACATTTTATCTTGAGAACTCTTCTTGCTTCTATTTTTGTGGAAAGTTGTATGCAGAATGACTAGTGTAATTCTTTTATAATTTTAAAGAACATTATTACATCACATGATGGTAATTTTAAATTCTATTGGTTAATAAAGTAAAGTAAAGTGATCCCACTACAGGCCTCAGGAGGCCCTTCGGGTAGTAGGAGGTTAAGGCTCCCACTTTTTCTTGACAATCGGCACTCGATGTCAGCCGGGTTGTCAGCCCTGCTTGACGGCTGCCTTTATCCCAGAACAAGCGTCTGGTACTCATTTCAGTTAGAGGCTGAGTCGACCCCAGGGCCATAGTGCCGCCAGAAGGTTTGGGTCAGTTTAAAAATCCTGACCCCACCGGGACTCGAACCCTCGACCTTCCGGCTTGTAGCGCAGTGCCTTAACCAATACGCTACGGCGTGCCCCCTCTATTGGTTAATAGTCCTTTAAATATAAGGTTTAAATTTGATTTGTTAAACAAGAAAGTTAATTGTTTTAACATCCAATCAGAGTTTAGTTTACTTTTATTTAAAAATATGAAGTTAGGCAGGTGTTCTTACTACAGTTATAACAGAAAGCTTTATAATTTTGACAACAATGACTTGAAACAATTTTAAAAAGCATTATTTACAAAAACTGTTATGTAGTATAATTTCTTTAATGTTACTGAGACACTTTTATTCAACAATAACCAACAATGAATTATTTAGATGTTTTTCTTTATTTAAGTTATATTTAAATATTAAAAGAATTTAAAAATACAAAATTATTAACTTTAACTTTTATAATATGTGGACAATATAATCTCAAAATATCCATAGAAAAAACTAATGTAATGGCATTCCAAGGGAAAAATCAAATCAGATCGAAAATAGTAATAGGAAACAAAATCATAGAACAGGTGAACCATCTCCATTATCTAGGATGTGACATTTCATTTAATAATGATAATGATATAAATAATAAAATAGCAAAATTCCAGGGAATATGTGGTACGATAAAACGATCACTAAATAACAAAACAACAAGAGAGACCCAATTGAAATTTTATAAAATGTTGGCAGTTCCGGTACTGCTCTATGGATCAGAAGCCTGGATACATAAAAAACATGATCTAAGTAGGATAACGGCGGCAGAAATGAAATGTTTGAGATCTGTTAAAGGGTGCACTAAGGAAGACAGAATCAAGAACACAGAAATAAGACAGGAACTTGAAATATTTGCAATAACTGATAAAATGGATACATATAGACAAAAATGGAAGCAACACATACTCACTCACACTCACTCACTCACTGGCACTATCGAACCCGTAGGTTCATGGCCGCACGGACATAAGCTCTCCATACATCCCTATCCTGAGCCAATGCTTTCCAATCATTCCCTGTATAATCTACTTCCCTCAAATCATAGTTAATGTTGTTCTCCCACCTCATTCTTGGTCTACCAACTGGGCGTTTTCCTTCTGGCTTTCCTACAAGAAGTTTCCATGCACGTCTTTCATTCCCCATACGCGCAACATGTCCTGCCCATCGCAGTCTACGGGACTTAACTGTTCTTATTATATCTGGCTTCCTATAAAGACCATGTAGTTCATTGTTATGTAGTCTTCTCCATTCACCTGTCTGTTCATCTCTCTTTGGTCCAAAAATTTTCCTAAGAATTTTATTCTCAAATACTCGTAATCTCCTTTCCTCCCTTAAAGTAAGAGTCCATGTTTCGCACCCATATAATATAACGAAGCAACACATGGACAGAATGAATGAAGATAGATATCCAAAACAAATAACAAAATACAAACCTAAAGGCAGCCGAGATGTGGGCAGACCTAGAAAGAGATGGGCTGAAGTCGGAACGGGTCAACAGACCTAATCCATGAATGCAGATGATGATGATGACTTTTATAATCATTATAATATTAAAATTCTGCTTTACAGTGAGTTAATCATTTTGTGTATCGCCTGCGTCGCTAGCATATCAAGTGTACCTTAGTACTGTTCTTGAATTCTATACCTTGATGCTCTACTCGATCCAATAAGGGAGTCCCATATAGTAAGGTTATATTACCCCCCACCTGGCTTCTCCAAAAAGAAATGCTTAATGCAGCTCTGAGCACCCTACGGATCTGGGAGCAATCTCCCAACTGTTTAGCTCTGTGTCTCTACGTTCAACAAAGTCTTTCACGACAAGTAAACATATTCAGGTCACGCATTTTCTTTATTCGCTCGCTTGAGAGGCATAACGGCATTAGGGAATAAGATGCCGCCTCTCCGGGTCAAAAGCAAATACCATTCCTCTGGTTATTGCCAATGAAACAGATTACAAAAAGTAATTTGACAATGTTAACTGCAGAGATACCAATCTGATAGAACAGAAAATGTTTTCCCTTCAAGAATTTTAAACGCGATTTTAGTAAAAATAATGTCTGAACATTTCTGATGTGGTCTCCATGTTAGAATAACAACTTATATTTATTTACATTAATTATTCAATCTATTAACCAGTCCCATGGTCTTGTGGTCAGAGCTGTTATTATTTAGTCAAGTTACAATGTTTTCACAACTTCTTGATATATTAGATTTTTAGATTTAGATTTATTTAGCCTGGTGGAGTTAAGGCCATGTGGCCTTCTCCAGGACAAATATATATTACATCAGAATATAACAATCTGAATTAACTCTAATATTAAATAAGCCAGATATAATAAGAACAGTTAAGTCTCGTAGACTGCGATGGGCAGGACATGCTGCACGTATGGGGAATGAAAGACGTGCATGGAAGCTTCTTGTAGAAAAGCCAGAGGGAAAACGCCCAGTTGGTAGATCAAGAATGAGGTGGGAGAACAACATTAACTATGATTTGAGGGAAGTAGAATATACAGGGAATGATTGGAAACCATTAGCTCAGGATAGGGATGTATGGAGAGCTTATGTCCGCGCGGCTATGAACCTACGGGTTCGGTAGTGCCAGTGAGTAAGAGTAAGTATTAAATACTAAATAAAAATTTGATCAATAAGATAATATATATTATATTACGAACCAGTTAATGTTAGTTAAAATTAAGACTAAAACTAATAATAAAATGTATACAAGCAAGACATATTAAATTGTCCCTGTCTAATGTATATAAAAATCAAAAGATGAGATATAGAAAACTAATTTTACGATTATACAATATTTAAAACAAAACAAAAGAAAATATTTGTGAATCTTAATATTATTTTCATAAATAATTAAATGCATTAATTGTTAAAAGAATATTATCAGTGAGGTGTATAAGTTAGTTTGTTATTAAATAATTATTTAGTTTGTTTTTGAAGGATGTTATAGTTTGACAGTCTCTGACATAGGGCGGAAGGGAATTCCATGTTTTGGTAAGTGAGACGGTAAAAGATAATGAAAAATATACAGTGCGATGAGGAGGGATATAAAGGACAATGTGCTGATGGGATCGAGTGTCAAGATTATGTGTGCCAGCCATATACCAATACAATGCATACAAATAACATAAATAAAAACAAATTAATCATATATGGCACGAATCACTGTGAACCAATCCACTCAATCTATCCACTGATCTTCTCTTAGATACCTGTGATATGTCCAATGTGCGGGAGCTTTGAAGATGAGATACATATATTAGGAAAATGTAACGATTTAGAATATTGGATGCATCAGTTATTACCGGAAAGATTTGTAAATTCAAACCGTGAATGATTGGCATGCCATTTCCATTATTATTTCTATGTGTATCATATATTTAGTTTTATTGATATTTACTTCCAGTCCCAATTTCTTAGTGTTACTCAATAGTGTGTGCGTGTTGGCCTTTAGTATATCCTCGCTATCGGCCAGTAGTACTACATCATCAGCATAAACTAACAGCTTATTAATACCATTGAGTTGTAGGCTTTCTTCATCCTCTAGAGATTTAATGGCATGCTCTAGTACAAAATCAAATAGTAGAGGAGATAGTGCATCTCCTTGCTTCAACCCATTGTGGATTTCAAAAGTAACCGAAAACAGCCTACAGGTAACCTACTTTTTGTGTCATTTAGACACATTCGTATAAGTCTAACTAACTTTTAAGGAATTCCGAATTTCTTCTTCTTCTTCCTTTCCAAGATTAGGTCAATGTGACCTCTTCCGGTCTCAAGTTCATCGTTTCCTTGGCCGTCCTAAAGATCTTTTCCCATGTGGTTTGTAGGTGTTGATCTTTTTGGGTAATCTTATATTGTGCATTCTGTCTAAATGTTCTTTCCATTGGTATTTGTTATTTTCTAGTTTATCAACTATTGAAAATATCTCCAGTTCATTTCTTATTGATTCATTGTGTAATCTATCCATGCGTGTACATCCTTTTACAGATCTTAAACATTTAATTTCAGTGGCTGGAATGTGTGAGATATATTTTTTTGTAAGTATCCAAGATTCAGATCCATATCAAAGAACAGGAAAAGCCATAATTTTATAAAACCTCAGCTGAGTTTCTCTTCGAGTCTTTCGGAGTCTAGCAGGATTTTTTTTAAAGTGATCCCACAACAGACCCGGAGGCCCTTGGGGTAGTAGGAGGTTAAGGCTCCCACTTTTTCTAGACAATCGGCACTTGATGTCAGCCGGTTTGTCAGCCCTGCGTGACGGCCGCCTTTACACCCAGAACAAGCGTCTGGTACTCATTTCCGTTAGAGGCTGAGTCGACCCCAGGGCCATAGTGCCGCCAGAGGGTTTAGGTCAGTTTAAAAATCCTGATCCCAACGGGACTTGAACCCTCGACAGTAAAGTGATCCCACAACAGACCCGGAGGCCCTTGGGGTAGTAGGAGGTTAAGGCTCCCACTTTGTCTAGACAATTGGCACTTTATGTCAGCCGGGTTGTCAGCCCTGCGTGACGGCCGCCTTTACCCCCAGAACAAGCGTCCGGTACTCATTTCCGTTAGAGGCTGAGTCGACCCCAGGACCATAGTGCCGCCAGAAGGTTTGGGTCAGTTTAAAAATCCTGACCCCAGTGGGACTTGAACCCTCGATCCTCCGGCTTGTAGCTCAGTGCCTTAACCACTACGCTACGGTGTGAGAAATTAAAATTCAATGGTATTCTGTATTCAAAATATTACAGGTTCAACAATAAATGTATAAGTCTATATGTTATGACTACTTGCAGTTAACATTCCAACCTACTGCATAAATACCATATATCAATAAAAGAACGATATATTTCTTAAAACAGCAATATCAGACCATTAATTCTACATGTCTGAGGAATTCGCTTAGTATACGCATTTCCTCCATGACAGATTATATTTCAAATCTAATGACGTCATTCGTATGTTATATACCCAGATACGAAAAAAATGGTCGTTATAATACAATTCCAGTTTTATAATATTGGAAATGTTGAAAAATGAGAGACATGCATGGAATTCCAGTTCTTATATATGTTGAAACGTTTCAGAGATTTTTCTATTTCGAGTGATAATGACAGAAGAAAGAGAAAGAAACTAAATCATAGAAAACAAAAGAGATTTGATAAATAAGGATAAAAAGTCAAGCACTTAATTTTCCATCGAGCTTTATTTAGAGGAAGTTGTAGTTATGGGGTTTGTGTTGGAAAGGAAATTTGAAGGCAGCCCGAAGCTAAGATATGGAACTGTACAATACAAGTACATCAAAAAATATTTGCTTAAAACAATTCTATTTTTCAGCAAGTAAGCCTATACTGTAATACTAAGAGATTGGAACTGGAAATAAATATCAATAAAACTAAATAAATGGTCACACGTAGAAATAATTATATATGTATAATCAAAACAGACTGCTAATGAAAAATGAGGGAAATTTTGAGGAAGTGGCAGAATTCAAATACCTAGGAACAATAATCACAAATAGGAATGAGATTAACAAAGAAATTAAACATAGGCTCAATTCTGGAAATGTGTGTTATTATGCATTGTAGAGACTCTTGATGTCCCAACTCCTTTCAAAAAACATTAAACTGAAGAATATATAAAACTATTATTCTACCAGTTATATTATATGGATGCGAAACATGGACTCTTACTTTAAGGGAGGAAAGGAGATTACGAGTATTTGAGAATAAAGTTCATACGAACATTTTTGGGCCAAAGAGAGATGAGCAGACAGGTGAATGGAGAAGACTACATAACAGTGAACTACATAGTCTTTATATGAAGCCAGATATAATGAGAACATTTAAGTCTCGTAGACTGCGATGGGCAGGACATGTGGCACGAACGGGGAATGAAAGACGTGCATGGAGGCTTCTTGTAGGAAAACCAGAGGGAAAACGCCCAGTTGGTAGACCAAGAATGAGGTGGGAGAATAACAATAAATATGATCTGAGGGAAGTAGATTATACAGAGAATGACTGGAAACATTAGCTCAGCATAGAAATGTATAGAGAGCTTATGTCCGCGTGGCCATGAACCTATGGGTTCGATAGTGTCAGTGATTTAGAGTTAGCCTATACTGATTTACAGAATATATATTTATTTCGTTAGTTAAATGATACGTATTCAAGGGGCTGGAAGTACACATCAATACAACTAAAGAACTAGTCGTATATAGAAATTCATTACAAAATGGAAATGAACAGTTGACGATTGAGGGAAGTTTTGTGAGGAGGTGGCTGAATTCAAATACCTAGGAACAATAATCACTAACAGGAATGATGTGTATAGGGAAATTGAACATAGGTTCCATTCTGGTTATGCAAGCTATTATGAACTATAGAGACTTTTGTCGTCCCAACGTATCTCAAAAAAACCTTAATCTTAAAGTCAATAAACTGTTATTCTCCCACTTATATGGATACAAAACATGGTAACATATTTTAAGGGAGGACAAGAGATTACGAGTATTTAGAGCTGAAGTTCTTAACAAACACTTTAACCACAGATAAATGAACAGACATGTGAATGGAGAAAACTAAAAACCGTTAGCTAAATTATATTTATGGGAAATAAGATAGAATAAAAACTGTTAAGTACCGTAGATTGCGATTGCCAGGACATCTGGCACAAGTGGGAAATGAAAGAGGTGCATGAAGCTTATTGTAGGGAAACCAGAGGGAAAACGCCCAGTTGATAGACCAAGAATGAGGTGGGAGAATAATATTATCCATGATTTGAGGGAAGTAGATTATACAGGGATGATTGGAAAATATTAGCTCAGGATAGGGATGTATGGAGAGCTTATGTCCGACCATGAACCTACGGGTTCGATAGAGCCAGTGAGTTAGTTAGTTAATCGTTAAAGTAATCCAGATTCTTAAGGGGGTGATGGGTGAAAAATTGACCATTTGAGATCAAAATTGGCATTTTTGGGTGTTTTTTGTACTAAAAAATAGTCTGTACTCTAATGTATATGTTGGCAAAGTTTCAGAGGCCTATGGTGCTTCTAAGTGCCCTAAATTACGTCAGTTAAAAGGTCTAAGTGACCTAAATTACGTCAGTTAAAAGGCTGCGCCAGTTTAATACCACCTGCATGCAAATCTTTAAACTTGTTTTCCACACTTTTATTTCCACTGCATTTTTGTACATTCAATTTTGAATGGAATTCAGATATTGTGTCCTAGAGGGTTCAAATATTTACTGCATGTCCTAAAAACAATGAGTAACAAAGTATTGCATGGGTTTCATGATTGAAGTGGTATTTTAAGAAATAAAAAAATAAAATGTATGCAATTATTAATTGTTATTTTGTAATTCCACGCATGAGGTACAACATTATTTTTTCTCCCTTTGTATTCACATTATAAGAATTCTAATGCATGATGTTTTTCTAAATATTTTAGGGGTCTTGTAAAAAATCAGATATTTTCTAAAAAATTATGAAACCCATTTAATTATAATATATACATTTTTTAAAAAATATAACATTTAATAACTCATAAAATAAATGTATCGCAAGAATGAAACTTAAACACATCATTATGTATCATGCAGTGAATATTTGTACAAAAAATCAAGTCTCTAGCTAAAAACATGTAGAAAGTAGAAATTTCACCCATCCCTCCCCTTAATATTGTAATGTTCGAATAATGAGACACGTATAGCGAATTCTAGTTATATATGTTTAAACGTTTCAGATAGTTTCTACTCCGTGTGAAACAAGGAGAAGAAAGAGAAAGAAAAAAAATGATAAGAAACAAAGAGATCTGATAGAGAGGGATAAAAAGACACGTAGTTTTTTTTTCGTTGTACTTTGTTTATAGTAAGTTGCACTATAGGATTTGGGTTAGAAAGAAAATCTGGAAGCAGCCCGAAGCTAAGATATGGAACTGTATTATTACCTCTATAATAAAATGAACACGTGCCGGCAGCCCTAGCACCACGGTCACAGTCATCAACCCGCGATGTGATGCTGACAACCTACCCCCCCCCCCTACCTCTTGCTTTCAAGTCTGACGTGGTCTACTCTTTTTTTTATTCACAATCTCCTTGCGTAGCCAACCTACAAGCCTTTCGCTTGTTCTTCTTCAATATTTTAAACAGCAGCAGAGATATCTGAGAATGGATCATCTTTGAAATTAAATAGTAAGATTTTGTGAAAAATACACTAGAAATAAATAATAGTTTAAAAAACTAAAACAACACGCTTTATTAGAAAACCCAACTAAAAAAGGAAAAATAATTTTAATTTTCAACGCGCTTGGGATAAAATTAAAGTGGTCAACAAAAAAATTATCTCCAACACATCTAGAATAAAACTAGAGTTATCTACAGAAAAATAATTTTACCATCAAAAGCGTGGGGTGCTCTACATCAATTAATATAGCCTATTTTATGATAAACAGATATTGGTAAAAGTTAAGTCTCTGAGAGTAAATCGTAAAAACCATAAAAAGCACCCCACGCTTTTGATGGTAAAATTATTTTTTTTGTAGATAACTCTACTTTTATTCAAAATGTGTTGGAGATGATTTTTTGTTGACCACTTTAATTTTGTCCCAAGCGTGTTGGAAATTTAAATCATTTTTAATTTTTTAGTTCGATTTTCTAATAAACGTGTTGTTTTAGTTTTTTAGACTATTATTTATTTTTTAGTTTGGTTTAGAACAGTTGGATTTGATTATTTTAGAAGAAGCCTCCAAGAAACAAGACAGGATAAAATAAGAAATGAATTCCTTTGGAGAGAAATGAATGTCACCACATCTGTTGTTCAGAGGATTGAAAATCAAACGCTTAAATAGTATGGCCATGTACAAGAATGGAAAATGAAAGATGGCCAAAAATATATATACCAATGGTCACCCCCTGAAAGAAAAAAACGTGGCAGACCAAGATTGAAATGGAAAACCTACGTCAAAACCATAATGGATGATAGGAATTTGGAAGAGGAGGATTAGTAAATCACGAAATTGGGTAAAATATCAAGCAAAATGAGGAAGGAATGAAGACAAACAGTATACAGACAGGAAGGGAATCATTCATGTGGAGAGGTGGGTAAGAGAATGTATCCATGAATGCAGGTAAAGTCTAAGAGAATGTATCCATGAATGCAAGTAAAGTGGGTAAGAGAATGTATCCATGAATGCAGGTAAAGTGGGTAAGAGAATGTATCCATGAATGCAGGTAAAGTGGGTAAGAGAATGTATCCATGAATGCAGGTAAAGTGGCTAAGAGAATGTATCCATGAATGCAGGTAAAGTGGCTAAGAGAATGTATCCATGAATGCAGGTAAAGTGGCTAAGAGAATGTATCCATGAATGCAGGTAAAGTGGCTAAGAGAATGTATCCATGAATGCAGGTAAAGTGGCTAAGAGAATGTATCCATGAATGCAGGTAAAGTGGCTAAGATAATGTATCCATGAATGCAGGTAAAGTGGGTAAGAGAATGTATCCACGAATGCAGGTAAAGTGGGTAAGAGAATGTATCCATGAATGCAGGTAAAGTGGGTAAGAGAATGTATCCATGAATGCAGGTAAAAGTGCAACGAACTTTAAGACTGTTTTTGCCAATTAATCTTGTCGTAATATGTAACTTTTTGGATAAGCATGTATTTCCAATCATAATAAAAGTTTGGTATGAATCTACTTTTCTTGAATAATTTATTTTAAAAATTTTGCTTCGAGGACAAGGGGTACAAGTGACTCTAAATGCGAAGAAAAGTTATAGTATGGTTTAATGTTTATATTGAATCTGTTCATATTTTGCGGACTATTTTACTCATGCCCCAAATGGGAGTCAATGACCAATCACAATTCAATGTTTTTTTATTTACAATCAATCACAGTCGTGTTTCGTCTAGAATTTATCAACCGAAGTTTAACATATTAAAGAAAGCTCCTCCATTTTAACATTGTGAATAGGTCATAATATTATTTTGCAGTGACTGACTCTCTAAGAAATACGGCTACCGATTGTATATGTAGTGCATTAATGTCAACACACAGCGCTTCCAGGAGTTAATATAAAAATATTTGTAGCAATTTATTATACCACCAAAAAAAGAAACCACTGTTTGCACTTTTATAAATTATATTTACATGATAGGACATCAGAAATTAATTAATATACAGTTTGACGTGTTTCATTTTTTCTCCACTAGAGTGCATTCTTACAATATTACGTTCCTTTGGCAATAAATAAGATGATCTGGTTGCAGTGACAAACAAAAGAAGCAAATGAAGCATACCAATCGTATCTCATTTGTTTTCAAACATTAAATATATAATTATTTTAAAATAATTATATTTAAATAATGATTTGTGAGTAAACAGCTTAATTTTATTCGTTAAATAGTCGTAACAAATACCACTCTTGATTTCAAAATTCTCTAGATAAATTCACTCATCATTTCGTGAGTCGTGAATTTATCGATAATTTGGAAATCACTCGTGGCATTACTTATGATAAATGGACTCATATATAAGGAGCACTAATACAATTTATGAGACTTGTCAGATCTTCCTTGAATTTTATATTATCGCAGATCTTTAAATTTAATTTTCTCCAAACTATTTTTTTATTAATTAAATAAAAATAAAACGTAGTTTTATTTGATTTTCATATTTATTATATAATTCAGTGACAGCTGTTTCGGTACACTGTACATTCTTCAGACATGTTAACAAATAATGGATTGTGTTCCAACTGATCTATGCAACAATACAACAATATTTATTTAATTTTTTTAATTTAACAAAGGGGGTTCATTCAAATCAAGTTGAGAATTTAACAGTTTTTTACTACTTTTAATTTTATTAATTTCTACAGCCTCCAAAAGATCTAACTTCTTACCCTTATCACAAATATGAAAAATTTCAAAATTTGGATCGAAACAATGATTAAATTGGAATAGGTGGTTAGCATATTTTGAATTTTCTAAATTTCTGTTATATTTATTATTATTTATTTATTTAGCCTGGTGGTTATATGCTCTCATGTGTTCCTTTATCCGAGAGATAAGAGGTCTACCAGTTTGTCCTATATAGACATTGTCACATGTGCTACACTTCAATTTATATACACCAGATAATTTTTCTTTTTTTGTTTTGTTTTTATTGTTTTTATTATATTTTGTAGAGTTTTATTAGTTTTAAATGCCACATTAATGTTCAACTTTTTAAAGTGTTTAGATATTTTATTTGAATTTTTTTGTCACTTGAACCCCTTATTCACTCACCGCCTAATTACATTTAATTAATTCCGTGAGGTAAAGATGGGTGATACAGTAACGCTAAAGTAAGGTAGTTGTGTTTGGGGATCTAAAAAAATCGAACCCATTTTTACCAATTTAATCTAATGTAATCTGGACTACTTGTGACCCGAGACACCAAATTAATGTAGAAGATGGGCTCTTAGAGTAAGAAGTAGTAGATATGTAGTCAAATAATGGTAGACAAAGAGAAATTACTTCTGTTTTTGCGGAGTGGGTTAATCCAACCAACATTAGGCATCCAGTTGGCGGTGGTGTCCCCTAGGAGCATTACAGCTCTCTCAAAGTTTTGTGTGTATGTGTGTGCGATACAAAAACATCACCTCAAATCCCGAGTACTGCGGTACAAACAAGTACATACACGACACGTAGCACCATCTACCGCCCACTCTCAAACTACATAGGGTATTGTTTATCACAAACTTACATATTTACTACTCATATTTGAATCGCTGAGTTGAAAAGGGAAGAAACTCCATATATGCTACTTTTGAGAGCGTAGATTAATTCATTGTAGTTTATTACTTTCTTTGTATTTTTTTCTTTTCTTTTTATGTATAGTAGATTCGAGCTGTTATTCCTTTTTTTATTCATTGTATCATTAATTTAATTTTAATTGTATTTAGTTTCATTCTATTATTAGACATTAATTTCATTATTATTCAATATGACAGATAATTAATTGTTCAATGACTATTATTGTAACTTTTTTTTGTATTCATATGTAACATATGTTTGTCCTGTTTAATATGACTATTATTGTAATTTTTTTTGTATTCATGTGTAACATATGTTTGTCCTGTTTAATATGAATATTATTGTATTTTTTTGTATTCATATGTAACATATGCTTGTTCTGGTGAGTGGAAGAGAAGGCCACATGGCCTTAACTCCACCAGGCTAAATAAATCTATTCTAAATCTATTCTAAATAACTAGATAACTTATTATAGCTTACTTACTTACTCACTGGTACTATCGAACCCGTAGGTTCACGGTGGACTAGTGGTTATGCTCCTTGCCTCTGGTCCCAAGGGTCGCGGGTTCAAACCCGGCCGGGGTCGATGGATTTTTTTAGGACGGAAAAATCCAAGGAGCAAGTCCTCCGGGAGGGACTTTAAGCCGTAGGTCCCGAGTCTGAAGATTTTGAGGCTCGTAAAAAATCCTTAAGCCTGAATGAAAAGGCCTCTAAGCAAAATTTACCGAATTGTCCCGTCCTAGTACTACCTTGGTTTCCTAGATGTCAGTATGAGGTGGAACGCTGACCACATACCACTCAAAATGACATCTGTACGAAAACAAGTGTAACTAAATTAGTATGGTTCAAATTCTTCCCTGTAGGGGGAGAACGCCTAAATCTCTGTAAAGCTAAAACATAGGCTAACAATACAAAAAAAAAGGTTCACAGCCGCGCGGACATAAGCACTCCATATATCCTTATCCTGAGCTAATGATTTTCAATCATTCCCTACATAATCTACTTCTCTCAAATCATAGTTAATGTTATTCTCCCACCTCATTTTTGGTCAACCAACTGGGCGTTTTCCCTCTGGCTTTCCTACAAGAAGCTTCCATGCTAGTCTTTCACTCCCCATACGTGCAACATGTCCTGCCCATCGCAGTCTATGAGACTTAACTGTTCTTATTATAGCTGGCTTCCTATAAAGACCATGTAGTTCACTGTTATGTAGTCTTCTCCATTCACCTGTCTGTTTATCTCTCTTTGGTCAAAACATTTCCCTAAGTACTTTATTCTCAAATACTTGTAATCTACTTTCCTCCCTTAAAGTAAGAGTCCATGTTTCGAGATTTTTTTTGACCAATTAGAATATTGATCTTCTGCTTTTTTATGCAATAAGTGATAAGGGTGTCATTCGTTTAAGATCGCTTATTGTTTATGATCATTTTTTAAAGGATGGCAAAGTAAAGCAAGCAATACCAAAAAATGTGTTTCTTGATGTATTTGAGGTTTTGGATGTAGTTTTCTTGTCCTATAATTATTGTCCTATAATTTATTTATGTAATAATGCTACATTAATCTTTGGATGATTTTAAAAAGGAAGAAACTCCATTGTTTTCGAAGAGCGATAAAACACGCATTTACTACAGAAGTTATGAATTCTTGTTATATTAACCAATATACTCGGACGTTAAAAACCACCTACTGTGGAATTCGCTTAGTTTACGCAATAATCGCATTTCTTCCTGGCGCTTGGTGAGGAAAGGGGTACCTCAAGGCGGCGTCCTCGCTCCTCTTCTCTTCTCGATTTATATTAATGACGTGACCAAGAAACTACAAAACTGCAAGCATCATCTTTACGCCGACGACCTACAGATTTACACACACTTTAGGCCTGACGAAATTAATGAATATATTGACAAAGTAAACACTGACCTCAGGCACATATCTTTATGGTCCAGACAATATGGGCTGAAACTAAATGTAAACAAAACGTAAGCAATAATTATCGGACATCCAAGGCTATTACACCTCATAAACAATGGCAATATGCCGGCTGTCATATTAGATAATGAACAAATTCCTTATACCGACGTCGTTAAAAACTTGGGATTTTACTTAGATTCTAATTTAAAATGGCATGAGCAAGTAAAACAAACATCTAAAAGGATCTTCTCCATAATGCATTCCCTAAAGCGACTTAAACATTTTCTTCCTACAACTCTTAAAAGAATTTTAATCCAAACTTTAGTGATGCCGCATTTTGACTATTGTGACGTTCTACTAACTGACATAAGTGACGGATTGTCGGACAAACTGCAGCGTGTCCATAATATGTGTATCAGATTCATATTTAATGTTCGAAAATACGATCACATTTCTCCATTATTCCACGAATTGTCATGGCTACATCTAAAAGAGAGAAGAAAATCGCACTGTCTAATTCTCCTATTTAAGATCCTACATACCTCGATTCCCAATTATTTATCATCCCGTTTCCAGTATCTATCCTCAAACCATAACTTAAACACAAGATCACAACATAGTCTCTTACTTAACCCTTAAATTCATAATGTATCCTTTTAGATACATCAGTTGGTTTAGTTAATTTAATATTTTAAATAAATCAGAAGAAAACGAACAAATATAAACCACTTAAATGTGTGTCTAATTATGCAATATACCTAATAATAACAGTTATACAAGATTCCGTTTTCACTGCGGTCCGCAACATTCAAATATCTAACAGAAGAAATTTATGTTTTGCCAATTTAAGGGTTAATATACCGCAACATAGGACATCACATCACTCCATGTCATATACCATCTCCACTTCTCGCAACTGGAATTCCCTACCACAAGAAATAAGGAGCTGCCGGACATTGGCATCTTTTAAAAGAAATCTAAATTTATATTTGCTCTAAACTCGACTTCATTATTATCCAGTGTAAGATATATATATATTAATTGGTGTTTCCCGTATAATGTATCATATTTATATTATTATTATTATTATTATTATTATTATTATTATCGTATCATTATTGTTATTACCCTATAAAATGTTGTTTGTACATGCCATTTACATTGCTACATTTATTGTATCTTTAACTGTTTATAATTAGTATAGTGTATATCTATATTTGTCAAATATTTATTTGTATTTGTGCTGGTTGAGTGGAAGAGAGGGCCTTATGGCCTTAGCTCTGCCAGAATAAATAAAGTATTATTATTATTATTCCTATGTGACGGATTATTTTCATGAGCTACTTAAAATGATGTTCGTTGCTCGCAAAGATTCTAAGACGTACAATAAATTAGACATGTATAAGATGTTATTAAAATAGTTAATTAGTTTGGAGGTGAAATTTTTATCGCCAAGAACTAAATAAGTTTCCACCTCAGAAGCGATAAATGCAAATAACGTATAATGACGGTAAGTGTCGTGACTTCGGGGATTGAAATTTCTAAACGATAGCGTTGCGTTATCTTCACCACATTACCGCTACATACAATGTTAATATTTGCTCTGTATTTTATACTTCCTAATATCACTACATTAATAATTCCGTGTGATTAAACAAGCCCCCTGGTAATTTTCACTGCGGTGGCCACCAAAATAACTTCAACTACTTTCATTTTTTAACAGAGAGAGAGTGGGGTTAGAAGAACTGCACAGGGTAAACATGAAGGAATGAAACGGTTTATGAGAGAGGAACGTGAGAGGTTCTATTTAGTCTATTCCCGTTCGTCCCACTGTGGGGACATGAGCACTTCCACAGTGGGAAGTCTCTAAACTAACTCTCTGGCAATATAAAACCTGTATGTTCATGGCCGCACGGACATCAGTTCTCCATTCATATCTCATCAACATCATTTTCATGGTAGGCCCTCGGTCTTTTCCGCTCTAAGAATTCATCTTATCGGCCGCAGTGTACTAGTGGTTATGCTCCTTGCCTCTGGTCCCGACGGTCGCGGGTTCAAACCCGGCCGGGGTCGATGGATTTTTTAGGATGGAAAAATCCAAGGGGCAAGTACTCCGGGAGGGACTTTAAGCCGTGGGTCCCGAGTCTGAAGATTTTCAGGCTCGTAAAAAATCCCTAAGCCTAAATGAAAAGGCCTCTAAGCAAAATTTACCGAATGTTCACGTCCTAGTACTACCTTGGTTTCCTAGATGTCAGTATGAGGCGGAACGCTGACCACGGACCACTCAAATGGCATCTATACGAAAACAAGTGTAACTAAATTAATATGGTTTAATTTCTTCCCTGTAGGGTGAGAGCGCCTAAATCTCTGTTAAGGGAAACGTGGGCTTAGAAGATAAAAGAAGAAGAATTCATCTTTCCATTATCTTGTAGGACGTCCCACATCTCTATGGCCTTGAAGTTGGTACAACAGTGCTTGTTTTGTTAGCCTAGAAGAGTACATTCCTTAAATATGTGCATGCCGTTTTTGTTTATAGTTTTGTATTTTTTTTTCATTTAGATTAAAAAATTTGAGTTCTTGCCTAATTGTTTCACTGGGAACGTGGTCTCTTAGGGTCGTATGTTAGAACATTACTCTCTACTCAAATTACTTCCAATCACTAGTGAGCTGATTCACCGTGAGCAATTGCTGAGAACGAATTAACGACCGACTTAACGGTCATGCACGAGAGTCGACGTTTTCGTAATATTGGCAACGAATTACCCAGAATTCTCAGCGATAAAACCACTTCCGTTATTTTCGTCTGCTATAGAGGAATGCATTTATGCTTGCATCCCGCAAATAATACCGTATACAAACACGTCTGCGACACGCAATATTACGCCGATTCTCCTGTTCTTCCAGTTGAATTCTTTGGTAGACTCTATCAAATTCCTCTTCTCCGTGTATACCGAAAACATGATCGAAGTCTTCAAGGTCCGACATCTTGGATAAATGTTGGATAAAGCAGCAAAGTACATCGATTACCATCGGTTCCCGTTCGGTTCCCTTCGGGATTTTAATTTGAGTTGCTCATTTAAGCTACCTCCGCAGGTAGCTTACAAATTTAACCAATTATTATCGCATGAACAGATTTCTGAGTAAGCAAAATCGTATTAGCATACAACTTGCTCAGCAGAGAAGGCATTTTACTGTCTAATGCGTCCAAACATGCGACCCTTAGAGTATATCCTGCAACGTATCTGAGGAACCTCGTGTCTGATGTTTCTAGTAATCTTCTGTCTGATCTATTAATGGCCCAATTCTCTGATCCATATGTCACAATGGGAACTGCCATTACCTTATAAAACTTTAACATTGTTTCTTTTGATGTTATTGTTTGTAGTGTTCTCTAGTCCCACACATACTTTGAAATTCATAATTTTTTCATGTACAGTACGTCATTTTCCCAATTGTAAGATATGTGACATCCTAAATATTTAAAACTCTGTACTTGTTCGATAATTTCATCGTTCAAAACTATTTTCGATCGAACTGCATATTTTCCCCGAAAAGCCATTGTTTTCGTTTTCTTCGTTTGAAATCTTGAGATTATATTTCTCCATGGTTTTCTTGAGCTGTAGCGTGGCTTCCTGTAATTGATTTTCTGATTCTGCACATATGACCTGATCGTCTGCAAACATAATTGTGTCTACATTGGTAGTTCCTAGTTTAAAATGTTTACTTAGCTGTATTCCTAACCAGATATATTGTTTTCCAATCATCCCCTGTATAATCTACTTCCCGCAAGTCATCGTTAATGTTAACATCCCAACTCATTACACTGAGCAACAAGAAATTAACTTTTTTTTGTCTCAGGAAGAAAAATATGTGATTCTGATAGTATTTTTTCTCCTGAATTCAAATATGATATCGGGTTTTCTCCATGATGCAAGATATCCGAGAGACAGGTATTTATAATTTCAAACACTTTAATATTTTCTACATTCGTAATTACACAATATTCGAACATTCAGACTCACCTAGAAAGTACGAAATGGCGATTTTGTGCTATATTTCGCTTTGTGGAGCATCCCTCTTGATGGTCCAACAATACTCGGCCAGCATATTAGGATTCCATTTGCCTTGATATCTCTTTTCCATAACTGAAATCTCCTGAGTTAGCTCATTTGGTTTTATTTTACACTGGACAAATGGACGAAAAAATGTTTATTAAAAATAACTATTTAAATTCATTAATTGAAACTGAAATAAAAACAAAACTGAGGGTGATGGAGAAATTTCGAAAAAATATTTGAAAACACGATAAAAAACTGCATTAAGCACCACTATTGGTACTCATGAAAAAAATCATGTTCACCAGTGTTACCTGGACATTTTCCTTCTAGTTTTCCTACAATAAGATTCATGTTTATCTTTCCTTTTACCAAAACCATGAAAAAATATATATGTGCCAATTCTTTGGAAGTAAACATCATTAAAACTAAATTCATGGTTACACATAAAAGTACATTATATAACTGAAATGGTCAGTCCATGAAAAATGAAGGAAAATTTGAAGAAGTTACTGAATTAAAAAATCTAGGATCAATGATTACAAACACAAATAAAGTGCTCAAAGAAATTAAACATAGGCTCAATTCTGGAAATGCGTGCTATTATGTATTGCAGAGACTCTTGACGTTACAACTCCTTTCAAAAAACGTTAAACTGAAAATATATAAAACTATTATTCTACCAGTTATATTACATGGGTGCCAAACATGGACTCTTACTTCAAGGGAGGAAAGGAGAATACGAGTATTTGAGAATAAAGTCAGGATAAAATAAGAAATGGATTCCTTTGGAGTGAAATGAATGTCACCACATCTGTTGTTAAGAGGAATCAAAGGCTTAAATGGTACGGCCATGTACAAAGAATGGAAAATGAAGATGGCCAAAAAATATATACCAATGGTCACCCCCTGGAAGAAATAAACATGGCAGACCAATTTGGAAATGGAAAACCTACGTCAGAAACATAATGGATGATCGGAATTTGGAAGAGGGAGATTGGAATGATAGAGATAAATGGAAACTGAAGACGGCAAACCTATAAGTTGGAGAAAGCCGAAGAAGAAGAAGAAGAAAAATAATAAGAAGAAGGAAAATTTTTGGACCAACGAGAGATGAACAGACAGGTGAATGGAGAAGACTACATAACAGTGAGCTACATGATATTTATAGGAAGCCAGATATAATAAGAACAGTTAAGTCTCGTAGACTGCGATGGGCAGGACATGTGGCACGAATAGGGGATGAAAGACGTGCATTGAAGCATCTTGTAGGAAAATCAGAGGGAAAACGTCCAGTTGGTAGACCACGAATGAGTGAGAGAATAACATTAACTATTATTTGAGGGAAGTAGATTACACAGGGAATGATTGGAAAACATTGGCTCAGTATAGGGATGTATGGATAGCTTATGTCCGCGCTGCCATGAACCTTCGGGTTCAATAATGCCAGTGAGTTAGTTAGTTAAATATAAATCTATTTTTATCTTCATTTCTCAATATCTCTGTAAAACAAGAAATATATTTTGTTAGACATCGTATCTGTGAGATAGGAAAAGAATTGGTGTGTGAGATAGATAGGGAAACACTGGTAGATATTTTGCAAGAATCGATAAATCGCTATTGTTGAGGTCGATCAAGACCAAGGCTATTGTATCTCTAATCAGCTTATACGATCAGAGAACGGTGCCTCAGGGCAAACAATGTGAACCAGGGAGCGAGGTGAACTTGAGGGCCTAGATAAGAGAAACAACTGGATGAGGCAAAAACAAGGAACAAAACCTTCAGGAAATTCCTTTTCCGAGTCAAGAATGCGCCACCTAGCAATATCGTATGCTACTGCAATACTACTAACTTTATTCCCTGGATATTAAGATGTCACAAGATTTCAAACTGATATCATACAAAAGTTTCATTAATAGCAATAACTCCATTCCTTCATATATTTACTAATTCATCAACTTTTTTTTTTTCATCTTCAATATTAATCCCCATTTTTCGTATTCTCCTAATAATTTTCTACTCATATATTCTAAATCTTCATAATCTTGTGCAATTAACAATTGATCATCTGCAAAATGTAAACTGGACTAGAGAAACAATAAAATCTTGTAGTCAGATCATATATTTAGGAATTAAAATAAATAAAAATGGAAGTTATGAAGGAGAAATAAGAAATATAAATAATAAAGCAAATTATGAAATTGCTTGCTTCAATGGAATATTGTGAGATAAAAATATAAGTAATAAAAATAAAATGAATATATATCATTACTTACTTACTTACTTACTTACTCACTGGCACTATCGAACCTGTAGGTTCATGGCCGCGCGTACATAAGCTCTCCATACATCTCTTTCCTGAGCCAATGCTTTCCAATCATTCCCTGTATAATTTACTTCCCTCAAATCATAGTTAATGTTATTCTCCCACCTCATTCTTGGTCTACCAAGTGGGCGTTTTCCCTCTGGCTTTCCTACAAGAAACTTCCATGCACGTCTTTCATTTCCCATACGCGCAACATGTCCTGCCCATCGCAGTCTACGAGACTTAACTGTTCTTATTATATCTGGCTTCCTATAAAGACCATGTAGTTCATTGTTATGTAGTCTTCTCCATTCACCAGTCTATTGATCTGTCTTTGGTACAAAATGTTTCCTAAGATGAATATATATATATATATATATATATATATATATATATAGGCCTATCATACAATTGTTAAAAGCATCATTACTTATGGAGCAGAACTTTGGCCATTAACAACAAAAACAAATAAGTATCTTTTGGCAACGGAAATGGATTTTATACGAAGGGCAGCAAGAATTTCAAGAAGAGAAAAAATTAGGAATTCAGTTATAAGGGAGAAAATGAAGATTGAAGACACTATTTTGGATTATATTAAAACTCAGCTAGTAAGATGGTACGGACATGTCCAGCGAATGGAACAGGATCAGCTACGAATGGAAACCTGAGGGAAGACGAGACAGAGGAAGACCTAAAACCTTCTGGAGTTAGGGAATATGTTTATACATGAAGGAGAAACATCTACAACCAGGAGATTGGATGGGCCGACAAAATTGGCTATTAGGAATCGCACGATGTCAAAGACATTAATCAACCGATGATCTATCTATATCAACATTCGTAATAATTTATTTATTTGGTGTTTACTTGATAAAAATCCATTATATTCAGTTATTAAATAAAATAAAACTGTTAAAGTTTTATACAATTTTCATATTTATTTTAATATAAATTTGTTTCAGCTATTTCAGTACTTTGTACATTCTTCAGTATTCGTCTCAAAAAGGTACAGTGTATTGAAACAGCTGTAACGAATTTGTACTGTAATAAATATGAAAATCGCATAAAACATTAACGGCTCCTCTTGAACACCCATAATTTCGATTATTTCTTTATTTCGTATTCTATCCATTCTAGATTTTCCAGCTGATCTTCTTAAAACATCCATTTCTGTACTTAAAATTCTTTTCATTTCCCTGGTAGGAATATGCCAGACTTCAGCACCATATGTTAAAATGCTCTGAATTATGGTTTGATATATTTGCAATTTTCTATTTTTTGTAATATTTTTGCTCCACAAAACAGAGTTTAAAGCATTTATTGCTTGTTTTGTTTGTGCGATTCTATTTTTAATTTCCACTGTGTTATAAAATAAAATATGTTAAAATACTTTATTATGTAAAATCCGTCGTCCTCAACTTTTAAATATTTGATCTTTATGCCTGTAGGCCTTTCAGGACATCCGTCCCATCTTCAGCAGTTCATTCTTCTCTACAGCATCCAGGTTGATGTTTGATGCTTCCGGTCCTAATGTGGCTTTGTCGTGACGACGGATTTTACCTAATAACGTATTTTAACTTATTTCATTTTATGACTCTCCACCTCAACGGTTTTATCAATGAATTTTATTAGTATTGATTCCACTATATTATCTCCTGAATGGTCTAATTTTGTTCCTAAATAAGTGCATTCAATACTAGGTTTTAGTTCTTCTCCATTGTTGAAATATATATTTTCCATTTCTTCTCCTATACACAGATATTTAGTTTATATATATTCAGTTTAACGTTATTTGAAAGGAGTTAAGTATTATGTATACAAAATAAAATTAATAAAATAAATTTTATAGCAATAAAATCTGTAAACAACCTAATTTTGGCCTAATTTTGTTCCTAAATAAGTGCATTCAATACTAGGTTTTAGTTCTTCTCCATTGTTGAAATTTATATTTTCCATTTTTTCTCCTATACACAGATATTTAGTTTATATATATATATATATATATATATATATATATTCAGTTTAACGTTATTTGAAAGGAGTTAAGTATTATGTATACAAAATAAAATTAATAAAATATGTTTTATATCAATACAATCTGTAAACAGCAAATTGGTCTGAGAGAAAGACGTATGTAAGATACATATAAATCCGTCCGAGTTTTCAGTTTCCCATTACATTTAGTTTATGGTCTTCTATCCCTTCGCCCCTTGCCACCTCCTCTAATCCATCAGCACGAGACAGTCGTCGTGCCGCAATCATTTTAGTGGTGACTTTTCTACTATCTTTTTCATTCCTTTTTATGTTTCCTTTCTCTGTACATCAGAGAGAAGCCATCTTCTACACAATGACATCTCATATATTGTTCTGTACACTATCTTGCAATATTACTTGGCCATTGGTCTGCAATATTGCGTGCACCAAATGCTTTGTGTTGTAAAATACTGGCTATCACATTAGTATATTACAATCCGTGTTTAGGAAGTGTTTTTTACAGAAGTAAGGAAATGATTAAAACTGAGGGATAGCGAGGTTTTTAATTTCCGAGATTCTGTAAAACACAAACGTGCGTTGTACATTACTTTTTGCACGATGGTGTTTTCAAAATAATATATATTCTTACCCTTATCACAAATATGTAAAATTTCAAAATTTGGATCGAAACAATGATTAAATTGGAATAGGTGGTTAGCATATATACCTTTTTGGAGGCTGTAGAAATAAATAAATTGAAAAGTAGTAATAAACTGTTAAATCTCAACTTGATTTGAATGAATCGCCTTTGTTAAATTTAAACATAAAAAAATAAATTAATAAAAATAATAGAACAAGTATCACATTTCCAATATTTAGGATGTGATATAACTTATAGAGAAAATAAAGATATAGAAAATAAAGTAAATAAATTTCAGGCTATTTGTGGAACCATAAAAAGAATCTTAGGTCGGAAAACAAGGAAAGATACGAAACTTAAATTATATAAAACAATGGCTGTTCTTTTGTTGTTGTATGGAAGTGAAAATTGGATAATGAAATCAAGGGATAAAAGCAGGATACAGACTGCGGAAATGCTGTTTTACGTAATTTGAAAGGATGCACAAGAGCGGATAGAATAAGGAATGAAACTATACGAGAAGAATTAAATATATATAAATTTGAAGATAAAATCAGCGAAAATAATAAGAAATGGACAGAACACTTAATTAGAATGAACAACGAAAGAATACCAAAAAGAACCTTCCTGTATAATCCCAGAGGAACAAGAGACGTTGGCCGACCACGTAGAAGATGGACTCCACTTTTAACTTCGCCGGAACAGGCTGCATAGCCTAAACCTTGTAGTAGAAGAAGAAGAAGAAAAATTGTATTGTTGCTTAGATCAGTTGGTATGCACTATAATAACACAATTCATAATTGGTTAACATGTCTGAAGAAAGTACAGTGTACCGAAACAACTGTCAATGAATATATCTTCATAAATATGAAAATCAAATAAAATTAAGTTTTATTTTTATTTAATTAATATATATATATATATATAATCTATGTCTACACTACATACACATCTGCACTCATACATGAAAAGACCATGTGTATAGATATAAATAAAGTAGATATAATACAGCTTTCTTACTAGCGTCCGAAGATTCTAACATTGTACTGCATCCAGAATTCCAGTTCAATCAGTGATTCGTTTTACCTGAAAGAAAACAACAAGGATATTTAACATTTCATTCAATTAAAAACTAAAATATAGTACATACAATTGAAATTAATTTAAAAATATCTATTGAAAACATTAACTGAGCCAATTAAAATTCTGCATCACTACCAGTTACAGAATTTTATAATATATTCAAAGTGTTTTAAGGACCGCTGAACAGTGAGCTTCTGACCGTGTAAGATCTTGAAGCATCCGGTCTTCCGAACGTAGATGTGATCTGACCAATGGTCCTCTACCTCATTTTCATAAGTAATGCCACGAGTGATTTCCAAATTATCGATAAATTCACGACTCACGAAGTGAGGAGTGAATTTATCTAGAGAATTTGGAAATCACTCGTGGCATTTGTTAGGACTATTTAACGAATAAAATTAAGCTGTTTACTCACAAATCATTGTTTAACTATAGCTATTTTAAAATATTTATATATTTAATGTAAACGGCGATGTTTGAAAACAAATCAGAAATGTGAGGTTATGTTCATTCACTGCTGCTTGATCATATTATTGCAAAATAAGATCGCAATATTGTAAGAGTGCACCCCCTGGGGGTCCGTTTATCGGGCCCCAGCTGTGCTCACAACAGCAACAGGGCGCGTCCCAGGGCGGCGGATAGGGGAACGGTCGGTGGTTTGCTTGCACTCCTCCCGGCTAGGTCCAGACCGGACCCGCGGGCCATTTGTGAGGTCGTCAGGACTCGAGCGACCTGATGCACTATATAGCTCGTGCTGCGCCCACTTAAGCAGCAAATCGCGTCCCCTCGGTGGCGTAGTGGGGAAAAGGTCGGTGGATCTGCTAGTCAGTCCTCCCTTCCAAGTCCGATGGACTCGCGGACCATAAGTGGGGTCAACAGGAGACGAGCGCCCTGTTGTACTAAAGCTCAAATGCCCCGGCCCACAACGGGGGCAGCGGCCGTCGTGGCGAGGCGGTGGGAGATTGTGGAGATCAGCAGCTCCCTTCTCTTGGTTTATCCCGAGGACCTTTGTGGGGGCACCATGGGCGATGAGCTCCCTGGATGCCTACATTGCTCAGTGGGCTGACTCACAGCAGCGGCACGACTAGGCTTAGTCTTGCGAACGGGCTGGTTGGGACAATACCGGACGTAATGCTGGGAATTAACACCAGGTCGATAAGCTCGGGAAAGGAGGAAGTGCGGTCTCCAGGGTCTCGGACTTAGCGCTGAATCTGGAACCGAGTGACCCAAGGACAATCTGTGAGGTCGTCAGGAGTTGAGCGACCTGACGTACTATAGCTCAGGCTGGACCCACTTCAGCAACCAAACACGTCCCCAGCTGGTGCACTGGGGGAAAGATCGGTGGATCTGTAGAGAGTCCTCCCGGTCAAGTCCAAGGGACTCGTGAACCATTAGTGGGGTAGGCAAGAGTTGAGCGCCTTGTCGTACTATTTGCTCATCTGTTGGAGCTTGCGAGCTTCGTGCTGGCCCACAACAGCTGCAGAAGGCGTCCCTGGGGGCACACCAGGGCTCGGCTCGGACCAGTCCAGCGGGGAGCTACTGTACTGGTTCCTGGCTCGGCCTACGGGCCCGTCGACAAACTGTGGGGTCGCCAGGAGATGAGCACCTGGATGTACTAAAAGTCTCACACTGTTGGGCTTGTAGCCCTAGCCGGTCTCACAACGGCTGCAGGACACGTCCCTGGTGGCAGAACAGGGGAATGGTCGGTGGATCTGCGACAGCAGTCCTCCCGGCTAGGCTCATGGAGCCCGTGGACCAACTGTGGGGACATCAGGATTGAGTGACCTGATGTACTATGTAGCTCATCAATTGCCCAGAAGTGCAAACTCCAACACTCTCTCCCTGGAGTGTTGGTTAAAGGACCGAGAACTTGAACGTGGACGCGAGATTAGATTAGGGAGGACTAGAACTAGGACTTGGGAGTATGGTCATGACGACCGAGGTATCCCAAGGGGTGGATGGCAGGGCCTAGATGTAAGAGTGCACCCAAGTGGAGAAATAATGAAACACATCAATCTATATATCATAATCAACATTACGGGTTATTCATTTATTTTTTAGTAAACAACTCAGTAAAATCAAGGAATCCTTTCATTATTTGCTATCTTCAATGTATTTGTTGGAGAAAAATAATGCTTTGACCTGTTCAGAACATTAAAAAGGAGGAGCTTTCTTTATCACAAAAGCAGGAGCTGATAAAGAGAAATCGATAAAGAGCGAGGTGAAACACGACTGTCATTGGTTGTAAAACAACATTCATTGAAACGCGATTGGTCATTGATTAGCATTTGGGGCACGAGTTAAATAGTCATAAGTAATGCCACGAGTGATTTCCTAATTATCGATAAATTGACGAGTCATTTTGTGACACGCTAATTTATCCAGAGGATTCGGAAATCAAGAGTGGCATTTGTTAGGACTATTTAACGAATAAAATTAAGCTGTTTACTCACAAATGATTATTTAAATATAGTTACCGCTATTTTAAAAAAATATATATTTAATGTAAATTTATGAGACCTACTGCAGGTTACTCAAGAACAGACCATAAAAGTAATTCTGAGATTCTCAAAGAATTACAAACCGAATCACTCATGGAATATGTACAAAAATACAGAAACAACTGGAAATCTCACGTAAGAAGAATGAGCAGAACAAGAATACCACGTCAAATCTTAAATTACCAGTCACCAGGCAAGAGATCTTTGGGCAGACCCTTCAAATGTTGGATTGAGACCGTAAGAGACCACTAGGTCTATCACATGAAAGATAGAAGATTAAGAAGAAAAATAAGATATATTTAATGTGAACGACGATGTTTGAAAACATATGGGATATGTCAGGTAAAGTTCATTCACTGCAACTTGATCATATTACAGGATCGCAATATCGTAAGATTGCATCCTAGTGGAGAAATAATGAAACACATAAAACTGTATATTATAACCAACATTACGGGTTATTCATTTATTTTTTAGTAAACAACTCAGTAAAATCAAGGAATGTGTTCATTATTTGCTATATTCAATGTATTTGTTGGAGAAAAATAATGCTCTGAGCTGTTCAGAATATTAAAAGAGAGCAGCTTTCTTTATCACAAAAGCAGGAACTGATAAAGAGAAATCGATAGGGAGTGAGGTGAAACACGAATGTCATTGCTTATATAACAAAATTCATTGAAACGTGATTGGTCATTGACTCCCATTTGGGGCATGAGTAACATAGTAATAAGTATTTAATTTTTATTATTCACTGGTTGAGTGGAAGAGAAGGTCTTATGGCCTTAAATCTGTCAGCTTAAAGAAACCATTGTTATTATTTAATGTTCGAAAAGTTTTTCTGCAGGGAACCCATGTCCGCGTTTCTTGAAGGTTATATTATTACGTTGAAATATCGTCAATCTTTGATGACGTAATCGTTTTCGTCAGGGCCACTTTAAGATGGATAATCTCATTACAACCCTTGTTTCTCTCAACGAGACTTAGGCACTCTACCCCTACAGAGGAGAAATTCAATCATACTAATTTAGTTATACTTGTTTTCGGATAGATGTCACGAAGTAGCCTGTGATCAGCATTCCAGCTCATAGTGACATCTAGGAAACCAAGTAAGTATTCGGATGAGAAAATTCGGCAAATTTCACTTAGAGACCTTTTAATTCACGCTAAAGGATCTTTTACGGGCCTCAAAATATTGAGGCTCGGGACCCACGGTTTAAAGTCCCATCCAGAGGACTTCCTAAAAGATCCATCGATCCCGGTCGAGTTCGAACCCGCGACGCTTGGGCCCAAAGGCAAAGAGCAAGCAGAACCAGTACCCCACCGCAGCTAATCTCTCATTAAATATACATCCATCCATAGTAATTCTGCACGAGGGCAGGTCTTTCACTGCAATCATAGCATTTTCATCCTATGTTTTGCAGCTTTACTAGGGAATTGCAGGTGTGGTAACTTTCTGTTGCTTTCCACACCGGTGAAAGATGATGATGATGATAATGATGTTGATGATCGGCCATATCATTTCGGGGACCGTTTGGGCCTTAAAATTTTCCTGACATTTGTCTTACAGATGAGGAAAAACCCCGATAAAAACCTCACCCAGAAAAACTGCCCCGACCGGTGATCGAACCCGGGCCCACTGCATGATAAGGCAGCACGCTACCTCGAGACCACAGCGGTGGACTCATTTTATATCCATCCATCCATAGTAAAACTGCCCGAAGGCAGGTCCTTCACTGCAATCATAGCATTTTCATGCTATGCTTGCAGCTTTACTAGGGAATTGTAGGTGTGGTAGCTTCCCGTTGCTTTCCACACCGGTGAAAGATGATGATGATGATAAGGACAAGAATCATGATGATGTTGGACATATGATATCGGGGACCGTTTGGGCCTTAAAGTTTTCCTGACATTTGTCTTACAGGTGAGGAAAAACCCCGATAAAACCTCACCCAGAAAAACTGCTCCGACCGGTGATCGAACCCGGGCCCCTGCGTGACAAGGCAGCACGCTACCTCGAGACCACAGCGGTTGACTCATATATAGATGACAATAATAAGGATGATGATGATGATCGGCCATATTATTTCGGGGACCGTTTGGGCCTTAAAATTTTCCTGACATTTGTCTTACAGGTGAGGAAAAACCCCGATAAAACCTCACCCAGAAAAACTGCTCCGACCGGTGATCGAACCCGGGCCCCTGCGTGACAAGGCAGCACGCTACCTCGAGACCACAGCGGTGGACTCATTTTATATCCATCCATCCATAGTAAAACTGCCCGAAGGCAGGTCCTTCACTGCAATCATAGCATTTTCATGCTATGCTTCCAGCTTTACTAGGGAATTGTAGGTGTGGTAGCTTCCCGTTGCTTTCTACACCGGTGAAAGATGATGATGATGATGATAAGGACAAGAATCATGATGATGTTGGACATATGATATCGGGGACCGTTTGGGCCTTAAAGTTTTCCTGACATTTGTCTTACAGGTGAGGAAAAACCCCGATAAAAACCTCACCCAGAAAAATGCCCCGACCGGTGATCGAACCCGAGCGCACTGCGTGATAAGGCAGCACGCTACCTCGAGACCACAGCGGTTGACTCATCATATATAGATGACAATAATAAGGATGATGATGATGATGATGATCGGCCATATTATTTCGGGGACCGTTTGGGCCTTAAAATTTTCCTGACATTTGTCTTACAGGTGAGGAAAAACCCCGATAAAACCTCACCCAGAAAAACTGCTCCGACCGGTGATCGAACCCGGGCCCCTGCGTGACAAGGCAGCACGCTACCTCGAGACCACAGCGGTGGACTTCATTATATATAAATGTTAATAAATACTAAGGTTTTTACCAAAATCCCACGATTTAAAGGAATGATAATAATTATAGTAACCAGATAATCTTAACGTAAATTTGAGAATTGAGCTGATTAACTGCACATGAGTAGATAAACATACAGATTTATATGTAAATTGGAGATAATTCCGGTGCGCGCAATATTGGTTTGTATTAAGTATAATCTTTTGCACTGGCGAACATAATTCACGTGCGGCTGATTTCCAATGTTAAATGAATATTAATTACAACGTCCATCCATGTGTGACTCACATTGTAAAATTTGTGCCAATTAAAGAGGCGAATAATTAGTTCACATGACGTAAACCTGCTCTAGTGGTGATTAGTGGTACTAACACAACAGTATTTCATAGTTATTCATTTATTTTATTTCAATTTTTATATATTCTCTTTAGACTATTTAACTCATGCCCCAAATGGGAGTCAATGACCAATCACGTTTCAATGATTTCTGTTTTACAACCAATCAGAGTCGTGTTTCACCAAATATTTATCAGTGTTATAATTACCATATTAAAGAAAGCTCCTCCTTATAATATTGCGATCCTTTGGCAATAAATAGTATGATCTGGTTGCAGTGATAAACAAAAGAAGCAGTAGAAGCGTACCTATCGTTTCTTATTTGTTTTCAAACATCGCCGTTTACAATAAATATATAAAATTTTAAAATAACTATAGTTAAATAATGATTTGTGAGTAAACAGCTTAATTTTATTCGTTAAATAGTCCTAACAAATGCCACTCTTGATTTCAAAATTCTCTAGATAAATTCACTCCTCTCTTCGTGAGTCGTGAATTTATCGATAATTTGGAAATCACTCGTGGCATTACTTATGATAATTTCCCCATTATGGAAAATATCACTTGAATTAAATAGTTACTCGATACAATATTCTAACTCTATTTTTATTTTTTTTAATTTGACATTCACACGAAAGTAGTATAATACGATGCGAGGTTAGGACGTGGTATTTAGAGAAGCTAGGAAATGTTTAAAAACCTCACTGTCGCTCGGTTTTTAATTTCCGAGATACTGTAAATCACATTTAGACAGAATGAACAATACAAGATTACCCAAAAAAATCAAAACCTCGCTCGGTTTTTAATTTCTGAGATACTGTAAATCACATTTAGACAGAATGAACAATACAAGATTACCCAAAAAGATCAACATCTACAAACCACATGGGAAAAGATCTTTGGGACGGCAAAGGAAACGATGGACTTGAGACCGGAACAGGTCGCATTGACCTAATCCTGGAAAAGAAGAAGAAGAAGACTGTAAAACACGTAACAAACGTGTGTTGTACATTATTTTTTTAGCGATGGTGCTTTCAAATATTTTTATTATATACAACTTTCCTCAATAGAGGATTGCCTCAAGGACAAAGTGATACAGACAATTAATTTTCGAAATTGATGAAATACATTTTGTAAATACATTAAAAAAATTCAAATTGTAATTGAAGAATACATACTACAAAGTAGACATTTTGTAAAGATGGTTTCATAAAATTAAAATTGATCCTCTAATGGCAGCGATGGCCATTTTAGAAATATACACTCTGTCGAAATCTAAGGAATTCGAAAATTTAGCTGAGAATCCTGGTATAGTACCTCTTGCCCCGATCATCAATCCTGTGACAGTTATACTATCTAGTTGGTATTTATCTTTGTAATAGTCAATTGTTGGCTCATATATGGCTTTCTTTTCACAGTCCACTTCCTCAGGTTGGCCACTATGAGTCTCAAAACGGATTGTGAGATCTAATATCAAATAAATTTTAGAAGATGATCTAAATACAATAATATCTATTCGTCTGTTACTTCCATTAGTGGCCACACCATGAACTTCCTCATAAACTGTGTATCCATAATCTCGCAAGGCTCCTGCCATCATGTTTCGAATAGTGTGGTGCAGAATGTTTCTCAGTAATTCTCCAAACAGACAGGCCCCAAAGACGTATGCAAGGGTTTCGTGCTCTCTGCGACAACGTCTACAGAGGGTATCGTCCCTAGAAATAGTAAAATAATAAAGTAAAATAATAACATCTTTATTGGAAATATTTGCGTTCATTATAAACAACTGACAAACGTTAACTGTGTGGGCAATGTTTATTAGTTGAGACAACAGCACCAATCAGTCATAAAATGGCGGCAAGTACGTATTTATTGTTTTATATTGTTTCAAATAAAGTTCAGATCATTTAAAATGCAGTGATTTGTTTCGTATAACGTATATTAACATTACCTTTTGGATATTTTTTGAATATACATTGTATGTAGTATACATAAAGGGCAGTGATTTTACTTCCGGCACGAGGTTTGTAATATGTAATATTACTGTATAGTTATTTAGGTTCGCAACACCGAAATGTAGGAAGTTGATCTTTCAATAATGGTCGCCATTGCTGTAAGTACGACAAAACGCATTATCGCGCAAAAAGAATCTTACTTTCAATTGGACCGCACTCTATGAAAAGTAATCAACTCTCAAATTTGGAATATATAAATATATGAGTTAATGCTATATTACTGACCCTCAAGTATAGCACCATGTCTTGCAAAAAGATCCAATCCACTATCCATATTCTCATGTTATCTATGAACTAAAATAAATAATAATTTAAAAAAAACTAAAACAACACGCCTTATTAGAAAACCGAACTAAAACATGAAAAAAATAATTTTAATCTCCAATACGCTTCGGATAAAATTAAAGTGGTCAACAAAAAAATCATCTCCAACACATGTAGAATAAAATTAGAGTTATCTACAAAAAAAATAATTTTCCATCAAAAGCGTGGGGGGCTTTTTATGATTTTTACGTTCTTTTTTCTCAGTGACTTTACTTTTACCAATATCTGTTTATTATCAAACATATTAATTGGTATAGAGCACCCCACGCTTTTGATGGTAAAATTATTTTTTTGTAGATTACTCTAGTTTTATTCTAGATGTGTTGGAGATGATTTTTTTTTGTTGACCACTTTAATTTTACCCCAAGCGTGTTGGAAATTAAAATTATTTTTCATTTTTTAGTTCGGTTTTCTAATAAAGCGTGTTGTTTTAGTTTTTTTTAACTATTATTTATTACAGATTACGGTCTAATTGTCAAGGTCTGGTTTATATAGGAACTTAGCAAATTCCACACGAAGTCAAATTTTTAATCGGACTGAAATCGCCAAGTAGAGAGACCTAGAATTAAGTGGGAGAATAACATTAACAATGTTTTGAGGAAGTTAAATTACACTGACTATTTAACTCATGACCCAAATGGGAGTCAATGACCAATCACGTTTCAATGATTTCTGTTTTACAACCAATCAGAGTCGTGTTTCACGAAATATTTATCAGTGTTATATTTACCATATTAAAGAAAGCTCCTCTTTTTTAATATTCTGAACAGGTCTGACCATTATTTTGCAGTGACTGAGCCCATGAGAAATACGGCTACCAGATTGTATATATAGTGCATGAATGTCAACACATGCCTCACGCGGGAGTTAATATAAAAACATTTGTAGCAATTGATTATACCACCAAAAAAAGAAACCACTATTTGCACTTTCTTAAATGTATTTTTTCCCAGGTGACAATCCAGAAAAAATATAATTGTCATATTTATATCATACGACATCAGACATGAATTAATATACAGTCTGATGTGTTTCATTTTTTCTCCACTAGAGAGCATTCTTACAATATTGCGTTCCTTTGGCAATAAATAGTATGATCTGGTTGCAGTGATAAACAAAAGAAGCAGATGAAGCGTACCAATCGTTTCTCATTTGTTTTCAAACATCGCCGTTTACATTAAATATAAAAATATTGTAAAATAACTATAGTTTAAATAATGAATTGTGAGTAAACAGCTTAATTTTATTCGTTAAATAGTCCTAACAAATGCCACTCTTGATTTCCAAATTTTTAGATAAATTGGAAATCACTCGTGGCATTACTTATGAGAATGATTGGAAAACATTAGCTCAGGATAAGGATGTATGGAGAGCTTATCTCCACACTGTATGAGCCTATGAGTTCAATAGTGGCAGGATAAATTGACAATTGTACGGTTAAGGAAACAGGAAATAAAAGAGAATTTGCACTACGTTGTCAGTAGCACTTGCAACAAGAGATTGTAGTAAAATCTGTGTTTATGCTACTTTTGCGTTATTATTAGCTCTTACCTAGAGCTGTTGTACATAAAGTTTTAGATGTAACTGTACTCTCCTCCCTCCCCCCCCCCCGACATAAGAGGAGGGTTAGTCCTCTTCCATTAAGGCGATTTTGATGAATTGCTACGTCAGCTCATGGCGTGTACCAAATTTTGAGCAAGATAAACTTTGTCTGTCCGTCTTACAGCACAATGGTTATAACTCGGTTTGGTTTCTAGTGATAAATCTTTAGCATTAAGCCTTCTTACTTATTCCCTTTAACTGCTTATTGGATTCTACAGGATGTTTCACATTTGCCATTACACAATCTTGACGTATATCTTCTTCTTCTTCTTCCTTCCAAGTATTAGGCCAAGGCCTGTTACGATCCTATAGAAAATTTTCCCTCCAGCGTTTCATAGGATGGCCCAGTGATCTTCGTCCTATTACTATATAATTATAAACAGCTTTGGGGATCCGATTTGAACTCATTCTTTCAAGATGGTGTTTCCAATTTAGTTGGTAATATATTCCAAAATTGGCGTAGACTTCAATGGGAAATTCTCGTATAAGACTTGAAAGCATAATAATAGTCCCTTCGATTGGTTGCTGGCCAAAGGAAGGCAAGACCGGTGATGGGGCTGCCATCTTATAGCCTCTGGTCAGACTTTTCTGGAGAAGAAAAGAAAATAAAGGAAAGGACAAATGGAAGAAAGGAAAGACTCCCTAGCCCTCGGATGCCCTAATAGCGTCGGGGCCGAAAAAACAAGAGTTAACCAAGAGAGGTTGATAGTAAAGTTAAAAGAGTACATTGGTTTCTAGTGATAAATCTTTAGCATTAAGCCTTCTTACTTATTCCCTTTAACTGTTTATTGGATTCTACAGGATGTTTCACATTTGCCATTACACAATCTTGACGTATATCTTCTTCTTCTTCTTCCTTCCAAGTATTAGGCCAAGGCCTGTTACGATCCTATAGAAAATTTTCCCTCCAGCGTTTCATAGGATGGCCCAGTGATCTTCGTCCTATTACTATATAATTATAAACAGCTTTGGGGATCCGATTTGAACTCATTCTTTCAAGATGGTGTTTCCAATTTAGTTGGTAATATATTCCAAAATTGGCGTAGACTTCAATGGGAAATTCTCGTATAAGACTTGAAAGCATAATAATAGTCCCTTCGATTGGTTGCTGGCCAAAGGAAGGCAAGACCGGTGATGGGGCTGCCATCTTATAGCCTCTGGTCAGACTTTTCTGGAGAAGAAAAGAAAATAAAGGAAAGGACAAATGGAAGAAAGGAAAGACTCCCTAGCCCTCGGATGCCCTAATAGCGTCGGGGCCGAAAAAACAAGAGTTAACCAAGAGAGGTTGATAGTAAAGTTAAAAGAGTACATTGGTTTCTAGTGATAAATCTTTAGCATTAAGCCTTCTTACTTATTCCCTTTAACTGTTTATTGGATTCTACAGGATGTTTCACATTTGCCATTACACAATCTTGACGTATATCTTCTTCTTCTTCTTCTTCCTTCCAAGTATTAGGCCAAGGCCTGTTACGATCCTATAGAAAATTTTCCCTCCAGCGTTTCATAGGACGGCCCAGTGATCTTCGTCCTCTTGGTATATAATTATAAACAGCTTTGGGGATCCGATTTGAACTCATTCTTTCAAGATGGTGTTTCCAATTTAGTTGGTACTGTTTAATATATTCCAAAATTGGCGTTGTCTTCAATTCTTTTAAGATATCGGTGTTCCTTTTCCGATCCCATCTGGTGTAACCCGCTGTTCTGCGCATGAATCTCATTTCACAAGCCGTTATTCTGCTTTCATGTTGTTTTTTTTAGTGACCATGCTTCACTACCATAGGTCAACACTTGTCTAGCCAAAGTGTTATGTAAACGTAATCTGGTGTTTTTTTTGTACAAGGGATGGTTTCATAACTTGATTAATAATTCCTAAACGTTTATTATAACTAGTAATTTTTTCAGGGATATCCTTTTCATCCCAGATAGAGGATCTTTTTACGTGCTAAAGTATATATCACAATCGGCTGGACTTGAACCACGTCTGACGGAAACAAAGAAAAGGAATTTGACCCCAACTTAACTAGCAGAACATAGTATATGCTCTTTACTATCACCCGGTGAGATGTTTGATGTACGTCTTTCGGAAGTGTGTGACGTCACGGCGAGAATTTGACTTAAGACAAAGGTAAGTTGCGTTTTCTGCTGCGTGTAATAAATTGTGTGTCTATTATTAAAGATTGTAAAATATTGTAATATTTATTAAAATAAAAGTATCAAATTACAGATAAGTGGTTGGAGCCATTGTGTAATTAAGCACGAGAAAATATATTACATCATCACGGAATGTCCGTGTTTCGAGGTAATTTATTTACAATGTTGCAACATTCCTCATCCTCAAAGGTATATAAGCTTTCGTATTAAACACACGAAAATTTGTAATTATTCAAATGAAAAATTATATTATTTACAGACATCATTTCATTTAGAAAAATCCACGGAACACGACCTCCGGGGAGACTAACTTGTAGGTCCCGAGTCTGAATATTTTCATGTTCGTAAAAAGAACCGCAAGCCTGATTAAAAACTCCTCTGGCAAAATTTACCGACCGTTATATATATATATATATATATATATATATATATATATATATACAGTCCACAGCTGTGGTCTCTTGGTAGCATGCTCGCTTGTCACGCAGCGGGCCCGGGTTCGATCCCCGGTCGGGGCAGTTTTTCTGGGTGAGGTTTTATCGGGGTTTTTCCTCACCTGTAAGACAAATGCCAGGAAAACTTTAAAGCCCAAACGGTCTCCGAAATCATATAGCCATCATCATTATCATCATCCTTATCATTATCATCATCATCATCAACATCATCATCCTTCACTGGTGTGGAAAGCAAAGGGAATCTACCACACCTACAATTCCCTAGTAAAGCTGCAAAGCATAGCATGAAAATGCCATGATTGCAGTGAAAGATCTGTCCTCGGGCAGAATTATTATGGATGGATATATATATATATATATATATATATATATACACACACACACAGAGTGTTTCAGAATAAATATTACAGACTTCTACGGGTTGTAGAGGGGACTTAGCAGATAAAGTTTTGATGAGGAACCCATGTCCGGAAACGTACCATTTCGATGAAAAATAGGTTCGAAGATTGAAACACAATGAACTAATATCGTGTGTCTTTGTTTTCAGAATAAGTATTACAGACTACTAGGGGTTGTGCTACACCTGTCGAGTCGGAGGAAGATCTTGCTGCACGAATTGTGGCGGAAACAGAAATTATTGAGCACACACCAGGTCTTGTGTGGCCTGTGTATGAAAACATGCATCGCACGTACACTTTGTGCAACGAACAACAGGGTCGCCACGTGGAACCACACTTGTGCAACTCCTAGAAGTCTTCTTCTTCTTCTTCTTCACGGTTCAGGCTTATTTACTAGCCTGTTCACGCTCCAAATTGCTGCTCTTTCCATTCTTTGATCTTCCCAAACCTCTTCTTCCTCCTGGTGAATAGTTGTATGCTGCTTTTGGTATTCTATTCTCAGTCATCCTTGCCAAGTGTTCTTTCCAGTTTGTTCTGTATTTTTCTACTGTTGTGTTTAATTCCTCTACTTTTAGTTGTTGTCTTATTCCTGTGTTATATTTTTGTCTGTTCTTTGATATCCTGCTATTGGTCTGAGGAATCTCATTTCAGCAGCTTGTATTCTGGTTGATTGTTGTGTTGTCACTGTCCACGTTTTGGATCCATAGGTCATAATAGGCACTGACATTGTCTTGTATAATTTCTTTATAGAGTCTTTCCAGGCTTTATTTTTCAAAGTTCTTTTTAGTGTTCCTGTTATATAATTAAACTTATTTAGTTTGTTATTTTATATCTGTTTCCGCTGTGTATGATATTTCGCAACCTGGGAAGTTATATCTTACCGCTTGTTCTATTGGTTTATTTTCTAATATTATATTTGTCCGAACTGGATGAGCCCCCTTGAAGGCCATTGTTTTTTTATTTTTGTGAGGATATTTCCTAGAAGTCTATAATACTTATTCTGAAACATAAGACACACGATATCAGCCCATTTTGTTTCGATCTTCAAACCTATTTTACATCGAAATTGTACGTTTCCAGACATGGTTTCCTTATGAAAACTTTATCTACTGAGTCCCCTCTACAGCCCCTATTAGTCTGTAACACTTATTCGGAAACACCCTGTATATATAAATTTTTTCATGGGCATTGTCGGTGTCTGCTATGTAGGTTCGTTTAAGATTTTTTAAAACTTCTCTCTCATGACACAATTAATAGTTTCGGAATTCGCTAAAACCGCAGTATAAAGTAATGCATTACATGATATCCGCATCTGGAAGAGAAGCTTGTTGCAACAACAATGAGCTAGTAAAACATGTAAAAAAAAGAGGGCGGCTTTTACACCCTTTTTTGTTTTCCTCTTGACATGGTGTTAGGAATAAAGTACAAGTCTATTTTGTACTGCATAAAAAACATACTCTTAACAATTTAAAAGGGCTATCCCAGGATAGTAAAATATATATCAAAGTGGGTCGAACTCTATCGTGGCCAGAACACTATATACTAGTGGTTTCACCCCCATCCTTAAAAAACACAAAACCCTTTTATTTAGTTCTCGTTTTATAGGCCGTGTTTCTCTTCTATTTCACTTCTCTCCACTTTATTTTCCCTTCCTGACTCTGAATGTGTCCTTAGTAGAAACGATAAATCTACTAGTCATTCTCCTTTTGAGTCTTCTTTCAACGAATAAAATGAAAGAAAATACAAGGAAAGTCCGTCACGCGGAAACCAAGCAAATTCCTCAGAAAGTCTAGTTTACAGAATGTAGGCTATATATATATATATATATATATATATATATATATATATATATATATATGATGTATCTAATATATAAAAATGAATGTTTGTTTGTTTGTTCGTACTTTATGCGTGTTTATTCGATTGTGATGGGGCTTTTTGCAAAATGTTCAGGAAATTCCCAGGATGAACATATGCTAGAAGAGAGTTGTGATACTCAACTCCTACACCCTTAACAATAGCCCTTTGTAGTGGAAAACGTGAAAAAAGTAGCTCTTTGGACGCTTAAATGGCTTTCGATGCCTAAACCATAACAAATATACAAAATTAATGCACACAGAATTGAATATCTCAAAAAGCTCTACAAGAAAGTCCGCGACAGCATATGTTTATCTCTTACGGATAACTCACAATAACCATTTTTGTTTTTTATTGATGCCAAGAAGATCGAGACAAGTGTCACGTAGATTCCTGTGCAAGCATAGTAGCACATGGCTGCTATTCTTTTATGGATAACTTACAATAACGAATTTTGTATTTTCGCTAATTTATGCGAAGAAGATCGAGATAAGTAGATTCCCGGGCAACATCGGGTTATCAGCACGGGGAATCTTAAAATAATTACGATATACATTTATAATTATGTTTCATTTTACTTATTAAACTAATCATTAGAAGTACATCCAATCTCGTGTTTCAGCTCATTTATGCCAAGAAGATCGGGATGAGTAGATTCCCGGACAACGCCGAGTAAACAGCACGGGGTATCTAAAAATAATTACGATATAATTTTTTCCTGTCACTTATTTAACTAAACATATAACACATTAATTTTCGTATATTAGCTCATTTCTGTCAAGAAGATCGGGATAAGTAGATTCCAGGGCAACGCCGGGTAATCAGCACGGGGTATCTAAAAAATATAAACGTATAATTACTGAACATAAAAACACATTAATTTTCATTTATTTATGCGTAGCAGCGCACGCCGGGTATTAGCTAGTATATATATATATATATATATATATATACATATATATATATACATATATATATACATACATATATAATTATTTACTTACTCACTGGCACTATCGAATCCGTAGGTTTATGGCCGCGCGGACATAAGCGCTCCATACATCCCTATCCTGAGCTAATGCGTTCCAATCATTCCCTGTTTAATCTACTTCCCTCAAATCTTGGATCAATTTACTCTCCAACATCATTCTAGGCCTACAAACTGGGCGTTTCCCTCTGGATTTCCTACAAGAAGCTTCCATGTACCTCTTTCATTCCCCATTCGTTGCACATGTCCTGCCCATAGCAATTTACGAGACTTAACTGTTCTTATTAAATCTGGCTTCCTATACATACTATGTAGTTCACTGTTAGGTAGTTTTCTCCATTCGCTTGTCTGTTCATCTATTTTTTGCCCAAACATTTTCCTAAGAACTTTATTCTCAAATACTCGTAATTTTCTTTTCTCCCTTAAATTAAGAGTCCATGTTTCCCATCCATAGGCTATAACATAACTGGAAGAATAACAGTTATGTATAAAGTTGTAATTATACAATATTTTAGAATTGAAGTTTATATTGTTGTATTGTTCAAGTAGAAATTACGTACCTAGTAGTTAGGATCACAAAAGTAATATTTATTGAATTATATATATATTTTCGATTTATTTATTGAAATTATGTATATATTTCCGATTTAAATAATGTTATACATTTTTCCGGCACCAATGATTTGCCTTCAATTTCGCTTTATAATTTCCCTCCATTAGTCTCTTTTATAACACATTTCTTCCTTTATTTCCCATATCATATCACATACGAGTATAAAAGAGTTTAAAAAGTATTTTCTAATACATATTTTTATAATTACATGTAAGAGTGTTTTATATTTCTGTTTTGTGCAGTTTATTTTGTTAATGGTCCTGTTTTTGTATTGTATTGTAAAATTGGTCAACATTAAAAAATTAATGATTTTCCGTTAAGGAGACGAATCTTTTAGGTAACTATTTTATAATTTTGTACATTAATTGTAAAATTAAATTGTATAAGAATCCACCCCTGAGCACATGACTTTGGTCTCATTCAGGGGTGGCCAGATTATATTAAATATGTTTCATTAATTATATCTGAGTAACACTAAGAAATTAGGACTGGAAGTAAATATCAATAAAACGAAATGTATGGTCACACGTAGAAATATATTATATAATGGAAATGGACAGCTAATGACAAATGAGGGAAATTGAGAAGAAGTGGCTGAATTCAAATACCTAGGAACAATAATCAAAAATAGGAATGAGATGCACAAAGAAATTAAACGTAGGCTCAATTCTGGAAATGCATGCTATTATGCATTGCAGAGACTCTTGATGTCCCAACTCCTTTCAAAAAACGTTAAACTGAAAATATATAAAACTGTTATTCTACCAGTTATATTATATGGGTGCGAAATATGGACTCTTACTATAAGGAAGGAAAGGAGATTACGAGTATTTGAGAATAAAGTAAAAAAAAAAATGGACCAAAGAGAGATGAACAGACAGGTGAATGGAGAAGACTACATAACAATGAACTACATGGTCTTTATAGGAAGCCAGATATAATAAGATCAGTTAAGTCTCGTAGACTGCGATGGACAGGACATGTTACACGTATTGGGAATCAAAGACGTGCATGGAAGCGTCTTTTAGGAAAGCCAGAGGGAAAACGCCCAGTTGGTAGACCAAGAATGAGGTGGGTGAATGACATTAACTATGATTTGTGGGAAGTAGATTATACAGGGAATGATTGGAATACATTAGCTCAGGATAGGGATGTATGGAGAGCTTCTGTCCGCGTGGCCATGAACCACGGGTTCGATAGTGCCAGTGAGTAAATAAGTATCATTAATTATATATAATTATATATATATATATATATATATATATATATATATATAAATGTGTGTGTGTATATAGATAGATAGATAGATGGATCATCGGTTGATTAATGTCTTTGACATCGTCCGATTCCTAATAGCCAATTTTGTCGTCCATCCAATCATATATATTTATTATATTGTAAACTCTCGCGGATATATGATTGGTAAAGAGAGTTTTCTTGGGTTTTCCGCGTCATGGATTGAAGGTTGGCTTTTGGCTACAGGGCCATAGATTCCGATGTTTCGGCAGCAACTCACATATCATTATCAATGAATCAATGATAACTCTGCAAGATCTGACATGCTGATTACATATACTGTCTGGATGATTGTCCAGCTTTGTGGTTAATACATGTGGACGTGAGACCAGCAGACCCAGATAGACCTGACGTGCTGTGAAGTTTATTTTAGGCTACACCGGTGAAGTTAATTAGGCTTAATTGTTTCTTGAGATAAGAGAGACTTTACATAATTTTTCTCTTTGTATTTCCTGTTGAGTGATATAAGAAAAAGGTAGACCATCTCTGGTGGCGTGTTTGGTGGAATGAATATGCAGGAGGAAGAGACCCATTTCCATTACCTGTCTCATTATTTAAATTTGCTGTTAAGTTGGTAACTCTGTGACGCACTTCTCACATTATGTTTTCTGAAAGAAGTGCCTGAGTTTCCAGCACTCGGCCATCCGCTCTCATGTATGTATTATATATAATTCATGAACTCCTAGCTCATCTCTAGCCAAACAGTAGTTTATACCCCACTCTTTTTTTAAGGGATAGATAAGTTGAACCACCTTTACAACTTTGTATCATCTGTTTAAACAAACAGTCTGTATGCAGACTGCTGGGTGGAAATTTTTAGGGAGTTGAACGAGGGAAACTTACTGTACAATCCTGTGTCCCCCCCCCAAAAATACGAGGGCGGATCGGAAAGTAACGGACAATAATTTTTTTCTGCCTTGGTATTGCAGCTAGAATGGTGCAATTTCACAGAGATATAGTTTGAAGTTTTCACTACAGATGGTATTTTTTTCTCAGGTGCACCTCTTGCGAGAGAAGCTTGAACTATGCAACAAAGATGGCGCGCATGCTACAGTCGTCCACAGAGCGGATCGGAAAGTAACGCACAATAATTTTTTTCTGCCTTGGTATTGCAGCTAGAATGTTGAAATTTCACAGAGATATAGTTTGAAGTTTTCACTACAGATGGTATTTTTTTCTCAGGTGCAGCTCTTGCGAGAGAAGCTTGAACTATGCAACAAAGATGGCGCGCATGCTACAGTCGTCCACAGAGCGGATCGGAAAGTAACGCACAATAATTTTTTTCTGCCTTGGTATTGCAGCTAGAATGTTGAAATTTCACAGAGATATAGTTTGAAGTTTTCACTACAGATGGTATTTTTTTCTCAGGTGCAGCTCTTGCGAGAGAAGCTTGAACTATGCAACAAAGATGGCGCGCATGCTACAGTCGTCCACAGAGCGGATCGGAAAGTAACGCACAATAATTTTTTTCTGCCTTGGTATTGCAGCTAGAATGTTGAAATTTCACAGAGATATAGTTTGAAGTTTTCACTACAGATGGTATTTTTTTCTCAGGTGCACCTCTTGCGAGAGAAGCTTGAACTATGCAACAAAGATGGCGCGCATGCTACAGTCGTCCACAGGGCGGATCGGAAAGTAACGCAAAATAATTTTTTTTAAAAAGTTTAATAGTAAAAAAAAGGAAAAAAATCACAAATGAACTTACATCTTTTACCTACTTTTCGACATAGTCACCAACTTTCTCAACACATTTTTCCCATCGTGTTACCAGTTTCAATATGCCCTGTTCGTAGAAGTCCGTTTGGTTGGAGTGTAGCCATCTGCGCACTGCTGATTTCACTTCCACATCTGTCTCAAAGCGTTTGCCGGCCAGGAATCACTAAGGCGAATCACGTGGCGAATCACTAAGGTTCACGCGTCCCTCTTGGAAGAATGTGCACCACCTGGAGACATTGCTACGGTCCATACAATCATCCCCATACACGCCACGCATGTCCCTGTGAATTTCACTGGGTTTATGCCCTTTGGCCCACAAAAATCGAACAACACTTCTCTGTTCCTCACAGGTGGACGACTGTAGCATGCGCGCCATCTTTGTTGTATAGTTCAAGCTTCTCTCGCAAGAGGTGCACCTGAGAAAAAAATACCATCTGTAGTGAAAACTTCAAACTATATCTCTGTGAAATGTCAACATTCTAGCTGCAATACCAAGGCAGAAAAAAAATTATTGTGCGTTACTTTCCGATCCGCCCTCGTAAGTCTGTCACGCAGAAACTGCGTAAACTAAGCGAATTCATCACAAACTCGAATTAATGATGCGATGTTGCTACTTTTCGTTTATATACCTCTCATTTAGTGAATTCTAAATTAATTGGTGCCAGAGGCTTATACAAACTACAGCGTAATTAAAAAAGAAGGAACAGACTTCAAACATTTATTTCTTCCAAACTACAAAAAATTGAAACATAATTCCTATATTTCTGGAAAGAGAAAAGTTCAAATTTCACTGTTGTATGCATTTAATATGAGCACCATGTGTTGTACCGAAATCGCCTTTTCGGTACGTAAAACTACGTAACAACTACGTCATCGAGTCTTCCCTCTACAGTGATGTTATAGAACAGTGCCAAATTCCTATCTTCGTTGTCCTCTCTCCTACATATCCCCTCTTCCTTCTTTATGCGCTGCGTGTGACTGCGCATCTTCCCCTCGTTATCGAAGGCCTCAAATAAGCTGTGCAAGATAGCTTCAGCGTCATAATCTACTTTGGAATCGTCGTGGTCAGATCGACTGTAGCTCAAAGGAGCTGTTTGGTTTTCTTCAGTCCCACAAGGCAGGGTAGGGCAACCAGGACTGTGGACCCTAGCCCTTGGCTGGACTGGATTGTGTGTGTGGGTGTGTATGTATGTATAAATATTATCATTATTATTTTTGACTTTTTGAATTATTGATGACCAAGTTTTGTTAATTTATATTATATCATTCATAACTTTTCTTTCAATTGTCAAGAAGAAGATAAATTTTGTTATATTATTTGTATTATCTGACTCATGATTCTTATTAAAAGTTACTCTTTTTAGTTAAAGTGTGTTTACTAATTGCGTAGCTAGTCAAGTTAGATATTGACTTATATTCTAAAGCTTTCTCAAGCCAAATTAATCCCCTTTTCCCTTCTAGCTTCCACGATAATAATACCGTTTAGCATACAGTACTATATGTTAAATAATTTATAAAGGAAAGGTGGATTAATCTTTGCCTTCTATGGGCCCTGGCAAAAGAATGTCGATACAGTTTCTCAAAACTTTCAAACTCAAGGTAATTATAAAGGAAAGGTAGGATCGCGCGGTGCAAAGAAACAGACTTCAAACATTTATTTCTTCCAAACTACAAATAAAATAGAAACACGATTCCTATATTCCTGGAAAGAGAAAAGTTCAAATTTAACTATTGAGTGCATTTAATATGAGCACCACGTGTTACACGACAAATAGGTATTTCAAAACGGTGGCTCATTTCTTGCCACACACGAATCAGCTGATCTCTGGTTATCGAATTCACAGCTTCAACAATTCGATTTCGCAGATTTTCAATAGTGTCAGCCATAGGGGGGATAAAAACACAGTCTTAAACGTAACCCACAGATTAAAATCACACAGGGTTAGGTCTGGTGAACTGGGAGGCCGCTGGCGATGAAATTGATCTTCTGCTCCTCTTCCAAACCAGCGCCCTGGAATAGTGTTATTCAGGTAACATCGGTCGTGATTAGAGAAATGCGGCCGTGATCGAAACTTCAAACTCTTCTCTTTCCAGAAACGTGATAATTGTGTTTCATTGTTTTTGAAGTTTGGAAAAAATAAATGTTTGAAGTCTGTTCCTTCTTTCTGAATAGCTGTGTATATATTTTCTTATAGGCAACATGGTCAAATTTATTCTGGCCTTTATTCATGTTATTTAGGCTACACTCGTAAATATTTACTATTATTTTTACATTGATTCTAATTTAAATTTGTTGATTATAAAGGAGGATATTATGGCAATGTGTTTATACTTAGATAGTTCAGCTACAATTATATTTTGTGGTGTTAGAGATTTAAAAAAATTATCCTAAATTGTGAAGTTTATATAAATTTGTTGTTTAAAATTTATTTTTTTAATAACATCTAGAAGTATATAAGTTTTGTTTAGTATTTTCTTCTTCTTCCAAATGCAGTATTGGGTGATGATGCCCGGTCTGCGACTACAAAAACTGATCTTTCCATCGGTTGAAGGGTCTTCCAAGGTCTCTTTTGCCTTTAGGGTTGAGGTGGTAAATCATCTTTGGTAAACGGGAATTTGACATTCTCTGTTGGAACCATTTAATCTGATCATTTTGTATATGTTCCACCATTTCCCTACTATTCCACCGGATCCTTATCTCATCACTTTTCATTCTATCCCTTAAAGTTACTCCAGTTAGTGATCGGAGGAATCTCATTTGTGAACTATTAATGTGGGATTTATCTTTTGCTCGAAGTGTCCAGCATTCACTTCCGTATAGTAGAGCAGATTTGGCTATGGCATTATGAAATCTCAATTCGATTTCTTTCCTCATTTGTTTTCCAAAATTTCTCCTAATTATACCATTTAATCTGTTATATTTTTCTAAATTTGTTTCCACATCTTTTTTGATTATGAAACTGTGATATATTATTACCTAAATAATTAAAGTGTGTTACTTGTTCTATTGGTTTATTATTTATTATTATTTTTACTCTCGAAAGTCCCTTTCCAGTGATTGCCATGGATTTGGTTTTATTTTCAGATATTTTCATGTTGTATTTTTCCAGGGTATTCTGCAATTTAAACACTGATCTCTGCAAATCATCTTCATTCTCCGCTAGAAGCACTTGATCATCTGCGAAGTTTTATTTTATTGTAAATGAGTTAGTTTACTTTGGATTGCATAACTTTTTGCCTTAGGTTATTAAATTGGCAAGATACTAATTTCTCGTGCCAGTTATTTAAATGTGGCGGACCGCATTGAAAACGTTATCATATATAACCTAATTATTAGGTATATTGCATAATTCGACACAAATGTAAGAAATTTCTGCTCATTCGTTTTTTGTTTCGTTTTATTAAAGATGTTAAATAAATGAAACCAAATGAAGTATCCTATAGAATACATTGCAAATATTTAAGGGTTAAATGAGTTATATTTTTAAAGATCTCAATTGAACCGTGTAAACTCATTTTGAATACTTGTAAATAGGCCGATGTGTTTCTTCAGAGTAGCCAGAGATTCGATGGGAAGTTGGTTAATTTCTCGCAGTTTCATCAAGTTTTTCACTGAGTCTGCAGTATTTTTCAATTTGAACCGCTGGGACCAAGGGAGAGGGTAAAAAGCGAGAGAGATATATAGTTCTAATGAATTTAAATGAAGACGAAAACTTGCGGTGAAGAAAGAAGAAGCATACATTAAGACATCTTCTTGTGAACTGGGACTCCTCATACCTTTCCCTTCTTAATGTCCTGCTCTACAACCTCTTTCCTATAACATAACTCACACTGCCTTCTAACTCTCAAATACAGGGTGTCCACCAATTATATTATCCTGTCATGTAATATCCAATAGTATATTAAAATGCGAGGTTAGGAAGTGTTTTTTTTACAGAAGCGAGGATCCAAAATTCTGTAAAACAGTTCACAAACGTGTGTTGTACATTATTTTTTGCACGATGGTGTTTTCAAAATAATAAATAATAGCAAATAATAACATATTTGTTGGAAATATTTGCATTCATTATAAACAAATGACTAACGTCAACAGTCTGGCCAATGATTATAGGTAAATACCGAAAATGATTTAGTTGAGACTACAGCAGGCTGTGACACCAATCATGTATAAAATGGCGGCAAGTATGAATTTATTATTTTATATTGTTTCAAATAAAGTTCAATTCATTTAAAATTCAGTGATTTATCTCGTATAACGTACATTAACACTACCTTTTAGATATATTTTTGTATATACATTGCACGTAGTATATATAGAGAGCAGTTGTTTTACTTCCAACATGAGGTAGGTAATATGTAATATTACAGTATAGTTATTTAGATTGGCAACCCGATCGGTTTTTAATTTCCGAGATTTTGTAAAACAGTTCACAACCGTGTGTTGTACATTATTTTTTGCACGAAGGTGTTTTCAAAATAATAAATAATAGTAAAATAATACCATCTTTGTTGGAAATATTTGCATTCAATATAAACAACTGACTGGCGTTAGCAGTTTGGCCAATGTATGTACGGTAAATGCCGTAAATGATTTAGTTGAGGCTACAGCAGGCCTTGACACCAATCAGTCATAAAATGGTGGCAAGTACGAATTGATTGTTTTATATTGTTTCAAATACAGTTTAGTTCATTTAAAATTCAGTGATTTGTCTCGTATAATGTATATTAACACTACCTTTTGGATATATTTTTGTATATACATTGTATGTAGTATAAATAAAGGACAGTAGTTTTACTTCCCGTCCTAGGTAGGCTATTCGTAATATTACTAACTAATTAACTAACTCACTGGCACTATCGAACCCGTAGGTTCATGGCCGCGCGGGCATAAGCTCTCCATACATCCCTATCCTGAGCTAATGCTTTCCAATCATTCCCTGTCTAATCTACTTCCCTCAAATCAATGCTAATGTTATTCTCCCACCTCATTCTTGGCCTACCAACTGGGCGTATTCCTTCTGGCTTTCCTACAAGAAGCTTCCATGCAAGCCTTTCATTCCCCATACGTGCAACATGTCCTGCCCATCGCAGTCTACGAGGAACCCATGTCCGCATTTCTTGACGGTTGTATTTTTACGGTGAAATATCGTCACTCTTTCGACCAAGGTACTTTTATTCGTCTGGCATATCACCTTCGACCAGTCCGGCATGGGCAACCCTATCGGCAGCAATGCTACCGCTGGCATAGCTTTCAGGATCATTCAAGCACGTAAGCCACTCCACCACGACAAGGTAAATATAATTAAATGTATTAATTGTTAAAATAATTCTATCAGTGAGGTGTATAAGTTAGTTTCTTATTAAATTATTCTTTAGTTTGTTTTTCAAGTATGTTATAGTTTGACAGTCTCTGACATAGGGCGGAAGGGAATTCCATGTTTTGGCAAGTGAGACTGTAAAAGATAATGAATAATACACAGTGTGATGAGGAGGGATGTAAAAGACAATGTGCTGATGGGATCGCGTGTCAAGGTTATGTGTGTCGAATGTTCCTATTTAAAAAAAAAATTACATCTAACCCCAGTTTCAGAGCGTTATTTAATAGATTTTGTTTACTATAGTCTGGAGGCCTCATACCCTTACAACTAGTTACTACGCCACTGAAGTAATTATAAAGAAAAAACCGCCACTGCCGAAACTCATTACACCAAACCTCAAGCGACAAGAAGTTTGCTTTAAGTAAGCCACAACAGGCTAATTGCCTTCTCTTGTTCAATCTATATAATATGCATCTTAATATAACTCAAGAGATTGCTGATTATTATTTTTTCTTCTTCTTCTCCCTCTTCATTTATTTATTTCTCTTTATCTTTCATCAGAACCTGTTCTCATTACAACGCTATGAATTTTGTAGATAACGTTTGCAAGGAAAAAAAACTGAAGATCGTCCTTAAATTTTTTATTACGTAATCTTAGAATCAAAACGTTCCCTCTTGAGTAAGAGATGAACTACTTCACTATTCTGACCTAAGAAATAATTTCTTTTACACTGCTTGCTTTTAATTTCTAGCGTAAATCGCAGCAAGGTTTGTTAAATTAATTTATCCATTTAACATTCCCATAAGGGTGGACTGTATTTTAAAAAGTCCATCACAAAACAAGAGTTAAACTAAGCCAATTTTTTGTCAAGTTCAATATATATATGGTTTGACTTCGCTGGTTCATGGAATACATTTTTCTTTTTCTTATTCCTTAAATGACGAACCACTAGTTCTTCATACCAGTTATAATACTTCAGACCGATGTGAAAACAGGGGTATTTTTTATTTCCGGTTTCAGGTAAACCCCTATTTCTAATAACACTGGACAACATCATTTTTGTCTCATGAGTACCAATAGTTGTACTTATTGCAGTTTTTTTTATCGTGATTTCAAATATGTACTCTGAATTTCTCCATCACCCACAGTTTTTTTTATTCAAATTTCAATTAATGGATTTAAATAATTATTTTTAATAGACTTTTTTCGTCCATTTGTCCATTGTAAAAAAATCCAAATGAGCTAACTCAGGAGATTTCAGCTATGGAAAAGATATATCAAGGCAAATGGAATCATAATATGCTGGCCGATTATTGTTGGACCATGAAGAGGGATGCTCCACAGGCGAAATATAGCAGAAAATCGTCATTTCGTATATACTGATTTAGGCTTTCACGGCCGGAGTTACTATGATCATCTTGTAGAAGATGCCGGGGGCAGTCTCTGGCGAAACGTCGGGGAACTACAAGCCTCGAGACCTCGGTCAACAGCCCGGAAATCTTCTACAAGATCGTCATTTCTTACTTTCTAGGTGAGTCCGAATGTTCGAATATTGAGTAGTTACGAATGTAGAAAATATTAAGGTGTAAATTATAAATTCCTGTCCCTCGGAAACCTTGCATAATGGAGAAAACCCGATATCACATTTGAATTCAGGAGAAAAAATACTATCAGAATCACACTAAGTGAAATAAAACGAACTGTGGATGATGGAGAAATTCCGAATACATATTTGAAAACACGATGAAAAAAACTGCATTAAGTACAACTATTGGTACTCATGAGACAAAAATCATGTTGACCAGAGTTATTAGTTTCACTATTAGTATTATTATTATTTGGTGCAGAAAGAGACGTTAAAACAAGAGATGATAAGAAACTTATGTAACAGAAGATGACGTGAATGCGAGGTGATAAACTGGCCAGTTGGCCTGCTGTATCTCACCACTTGAATGTAAAAGCAAGAAATTAAACCGACTCCATCAGCACATATGGCATGTACTGCTGATTAAGATAGCCAGATGCTGTTTTGTCTTGTAAACAAAATTACCGCAAACACGTCTGGGCAAGTGGTTTTATAGGGAGATGTGCTCAATTCTAAACCAATTAAATTACAAAGTATTAGCCTGCTGGAATTCGGAATTCGTGGAAAGTGGGCTAGACTTATTTTACTGTCTAAGGGTCAATTTCACCAACAGAGGTAACTGTATTAGACCATTCCCCCGTGTATAGTGCATAGGTCAAACTGGCGTAATACAGTTACCTCTCTTGGTGAAACCAACCCTAAATGTGGCAAAAGCGTAGGATACGTACAGACAAAACAGTTTTCACATCATTTTCATATTTATAATGGGTTAAGATTAAGGTGAATTAATTTTTTTTTTTAGTTTTTATCTGATTATTTTAAAATTCTTATCACATATATTATGTGTTTATAGAAGTGTAGAAAAAAATCGCACTGTCTAATTCTCTTATTTAAGATCCTACATACCTCGATTCCCAATTATTTATCATCCCGTTTCCAGTATCTATCCTCAAACCATAACTTAAACACAAGATCACAACATAGTCTCTTGCTTAATATACCGCAACATAGGACATCACATCACTCCATGTCATATACCATCTTCACTTCTCGCAACTGGAATTCCCTACCACAAGAAATAAGGGGCTGCCGGACATTGGCATCTTTTAAAAGAAATCTAAATTTATATTTGCTCTAACCTCGACTTCATTATTACCCAGTGTAAGGTATGTATATTAATTGGTGTTTCTCGTATAATTTATCGTATTTTATTATTATTATTATTATTATTATTATTATTATTATTATTATTATTATTATTATTATCGTATCATTATTGTTATTACCCTATAAAATGTTGTTTGTACATGACATTTACATTGCTACATTTATTGTATATTTAACTGTTTATAATTAGTATAGTGCATATCTATATTTGTCAAAAAATTATTTTTATTTGAGCTGGTGGAGCGGAGAGGGCCTTATGGCCTTAACTGTGCCAGAATAAATAATGCATTATTATTATTATTATTATTATTATTATTAAAAAGTGTTCCTGTGAAGTTTGGTGTTTATAAGTAGAATATTTTTAATACACAAGTGATCTTCTTGGTGATATAATATTAAAATATATATGTAGTCAATATACCCATTTCACCAATTAATGTTTTAAAATGGTCAACAAGTTTCTACAGCCAAGCTGTCATTCTCAAGACCAGTGTAATATATATTGAAGTATATCATAATATATATTGAAGTATATCATAATATATATATATTTTATAATATGAACATTCATTATAATGTATGACTGTCCTAAATTAACACAATTATTGACCTAATTGATCTTTTTGTTAAAATATGCTGAAGAATGATTTTAAAGAATTCTGTCATGAATATTTAAATAGGTATTACCTTTGTAGTTATTTGGAAAAGTCATGCAGTATAAGGGATTGTTACACAATAGGTAGTCTTACCTAATGATGACTTAGCTTTTAAAAGGTCATAGGTTAAGCGCATTCAATATGCTTTTCAGAAAGGGAGAATCTGGTTACATGTACAATACAACCAAATTGATTCTCACGTATACATTGTAACTACGTCATTACTCAACTGGTATATATGTATGAAACTTATGATTGTAAGTTAGACAGTTTTTTTTCATCGGTGTTACCGATACCCTGTCTCACGTTTTTTTGTATTAAAGTCTGTTTGTTTCTCACTACTGCTCCGCTGTGTCTTCTTATAGTTAGGTTTAATCCTATCTACTAACCACATTTCCGAAGAATTCCTGGGGTTGATTCCTAATCTATAAATTTACAGATATCTACTAGAACTTCAAGACGATCTTCACCTCCTGACACAACTCTTACTTATTTTGATTATTATTTATACTTTAAAAATAATCCTTATAATTATAGAAGGAATCGACCACCCAGATATTACATGGTGGCAGCGCATCGGGATTGGAAAACCAGCGAGCAGTGAGACATCCGAAGGTGCGAACGAGCTGGAGAGACTCTTCAATTAGTCCCAGATAATTCAGAGCCTATCTCGAGGGATCAACGCTCCAGAGTAATCCACAGGCGCCGTGGTACCCGTAAACGCACCAGAGGAAAGCAGACAGTGGTCCTGAGGCCAACACCAGCAGCCACCGACGCGCTCGAGGGACGTCCTTGGTGTTCAGCCGTTGGCAGCCTGCACCGCGAGAGGAGTCGCACCCTGAGGGGAGCTGAAAGGCCATCACTACGACTCTGAACTGTGCATCTCAGACCACCCTACATCTTTCTTTAGGTGAGTCCAATTCCATTATGGCTAGCGAGGGCGATATTGATATTAGCGAGGAAAGCTATATCCCTGTAGTTCAAGCAGTTAAGTTGATACCCCGAACATTCGATGGAAACCCCAAACATTTAAGAGAATTTATAGAAGGAGTAGAAGCTGCGGTTCAGGTAGTCCATCCAACCAAACAACCCTTATTGTTAAGATTTATAGAATCCAAAATTTCAGGAGACGCTAAAGATAGACTTTTAGCTAGGACAGAGAGAGAAACTTGGATTCAAGTTAAAGCAATATTGGAGGAGAACTTTTCTGTAAGGAGAACGCTAGAATATTATGCAGGAATACTCTTTAATTCAAAACAAAGTACAAATGAAACAGTTGCACAGTGGGGTTCAAGATTAGATGGAATAGCCATGGATTTAAGAAGAGAAGTCAGAAATAGATTGGAGAGGTTAGAAAGACGCGATAATTCGAGATATGTAGAAGGAGGCCTACAGCTGATAGGAGAATTTTTAAAAGGTACTTTCGTAGCAGGGTTAAAGGACGATAAGATTAAGTATATAGTAAAGGCTAAGGGTGAAGAAGAATCATTAGCGCAACTAATCGAAACCGCATTACAGGAAGAAAGCGAGGTAAAGTCCACGAGATTTAGGGGTAATCAAAATGGACAAGGACATCCAATCACAGGGGCAGTAAAAAGGGAATTTAGAAGACCGTACGGATCAGAGATAAAGAGAGAGGTTAACCTGGCCACAAAAGAAATAAGGTGTTATAATTGTAATGAGATAGGGCACATTAGTAGAGAATGTGGTAAGAGACCGCAACCCCGTAGGCATGGAGGACGGGACAGAGCAGCTCTGGGAGGCCGCCAGGGAAACGAGAATTCGGGTTACCTGAGCAGTCGCAGGTAATCCTCCCGTCTGACTGCGCGCCAGGACTCATGGAGTGCCTGAGGGATCATACTAGGGTAAATATGGAAGGGGAATTACCTGAACTAGTTGATCAGAAGTTTAAGGATAGGATAGATAAAGCCGCTAAAATAGTTAGTGACGCAAACGAATCCCCAGATGACAGTGTTTGTTGGGCAGTGTCGCAAGGCGAACTGCATAAGTTGACTAGAACGCCGATAAATGGGTTCTGTGACTGTGGGCCTAGCGTGGTTGGGGAACGCCAAGAGACTGTAGGCTCGAAACAGTGGAATAATAGAGAGAAACGCCAGGAGATTGTAGGCTCGAAACAGTGGAATAATAGAGAGAAACGCCAGGAGATTGTAGGCTCGAAACAGTGGAATAATAGAGAGAAACGCCAAGAGATTGTAGGCTCGAAACAGTGGAATAATAGAGGGAAACGCTACGAGTCGTCCACAAGGGATAGAACTTGGGATAGTGGATTTAAGGAAAAATCCAAGGACACCAAACCTACCTCAATGGAGACAGCGTGTTGTGAGATCGAAGTAGGGACTCTTAATGCTATTAATCAGTGGGACGCCTCTGGTTATGAACCGAGACCCTGGGAGATGTATATCCTAAGTGAACAATTAAAAAATGGCCTAGGTTTAGTATTGATAGATACTGGTGCACAAATATCATTAGTTAAAGAAACATCACTAAAGAGAAACGTTATAAAGGATAACTGTAATATGAAAATACAAGGTATTAGTGGGAACTCTATAAAAGTAAATGGGATAACTCAATTAGTATTGAATAATTGTGAAAATCATACAGTTGTTAATTGTCATATAGTAGATAAATTACCCAGAGATTTAGATATAATTTTAGGCCAAGACTGGCTCATGGAACAAGGTTATATGTTAAATAAAAAGATGATTATTCCTCCGTATAGTGAAAATTTAATGGAATTTCCTACGAACGAAAGAGGGAACAGATTCATAGAACGGCAAATTTTACAGCCAGGGCTAATTTGCGCTAACGGGATAACAAAATGTGATAAGACATTCACATGCCTAGTAATTAATTTAACAGCTGACGCACAGATAATAAAGAAAATACCAGAACTAGTTAAACCGCCCACTCAAATAAGTAAGGAACAGGAAGTATCAGTTGAAAATTTCGTACCTCAAAGATTAGATTTATTAAATAAAAATCTGAGACTTGAACACGTGAAAGAAGGAGCCCATAGTATACGAAACATTTGCACAGAATACGCGGACATATTTAAGCTTCCGGGAGATAGACTAACAAGCACAACAGCTGCTACACATTCCATACCCACACCTTCAATTCCTAAAGGAAGAGCTATAACTTTGAAGAATTATAGGTTAGCAGAGGCTCATCAAGAGGAGATTGACAAACAAGTTACACAAATGTTAGAAGACGGTATTATCGCACATAGTAAGAGCGAATGGAATTTTCCACTAATAGTAATACCTAAAAAGGAAGATGCTTCTGGAAAGAAAAAGTGGCGAATTTGTATAGATTTTAGAAAGTTAAACGAAGTAACCGTAGGAGACAGCTATCCTCTTCCTAATATACAAGATATATTAGACAAAATAGGAAAGGCTAGATATTTTTCAGCAGTAGATTGCGCAAGTGGATACCTTCAGGTGCCGATCGCTGAGGAAGACCAATGTAAAACCGCTTTTAGCACCCCTAACGGACATTTCGAGTACAAGAAAATGCCTTTTGGAGTTAGGTCGGGACCAGCTACATTCCAAAGGATGATGAACTCGGTACTCCAAGACTCAATAGGCAATAGATGCTTTGTGTACATGGACGATATATTAGTAATGGGCGAAACCTTAGAAGAACATAATAAAAAATTACGGGAAGTGTTTAATCAGTTACGGAAACACAATTTAAAAATCGAACCTGATAAATGTGAATTTTTGAGAGAAGAATTAAAATATCTAGGACACGTGGTTACCGCTCAAGGTGTCAAACCCGATCCGAATAAGATACAGGCAGTTACCGAATTTCCAACTCCAAAGACACCTAAAGACATAAAATCATTCTTAGGTTTGGCAGGATATTACAGAAAATTTATAGAAGAATTTAGTGCGATTGCAAAACCTCTGACTGAATTGTTAAAGAAAGATAAAAAATGGAAGTGGGAAGATACGGAACAGAATAGCTTCAATAAATTGAAAGATAAATTAACGACAGCTCCGTTGTTACAGTATCCAGATTTCACACAAACCTTTATAGTAACGACAGACGCGAGTGGATACGCTTTAGGCGCAATTCTTAGTCAAGGAACGTTAGGAGATGATAAACCCATTGCTTACGCTAGCAGGACTTTAAATCAAGCCGAATCGCATTACAGCACTGTAGAAAAGGAACTATTAGCAATAGTATGGGCATGCAGACATTTTAGACCTTATTTACTAGGACGTAAATTTCAAGTAGTGACAGATCACAAAGGATTGGTCTGGCTATTTAAAGTGAAAGACCCTAGTTCGAGATTAATACGTTGGAAACTTCAACTTTCAGAATTTGAATTCGAAATTCATTATAGGGCAGGTAAAAGACACGTAAACGCAGATAGTTTGAGTAGACACCCTGTAGAATGTTGCACCTTGGATAATACGCACTTAACTGAGGATCGTAAGAAGGAAATAATCAAGGAATTTCACAGCTGTCCAATTGGAGGACATCTTGGAATCAATAAAACTACCGATCGAATTAAATTATACATAACTTGGCCGGGAGTAGAGAAAGACGTAACCAATTACATTAAAACTTGTAAGATTTGTCAATTTAATAAAGACGAGAAGCAGAAAGTAAAACAACCTTTAGAGGTCACGGACACACAAAAGGAACCTTGGATAAAAATTTATTTAGATGTAGTGGGACCACTTCCGCTAACCGAGAGAGGTCATAAATATATATTAACTTGTCAAGATAACTTAAGTAAATATTTAATAGTCATACCCTTAAAGACACAAACAGCTGAAGAAGTGACAGAAGCTTTCGTAAACAATGTTATTTTAATTTATGGGATTCCTGATATCATATTAACTGATCAAGGAACAAATTTTATGTCAGATTTATTTAAAAGAATATGTAAACTATTTAAGATTCAGAAACTAAGCACTACTGCTTATCACCCTGAAAGTAATGGAGCTCTAGAAAGAACTCATAAGACCTTAGTAAACTACTTACGTTGTTTTTGCAATCCTAGAGGAGCCGATTGGGACAAATGGTTACCTTTCGCCAGTTTTACGTACAACACTACCCCCCATAGTATTACTAAATACTCTCCTTATGAATTATTGTATGGAAGAAAATGTAATATCCCAGGAATTTTACAAACTAAATCACAACCTTTATATAATTACGACGATTTAATTCTAAATGTACGGAATAAATTGCAAAGTTGTCATGAGATAGCTAGAGAAAGGCTTATTAAGTTTAAGGAACTACAACGATCGCGTGTGAAAAGCAATTATGTTGAATTCAAGAAGGATGATCTAGTACTTCTCAGAGTAGAAAATAGGAATAAATTAGATCCAATATGGAAAGGTCCATATGAGGTTAAGACTACTGAAGGTCACAACGTGATAATACAAAAGTTAGGTAAACGCAAATATGAGACGGTACATTCAAATAGATTAAAGCCATATTTTCCTTTGCAGGGAAAAGAAAATGAAACTTCATAACACATGGGTAACGCTAAAAATGTTAATACCATTTTGGTTGGGGAAGCTTACAGACGCTCAAGAAGTAAAAGCTCTGGATTCGAAGACCGGTGTGTACTTTGACGAGATAGGAATTATACAATTTTACCCTATACAATGGAAAGTGGTAAGTTATATAAACTTGGAACCAACTAGAGATCTTTGGAAACAGACAAAAAATCATTTACGGTTGATAACTGATTATTGTGATAAGATAAAGGGAGAAAAGTGGTATCATTTGACAGATTGTGGGAGTTTAAATCACTTTGTAAAACCAAAAGTCAGGTATGTTGAAAATTTAAAAGAATTAGTCACAGAATATTTAAAAACACCTAATGAACAGAATACTAGAAGCAAGAGAGGCGTTTTAAATTTTATGGGAGATATTGCTAAGATATTATTCGGTACTCTGACTCAATCTGATGCAGAGGAATATAATAAGCACATTTCACAGTTAGAGAAGGAACAGGCAGAATTTTTGCATATTCTAAAGGATGAAATTACAGTGATTAAATCAACCATTAATTCAGTTAACTTAACTATAGCAAGGGTGAACCGGAATGAAAATATTTTAAAAAATGGTTTAATAAAATTAAATAATTATACCACTAATAGGATTAACGCACTGCAGAAGGAAATAGAAGGTATTAGTTTAGCCAATGAACAAATAAGGATTTCTCTTAGAGGTGTGGAAGAATGCCAGCATTCTTTTGAGCTTCTTATAGACGCATTTGTACACGCAGAGCAAGGAACTCTTCAACCTCAATTAATTACGGTGGAAAGAATTAAGAATGTTATGAAAGCCCAAACGCTACCAACTGGTCTGGACTACCCTAATTTTTCTTTTTCAGAACTTCAAAATTTAATTACACCTCACACCTATTCTTATAAACAATATCTAGTATATGTATTACAAATACCCCTTCTCTCTCCTACTCCGTATCACTTGTATAAAACACTTCCTTTTCCTGTCAAGAAGGAAGGTAATATTTACATTTTTCTAAGCGCAAACAAAGAATATATTTTCAGTGACCCGTTGAGACAACATTACGGAAAAATGACAACTAATGAACTAACAGGATGTTTTCGTCCTAATCTTTTGCATTATGTATGTAAAGAAAATATACCGATTTATTTGTACACCCCTGAAGCTGATTGTGAAGCTTCACTTCTTCATCCATCCACCACTAAAGTTCCAAAAAGTTGCGAGACTAGAATTTTCACATTGAACAAATCCTACTGGATTCCCTTATATTTATCTAATGAATGGTTATTTGTCACCCCAAAACCAGATCGTATGACTGTGTTATGTGGCGACAAATCAACACAACTCAATATTGAAAAGGAAGGTAAATTATCGCTAGGACAGAATTGCAAGGCTTTTAATGCCCACGTAACCTTACATGCCATGAGTAATTTGGTAAGTAACTTAACCATAGATTTTATACCGACAGCACCTCTTGACTTCGACTGTTGCTTTGATATGGATAAAACTAACGACTACGAGAAATTACAATTGGACATGCCTATGTCTAACCTAATGTCATCGGTAGATGATTTGAGAATGGCCAGTATGAAGGCCGATGATTTAGGTAAGTTAATAAAACAGCAAGAAGAAAATGATTATTCGAAGTGGTATATACATATAACCACATGGAGTTCTGTAATGGGTACGATCATATTCGTAACCTTGACTTGTTGTTGTTGCATTTGCTGTTGTAAGAGCTACAGAACTTTAATATTTTGGTTATGGGATAAATGGACTCCAAGAAAATGCTGGAAGGAGACGACCGAGAGGCTGTGTGTTAACATACATAATTACTCTGGGCATGATCGTGTAGTATACACTAAAACTACAGGTAATGATGAGAGTTCACCTGTCGTGTCCCTCAAGTCATCACCGCTTATCGGAGAAAGAATTAGAGACCCCAGTTGTCCACAGAATGTATCCCCAAAAGATGAAGAAGATAAAGATAGTATTGCGCATAGAACTAGAAATAAAAATAAAACATTTCGTTAGTAAAGTTTCGAATTATGTAATTCAAAACTTTCTATAGGGGGAAGAGTGTAATATATATTGAAGTATATCATAATATATATTGAAGTATATCATAATATATATATATTTTATAATATGAACATTCATTATAATGTATGACTGTCCTAAATTAACACAATTATTGACCTAATTGATCTTTTTGTTAAAATATGCTGAAGAATGATTTTAAAGAATTCTGTCATGAATATTTAAATAGGTATTACCTTTGTAGTTATTTGGAAAAGTCATGCAGTATAAGGGATTGTTACACAATAGGTAGTCTTACCTAATGATGACTTAGCTTTTAAAAGGTCATAGGTTAAGCGCATTCAATATGCTTTTCAGAAAGGGAGAATCTGGTTACATGTACAATACAACCAAATTGATTCTCACGTATACATTGTAACTACGTCATTACTCAACTGGTATATATGTATGAAACTTATGATTGTAAGTTAGACAGTTTTTTTTCATCGGTGTTACCGATACCCTGTCTCACGTTTTTTTGTATTAAAGTCTGTTTGTTTCTCACTACTGCTCCGCTGTGTCTTCTTATAGTTAGGTTTAATCCTATCTACTAACCACATTTCCGAAGAATTCCTGGGGTTGATTCCTAATCTATAAATTTACAGATATCTACTAGAACTTCAAGACGATCTTCACCTCCTGACACAACTCTTACTTATTTTGATTATTATTTATACTTTAAAAATAATCCTTATAATTATAGAAGGAATCGACCACCCAGATATTACACCAGATATCTGGTCTTGAGAATGACAGCTTGGCTGTAGAAACTTGTTGACCATTTTAAAACATTAATTGGTGAAATGGGCATATTGACTACATATATATTTTAATAAGTAGAATAGTTTCAGAATTATGATTTTTTTAAAAATATATGTTTAATATTTTCTAAAAAAAATGCCCTTTAAGATGCACTGTTAAATATTCTCTCATGAAATTTGAGATTCACAGTCGTTATGAATGCACTAAACACATTTGCTATGCAAACAATATTCATAAGGGGAAGATACTGGTTATTTTTTCTTTTCTTTTTTTTTAAATATCACTCTCAATATGTTTTTACATCTCAATTTAAAAGAACACACGTGTCTTCGACCAGTATCTATATAGCAAATTTGAACTAACATATATTGGAGAGTCTAACCTCAAAATGTTGCTTTGATAGCATACAAATTGCATCGTAAGGAGCATTTTAAGTTTTGGAAAATGTCAAAAAATGTAAACAGGAAAAAACCCATATTAAAATGTAACTAATAATGCTGACCACATGTGGAAGGGTATTTAACTCTTACGCCATGGACTCAATTTTGCTCCTACAATAAACATTTTTACATGAACATGATCCTAAAGAATCAGAGATATCAAAAAAAAATACAAAAATGCATTTTTGGCATTTTTAAAACATTTTCATCAGTCAGTCCCCTTAAAGGAAGAGGATCAACTATTTGGTTTGCAATTCAGTGTTTATTGGAATATTAAATCAAATCTTTAGAGGCAAAATAGGGCGTAAACTTAAAGCTATTAACAAGTTACTTGTTTATGCTGACTATTTAACTCATGCCCCAAATGGGAGTCAATGACCAATCACATTTCAATGAATTTTGTTTTACAACCAATCAGAGTCGTGTTTCATCACGATATTTATCGAATTATGTTTACCAAAATAAAGAAAGCTGCTCCTTTTTAATATTCTTCAACGTATTTGTTAAAGAGTCAGTCACTGCAAAATAATGCTCTGATCTGTTCAGAATATTAAATAGGAGGAGTCTTCTTTATTTCGGTAATCAAAATCCGATAATTATCGAAACTCAACTGTGATTGCTTGTAAAACAAAATTAATTGAAACGTGATTGGTCATTGACTCCCATTTGGGTTAAATAGTCATTATTATTATTATTATTATTATTATTATTATTATTATTATTATTATTTTGCCAAATCCAATAACATGTTGTGTAAAATTCGTATTATAAAGTTTGTATATTCATTATATATGTAATTTTTCCCTAGTTCAATAGTAGAGAGAAAAACATGAACAGAACTCCGTTAACTAAATAGATGTGAATATTAGGGTTACCAAATCTAAGAACAGTAATAAATATGGTAAAACACGTAATCACGTCTCTAATTAAAACTTTAATTTTAATGATAAGGATGATGATGGCCATATGATTTCGGGGACCGTTTGGGCCTTAAAGTTTTCTTGACATTTGTCTTACAGGTGAGGAAAACCCCCGATAATAACTTCACCCAGAAAAACTGCCCCGATCGCGGTTCGAACCCGGTCCCGCTGCGTGACAAGGCAGCACGCTACCTCGAAACCACAGCGGTGGACATATATATTTATTTTTTTAATGCGCCAGGTTATTCTTTTTTGGACATTTCTGGTGTTCTATTCAGTCATTGGCGTAATTGTAACCCACTTCTGAGGTAGGGGAGCCTAGAAGGTGAGGTTAGGTTGCCCCGATGATATGATGGGTGATGATGATAATGGTGCGCCAGGAGAGTCCTTAATCCTAAGCTTAACCCAAGATGAATATGAATGATGATGATTGCGATGGCCATATGATGTTCGGGGACCGTTTGGGAATTAAATTTTCCTGGCATTTGTCTTACAGGAGAGGAAAAACCCCCCGATAAAGACCTCGTGCACGAAACTGTCTCGACCGGGGATCGAACCGGGCCCGCTGCGTGACAAGGCAGCACGCTATACCTGGAGACCACATCGGTGGACTGAATGGGGGATATATTAAATCCGGAAATATTTTCTCATATCCACTTTTGTTAACGGTTGTATTTTTACGCTGAGCAGATAGCAAACAAATAGAGGCTGCTGAAATGAAGATGTTGAGAGCAATAGCAGGATACCAAAGGACCGATAAAAAGAAAAACGAAGATATAAGAACAGAACTTAATACATTTAATCTCTGTGAAAGAATAAAATATTATCAAAATGCTCATATTCAGCACGTATTACGAATGAATGAACAGCGCAAACCAATAAGAATGTATAATTATAAACCAAAAGGGAGAAGAACGTTGGGAAGACCATTGAAGAGATGGAAAGACCAATTCGACCTATAATAAGATCGGAACAGTTGGGCTTAATCCTTGTTGTTGTTGATGATGATTATTTTTACGCTGAAAGAACTCTTTCGGGCAAGGTACTTTTTTCGCCTGTCTTATCGGCTTCGTCCTGTCCATGGGCAGTAATTCTATCGCCAGTATTGCTTCGGGGAATATAATTTGTGGATGGAAAAATAATATATTTGATTAAGAATTAATACTCTTAAGCTTGAAATGAAAAATATATAATCGATGAGTGAGTTTTGAGAAATTCTAGTTCAACGTGTGTAGAGAAATGTGTAGAAATCTATGGCACGTACGTTCTCTCCCTGGAGAGTAATTCCCCATGTTTTAAACTGATAAAAACTACAAGGTTTTAGATTCTCCTAAAAATTATATTGTTTTGTATATTATGTGACCTGAAAAATAAAATACTCTCAAAGCTAAATAATTTTCACAAACCTCACCTCTTCCGCAACCGTGCAACCAATCTTTTAAAGTAAACAAACGCAGCTAAAATAGTTTTACAACCACGTTATGAGGCTGGGGTTATAAACACATTACAAGAATGAGGTTTATTCCTGTTTTTTAATTTAAACAAGATTTACTCAGAAAAGTATAAATAAAAAAAAGAAAATTTAAAATTACATCGTGCAGGAACAGCATAAAGCGAATTTCTCAGAAAATCTAAATGCATTGTGTGATTTTGTAATCGTATATACTCAGTTGCGTTACGAAAAAAGTGATAGTTAGAAATGAGATGCACGAGGAAATTTAGCATTAGGCTCAATTCTGGAAATGCATGCTATTATGCATTACAGAGACTCTTGACTTCCCAACTTCTTTCAAAAAACGTTAAACTGAAAATATATAAACTATTATTCTACCAGTTATATTATATGGGTGCGAAACATGGACTCTTACTTTAAGGGAGGAAAGGAGATTACGAGTATTTCAGAATAAAGTTCTTAGGAAAATTTTTGGACCAAAGAGAGATGAACAGACAGGTGAATGGTGAAGACTACATAACAATGAACTACATGGTCTTTATAGGAAGCCAGATATAACGAAAACAGTTAAGTCTCGTAGACTGCGATGGGCAGGACATGTGGCACGAATGGGGAATGAAAGACGTGCATGGAAGCTTCTTGTAGGAAACCAGAGGGAAAACGCCCAGTTGGTAGACCAATAATGAGGTTGGAGAATAACATTAACTATGATTTGAGGGAAGTAGATTATACACGGGATGATTGGAAAACTTTGGCTCAGGATAGGGATATATGGAGGGCTTATGTCCGCGCGGCCATGAACCTACGGGTTCGATAGTGTTAGTGAGTTAGTTAGAGTGATCTCTAATACTGTGTCTTAATGGTAAACTTCAATTCTAATTCTAGGTTTATACTGAATTTTGCTAAATATCTTTCTAGTTTCTTATAGTGGCATTTACCAGGTTACGTTCCAAAAAATTCAAAATTGCTTCCCTTTGATGGGATATTTAAATACCGTTTCAGGTTAAAACCCACTCCTAAATGTTTTATTATTTTGTAACGAATTCGAACTTATCATTCCTTATTGGATACTAGATGCAGAAATTAATTCCGAAAAAAAAAAATTACAAAATTATGGCAGTGCCTGTCTTAACATATGCAAATGAAAATTGGACTCTTAACCGTTCGGACAGAAGGAAAATAGAAACTGCAGAAATGAATTTCCTACGTTCAGTAGCAGGTGTGACAATTCTGGACAAGAAAAGAAGTGAGGATATTAGGAAGGACTTAAATATTTTTAATTTAACAAGTAGAATTGACAACAAGAGAAACAACTGGTATGAACATGTCAAGAGAATGCCTACAGATAGAATCCCTCAGCTGTTACTAAAGTACAAACCAATAGGATATAGAAATGTTGGACGCCCATTTACTAGATGGGAGGATTCATTAAGTCCCACTTGATGTGAAAAGAGGTCAAAAGGCCTAATTTCATGAAGCAGAAGAAGAAGAAGAAGAGAAAATTGAGCATTAACATAAGTTATATAGCCCTATATATACAGGATGTCTGGGTTTGGGTTAAATTGAATATACGATAAGTGGCAGCATACTAAACACTTTGATAAAATAAAACTCAGAAAAATTCCAGATGAGTGAGAACCGGAAAACACGGTGCCCAATGACAGGACCGTAATTTGTTTCGTATAATGTAGACGGATTGAGAGTGAATCAAAAACATGCAAATTTTTGGGTACAGTAAGAAAATTGAGATATAACAAAATTGTAGATTAAGGATATATGTATTAACAATAAGAAGAATCTCAATATGGTCTTTGTTTTCGATCTTTAATTATGTTATATAATAAGTAGGTCTGATAAGTTGAATAGTCTGATAGTGCATTTGATGCCTGCAGGGACGGGGGAGGGGGGTATGAGCGTGCGGTGTGTATATGTGTGGGGGTGTGTGGGTGTATGTGTGTGTTTTTTTTTCTAAATTGTTTTCTAGCATTTTTTTAATATTAATGTACGGAATGTGGATGAATGTAGATATGTATTATTGTGATGTAGTGTAGACATAGATTTTACATATATGTAGCCTGTTATTGTTTTTTGATACAGGTGTATTTGTAGGTATTTGTTTATATTATTAGTTTTATTTTTTTATTCATGGAAAAATAATGCACGTTCGGCCAAGCAGGCCCGTGCGCAATGTAAATGCATATGTATTTTCTTTATTCTGGAAAAAAAGGCAATAAATTCCATTATCTATCTATCTATTAACACTACCTTTTGGATATTTTCTATATATACATTGTATGTAGTATACATAGAGGGCAGTGGTATTACTTCCTGCACGTGGGTGTAAATGTAATATTACAGTGTAGTTATTTAGGTTGGCAACCCCGAAATGTAGGAAGTTGAACTTTCAATAATGACCACCGTTGCTGGTAAGTACGACAAAACGCACTAATGCGCAAAAAATAATATATAATAAAAATTAAGTAAGTAAAGCTTCCTAGATGAATACATACAAAATGCTGAATATAGTTGTTATGCAGTTAATATTTTCATTGTGTGGAACTTAAGATATCAGTTAATTTGTATTTAAATAATGATAGCGATTGACATGGTGGGATAAGCATATTTGGAAAGACACAAAAAAATATATTGGTAAAACATTTGGTGGAATCTGTTGCAATGTATGGAAGTGAGGTATGGACAATCAATAAGTACTACAAGAATAGACTAATAGCTCTAGAAATGGATTATTTACGGAGAAGTGCCAGAAAGTCTAGATTAGAACATGTCACAAATAAGGAAATTAGAAATATAATGTAAGCAGAAGAAAGCATAATTGAAAGAATTGAGGAGAAGGAATTAAAGTGGTTAGGACATGTCTTAAGAATGGAAGATGAGCGATGGCCGAAGCAACTATATGAATGGCATCCGAACAGAAAGAAGAAAAGAGGGAGACCAAGGTTAACATGGAAGGAAAACATGAAGACAGTAATGCAAGCTAGAGGGCTAAGCATCGAAGATGTCCAAGACCGTAGGCTTTGGAGGTTTGGCACGGGAAGACGGCAGCAGCTGTAAAAACCCGAAGATAGATAGATAGATAGCGATTGGCAGTATCTGACAGGAATGGGAAGTGAGTTCCATGCTCTAGTCATAGATATTGTGTAAGATTCAGAGTATAGATATGTCCTGTGTTGTGGTATCAAAAGTAAAGAAGAGTCTTGTGATCTTGTTCCTAAATTGCGATGAGTTGATACATTTTTAAAGTTGGTTGATAAATAACTTGGTAAATTTGTGTGGAAAATGTTAAATGTTAGAGAATTAGTGAATTTTTGTTACATTTAGGAGTTAGGTGGGGATGGAACGCAGAGTTATCAGGTTTGCAGGCCACTGACTCCACATGCAGAAACATCTCGCTTCACACAAATGTAATTTAAAAACAAACCCCTTCTAGCTTCCTCCTCTAACGTTATTTAGTGTAGGAGATGATAAAAAATACAACCCCTGTCGTCTCCGCCATGACACTATTTGATGTGGAAATGAAATATTAAGAAACACCGCAGTACAAATGTCTTCACAACCTTTTGTCTCATCCAGTTCATAAAACAACCAGCATTTCATGTTTAAAACCTTCGTTATTTTGTAAGAATTCACAACCATCCTGTCGCTTAGTTAATAACGAAACTCTGTCATCTTTTACTTTTGAAATTTTATATGAATTCGGGTCATTCCAGGACGACATAAACTGTAAAATTCGTGTACTCAAATACTGGTTGCGGGTAATTCAAGGTGAACAAACAATGCTCAGAGCAATTTGTTACGACCACCAAATTAAAAACATAGTTTTTAAATTTTTGGCAGACGAGGTTAGGAGAGAACTCCAAAAGATTGGGATGGGCTGGATATGGGAAAAAGGGACTGAAAATCGCAAGAACGTGTGGAGAAAAATAAGGAGGAGGTACTTAGATATAAACCAACAAGATACGTTCGCCGAATGTACCGGAAAACGCTCAGTGTGTTTACAAAGAGACCTAAAACACGTCTGGGGAAAAGAATCGTATGTACTCAACCTAGGATTTAAGGAGAGATCAGGGCTTGCTTGGTTTAGGCTAGGGGCATAGAAATTTCTAAAAATTAGCGACGATCAGGATATGCGAATATGTCCAATGTGCGGTAACTTTGAAGATGAGATACATATATTAGGAAAATGTAATGATTTAGAATATTGGAGACGCCAGTTATTACCGGAAAGATTTCTAAATTCAAATCGGGAAAGATTGGCATGCTACGAGTTATTGGTAAATCCAGAAAATTGGATAAACCTCGGTAAATTTCTGGAAAACGCGGAAAATAAGGACAACACTCATTCATGAATACATATATGTTATCAAAATACAATACCATTAATTCTTAACAATTATATATAAATGAATTAGTGTATAATGCTATTGTGTTATTATTTAATTGTAATATTATTGTGTTTTCTTTATGTAATTGTAATGTTGTTGCTTTTTTGTTGTTTATTTTTCTTCACACTAGTAGCAATTATTACTTTATTGTAACGGACTGTCAACAGCACGTACGGCTTACTGCCCGTGCGACCTATATTTGTAAATAATATTGTAAATATCTTACTTTTTGTCTAATAAAGTCCTACTACTACTACTACTACTACTACTACTACTACTACTACTACTACTACTACTACTTTTGAAATGATTTTATATAAATGTTTTGAGACATTAGGGCAAATAAGGTCAAGTACCGATTCATATTTTTTTATAAAATATCAGATAATTTCGCTAGATGGTTGTTTTCCTCGGTTAGGAATACTATTTCGTCTGTTATAATACATCCACGATTACATCCTTGAGAATAAGTGTCACTACAGAAAGAAACCAGGTTATAAGCCCTGTTCTGATTTAGCTCCCTACATGTATTCAATCCGATATAATAAGAACAGTTAAGTCTCGCAGACTGCGATGGGCAGGACATGTTGCACGTATGGGGAATGAAAGACTTGCATGGAAGCTTCTTGTAGGAAAGCCAGAGGGGAAAACGTCCAGTTGGTAGACCAAGAATGAGGTGGGAGAATAACATTAACTATGATATGAGGGAAGTAGATTATACAGGGAATGATTGGAAAGCATAAGCTCACGATAGGGATGTATGGAGAGCTTATGTCCGCGCGGCCATGAACCTACGGGTTCGATAGTGCCAGTGAGGAAGGGAGTATATGTATTCAATCCTTAAAACTTTCGTTTATACAGTCTAACATAATTTATACAGTATACACAGGGTGGTTCAGAATAAGCATTACAGACTTCTGTGGTTGTAGAGCGGACTTAGTAGATAACGTTTTGATAAGGAACCCATATCCGGAAACGCACCATTTCGATGAAAACTAAGTTTGATGATCGAAACAAAATGGGCTGATATCGTGTGTCTTCTGTTTCAGAATAAGTATTACAGACTTCTAGGGGTTGTACTACACCTCTCGAGTCGGAGGAAGATCTTCTTGCACGAATTCTGGCGACAGTAGAAATTTTATTGAACACACACCAGGTCTTGTGGGGCGTGTGTAAGAAAACATGCGTCGCCGGCACACTTTGTGCAATGAATAATAGGGTCGCCACGTGACACCACACTTGTAGTACAACCCCTAGAAGTCAATATGGTAGTCGGCCGCGGCGGAATAGTGGTTATGTTCCTTGCTTCTGGTCCCGACGGTCCCCGGTTCAAACCCGGCCGAAATCGATGGATTTTTTTAAGTTAGAAAAATTCAAGGAGGAAGCTCTTTTCGAGGGACTTAAAGCCGTGGGTTCCGAGTCTGAACAATTTCAGACTCGTAACAAATACTTAAGCCTGAATAAGAGGCCTCTAAGCAAAATTTACCGACCTCCTACATTCTAGAAATATCTTAGTTGCCTATTAAATGTCTTATTTGGTCGGTATATTGACCGCATATCATTCGAGACATCTTTTGGGAAATAACTCACTCACTTACTTACTTACTCGAAAAAAAAGGCAATAAATTCCATATTCTATTCTATTCTACTTACTTACTCACTGGCACTATCGAACCCGTAGGTTCATGGCCGCACGGACATAAGCTCTCCACACATCCCTATCCTGAGCTAATGCTTTCCAATCATCCCCTGTATAATCTACTTCCCTCAAATCATAGTTAATGTTATTCTCCCACCTCATTCTTGGTCTACCAACTGGGCGTTTTCCCTCTGGCTTTCCTACAAGAAGCTTCCATGCAAGTCTTTCATTCCCCATACGTGCAACACGTCCTGCCCATCGCAGTCTACGAGACTTAACTGTTCTTATTATATCTGGCTTCCTATAAAGACCATGTAGTTCATTGTTATGTAGTCTTCTCCATTCACTTGTCTGTTCATCTCTCTTTGGTCCAAAAATTGTCCTAAGTACTTTATTCTCGGATACTCGTAATCTCCTTTCCTCCCTTAAAGTAAGAGTAAACATAACTAAATTAACTTAGTTTAGTAACTGCTAACGAAGGAGAGGCTCAATCAACATTGGCCTCTTACGCCATTATTAATATATATTAATATATATATATATATATATATATATTACTCAAGAACAGACCATAAAATGAATTCTGAGATTCTCAAAGAATTACAAATATAATCAGTCATGGGATATGTACAAGAATACAGAAACAACAAGAATGAGCAGAACAATAATACCACGTCAAATCTTAAATTACCAGCCAATAATCTTCGCAGATGATCAAGTACTTCTAGCGGAGAATGAAGATGATTTGCAGAGATCAGTGTTTAAATTGCAGAATACCCTGGAAAAATACAACATGAAAATATCTGAAAATAAAACCAAATCCATGGCAATCACTGGAAAGGGACTTTCGAGAGTAAAAATAATAATAAATAATAAACCAATAGAACAAGTAACACACTTTAATTATTTAGGTAATAATATATCTCAGTTTCATAATCAAAAAAGATGTGGAAACAAATTTAGAAAAAATATAACAGATTAAATGGTATAATTAGGAGAAATTTTGGAAAACAAATGAGGAAATAAATCCAATTGAGATTTCATAATGCCATAGCCAAACCTGCTCTACTATACGGAAGTGAATGCTGGACACTTCGAGCAAAAGATAACTCCCGCATTAATAGTTCACAAATGAGATTCCTCCGATCACTAACTGGAGTAACATTAAGGGATAGAATGAAAAGTGATGAGATAAGGGTGCAGTGGAATAGTAGGGAAATGGTTGAACATATACAAAATTATCAGATTAAATGGTTCCAACACGTCCAGAGAATGTCAAATTCCCGTTTACCAAAGATGATTTACCACCTCAACCTTAAAGGCAAAAGAGACCTCGGAAGACCCTTCAACCGATGGAAAGATCAGTTTTTGTAGTCGCAGAACGGGAATCATCACCCAATACTGCATTCGGAAGAAGAAGGCAAAAGATCTTTGGGCAGACCCTTCGAACGTTGGATTGAGACCGTAACAGACCACTAGGTCTATCACGTGAAAGGAAGAAGAAGAATATAAAATCTATTAAACTCAAAAATGAAATTCACTTTCGATAATTCCCCTTCAAGTCTGAAGAGATTATGGCATTGTAAAGCAATAGAAAGTTAAAATATAAGTTGTAGAAAGCCTGAAAGGTCAATTTATTTTGTAAGGAAACCAGTGTGCCAGAAAAGAGATGTTTACGAAAAGCTTGTGAATGTGGGAGTAGACCTACTTGTTCAAAGAAAGATTTATGCTGAGAACTGCCGTGAACATGGAGAAAATTCTTGTCTTCTTCATTGTAGTCTGAATATTTCATTTCTATTCTATAGCATTAAGCAAAACGAACGTTACTCTTAAAACGTCAGACCTGTGACGTGCAATCCGATATTTTAATACACAGTCAGGACTGGTAACCTGACAGGTGAATAATGACACAATTCCGATGAAATTCCCCCAGAGTTCAAGGTTGAAATAAAAAGTGCATTGCTCTCTCTCAGAAACTCACAGATATGAATGCTTGTATTTATTAAATGCAGCAACTTCTAACATTGTCACAACCTCCAATTGAATAAAATTAACTAATTAATTTATAATAAAGTGAATTATACTTTTAACTGTCCTAACATATATCATCATCAATGTTTCTATTTTTAAATATACTGTCCAGTTCCTCTTCTTTTTCAGGGATGCTTCGGACATTCCAGGTTGCATCCCTTTGATTGTAGAAAATAATAAATATGGAAGGTTCACCCGAATGGGTATTATTTTTGATTGTAGAAAAGACGGGGTGATTCCAAACTTACACACTACTAGATCACAAAAAAAATGAAGACATCTTAGAAGAATTACACATAGAATCTTTAGAAAACAAAATGTCTGATTATAAGTCAAGATGGATACAACATGTTCATCGAATGGAAGATCACAGAATACCCAAACTAATGTTAAGATATCAACCTGCAGGAAGAAGAAGACCAGGACGTCCACTCAAAAGACTTCTGGATGGTGTTTCTCTTGAGGCCGAAACAGGTCAACAAATGGCCTAAATTCGTGAATGTACTATGATGATAATGATGATTCCAAACTGTCCTAACATATATAATAGTTATAACTAGAGACTGGATGTTAGGGAAAATGCCTACAGTTATTTATTACAGATATTGTAAAAGTGACTTCATATAAGTTCATACCGACGACCCTAGAGTTGTTTTCCATGAAGTTCATTTTGCCTATAAATGCCTATTGCAGCTTAAAATGCCTATAAATGCCTATTTGCCATTTGTTCTCGAAATTAACTTAGTATTTCAATGAAATCAATTGAAATGGGCAAACTTCCTCCTCAATCCACTCCCGTTAGGCGAAATAACATGTACCGGCTATTGTATTTTTCCATCTCATGCACTCCCGTTAAGCGAAATACCCCTAAGCTATTCCCCATTGTATTATACTCCGGCCCAAAGGCTTGGAGAAAGTTCTGTAATACATCTTTCTTCTTTTCAATACAAACATTGCTGAGTGACAAAAAGGGTAGATGACTCAAGCTTTCTTTCTGGCTCACACCTTGTGCTGGTACCTTTAAGTGAGTGGCAATATTATTTCTGATGTTGGTAACACTAAATTCAGTCTATAGTCCTCATTCATAGGTAGGTGCTTCAAAGACAAAGTAGTGCGACAAGTGTATGTGGCATATTTTATTTTATTTTTTTACCTTTCGAACAGTTGTTCTACGATGCCTAACGAAAGAACTACAGTAAAGGACAAACTGACCAATTTCGTGAAAGAATTTGGTGAGGAAATATTCTCAAGTGATGGTTCAATATTGTTTTGCAAAAGTGTGTAACATTTCAGCGAATTGCGCAAAGAAATCCCATGTTTGCACGTACACACTGCAAAACATAAGTATGCTCTTTATAAAAAAAGCAAAACAAGTTCCAAAATCATCTCTGATATCTTCGTATGCTATTGATAGCATATATTATATTATTTGCGTAAAGGCTGTAAAAATGTATGTTGTACATTTTTTGTAAGAGCCTATTTTGAATTTTTAATGCCTATATTAATTATATTTAGTGCCTGTTTTCCTGCCTATTTTGAATTTTTTAAGTGCCTAACATCCGGACTCCAGTTATAACTAACTATCACGCTGGCTCTATCGAACCCGTAGGTTCATGGCCGCGCGGATATAGGCTCTCCACACATCCCTATCCTGCGCTAATGTCTTCCCCTGTATAATCTAATTTCCTCGAATCATTGATAATCGTATTTTCGCACCTCATTCTTGGTGTGCCAACTGCGCGTTTTCCCTCTCGTTTTCATACAAGGGGTTTGCATGCCTCTCTTTTATTCCCGAGTCTTGCCCATCGCGATGTCTGTTCATCTCTCTTTGGTCCACAATTTTTCCTAAGAATTTTATTCTCAAATACTCGTAATCTCATTTCCTCTCTTAAAGTAAGAGTCCATGTTTCGCATCCATATAATATATCTGGTAGAATAATAGTTTTATATATTTTCAGTTTAACCTTTTTTTGAAAGCAGTTGGGAAGTCAAGAGTCTCTGCAATGCATAATAGCACGCATTTCCAGAATTGAGCCTATGTTTAATTTCTTTGTGCATCTCATTCATATGTGTGATTATTGTTTCTAGGTGTTTGAATTCAGCCACCTTTTTATTCAATGAACAAAATTCACTTCCCATGGACGATAAAGAAGAATGGAATTAAGAATATGGTTAACCATGATTTCAAGGAGATAAAATATGGGCACGGAATATTTGGAAAACATTAGCTCAGAATAAGGACACATGGTCCACCGCTTTGGTCTCAAGATATCGTGCTGCCTTGTCACGCAGCGGGCCCAGGTTCGATCCCCGGTCGGGACAGTTTTTCTGGGTGACGTTTTTATCGGGTTTTTTCCTCACCTGTAAGATAAATGCCAAGAAAACTTTAAGGCCCAAACGGTCCCCGAAACCATATGGCCATCATCATCCTTATCATCATCATCATCCTTCACCGGTGTGAAAAGCAACTGGAAGCTACCACATCTACAGTTCCCTAGTAAAGCTGCAAGCATTGCATGAAAATTCTATGATTGCAGTGAAGAACCTGCCCTCGGGTAGAATTACTATGGATGAATGCATGGATGGATAAATGGATATCTTGTCAGCCCAGCGATGATCCTTTAGGCGCGATACTGCAGTGAGTTAGTGTATGTGTTTGTTTATATATTCTTATATTTATTTTTATATTTTATTCATGAAAAAATAATGCACGTACGGCCAAGCAGGCCCATGCGCAATATAAATGCAAATATATTTCCTTTCTTTTGAAAAAAAGAAAAAGGGCAATAAATTCCATTATTACTAGAGTGTATTGGTTTTCATTCCACACGTAAACTTCATGATTCAATTATACTGGTGTAATACGAGTGTAGAATTTCGATAAATTAATGTATGTTTGTTGTGTGCGTGGATTGGAGAACGCACGTGCGTGTGATGAGGGGACTGAACTTGAAACAGAAAATGGATAATAATCAATAATTCATTAAAATCGATAACATTGACAGCGCGTTTTCGATTATTCTCCCCATAAAAATTTAATAAAGGGAAAAGCTAGATATATATTTTTCTCTGTTTAACTGGCATTACAAGTAGTAAGATCATTTGATGTCCTTATTGAATATTTTATAGTCGAAGAGATTATTTTGGAACTAGAAGCTTCTCACTGTCATGTGAATATTTGATCATTTCCAGGAATCCTCTTGTCAGAAACTCAATCAATAATACCACTTTCTCCTCCCATTCCAGTGTCCCCGTGACGCAGCGGCAACTTCAACTGCACGCGCGTGCAGCCGGTCAGTCTATACGACAGATTGCAGGCGAAACTGATAATACCTGTATACATTCATGAAACTACTCTTAACGTCAGTAATTCCAAACGGACATAACTAGAGGTTATATATATTTTTCGAAATATCTTTCATAATCTTTATCCAACCCCCCTCCATGATATCTTTACCTTGTCGTGGTGGAGTGGCTTGCGTGCTTAAATGATCCTGAGAGCTATGCCGGCGGTAGCATTGTTGCCGATAGGGTTACCCATGCCAGACTGGTCGAAGGTAACAAGCAAGACAAAAAAAGTACCTTGGTCGAAAGAGTGACGATCTTTCACCATAAAAATACAACCGTCAAGAAATGCGGACATGGGTTCAACTGGGGTAAAACTTTCCGGAGGTCAAATAGTCCCTCATTCGGTTCTCCAGGCGGGGACTACATCAGGGAACCCATGCCAAAGGCTCAAACACAGAGACATGTTCCTAAGACCATGGAATGTTAGGCCAGAGGCAAAACGCCCAGTTGGTAGACCAAGAATGAGGTGGGAGAATAACATTAACTATGATTTGAGGGAAGTAGATTATACAGGGAATGGATAAAGATACTTACTTACTTACTCACTGGCACTATCGAACCCGTAAGTTCATTGCCGCGCGGGCATAAGCTCTCCATACATCCCTATCTTGAGCTAATACTTTTCTTGCTCCAATCGCGTTAGGGAGCATACATCTCCCCACGCGGGACGTATGAGATATACACATATATGCTTCTTCTTCTTGCTTCCAAGTATTAGGCCAAGGCCTATTACGATGCTATAGAAAATTTTCCTTCCAGCGTTTCATAGGACGGCCCAGAAATCTTCGTCCTCTTGGTATATAATTTTAAGCAGCTTGGGGATCCGATTTGAACTCATCTTTCAAGATGGTGTTTCCAATTTAGTTGGTACTGTTTAATTTATTCCAAAATTGGTGTAGTCTTCAATTCTTTTAAGATATCGGCGTTCCTTTTCCGATCCCATCTGGTGTAACCCGCTGTTCTGCGCATGAATCTCATTTCACAAGCCGTTATTCTGCTTTCATGTTGTCTTTTTAGTGTCCATGCTTCACTACCATAGGTCAACACTGGTCTAGCCAAAGTGTTATATAAACATAATCTGGTGTTTTTTTGTACAAGGGATGGTTTCATAACTTGATTAATAATTCCCAAACTTTTATTATAACTAGTAACTTTTTCAGAGATATCCTTTTCATCCCAGGTGGAGAGATAATATCCAAGATAGTTAAATTGATTAGATCTCTCTAAAATTTTATTCTGGAGACAGATTTTACTTTGTATGGGGTCCTTCCCATGAAATGCGATAATTTTAGTTTTGTTAATTGATATTCCCATATTACATTTTGGCGGCTGTTTTTTGTAAATTATAAATTGATCGTTGCAAATAATTTTCGGAAAGTGCCAGAAGCGCTAAATCGTCTGCAAAAAGAATATCATCGAGTTCGAGGTTCCTATTGATCGGTATATATCCCCGTTGTGTTTTCCTCCATTCGTTTATTATTCTATTCATATAATATATATATATATATATATATATATATATATATATATAATGAAAATCAATGAAATATGTAATAATAATTTTAATCAAACGTATCCCGAAAAAGTAACTGCAATTCAGAAATTGTATTGAACTGGAAAAAAAGCTAGATTCTTTTCCTAGCCTGGAAAACAGATAATGAATTTTGTTGGAGAAGTCAGTTTATTGTTGTAGAGAGTGTACTGACAGATGTCAAGGACCTACCAGTTGATATTGCTGCATCCCTCCAGCTCCATGCTAAATTCTTACACAACAAATTTACTCCAATTGCAGAGACAAAAACATCACACAGCAATGTCTGTCTAGTAATTAAGCCATGTGCAACTTTTCCAGCAAGACGGTCGTACTTAATCCACTAAGCAAATTTATCTCCCTCTATGCAATTTTCTTTTAGAGTGAAAAACAAAAAGAATGAATATAGTAATTCTACTGTTTAAGTCTGCCTCGAGAAATTAAAAACCACCTCACATATTAAGGGGAAACTGCTCGGAAAAATTATACGAAAGTAACTCAGAATAGCTATTTTTACGACTAGTTACTAAATTTAATCTTGTAATGTGTTTCTACAATATTAGATCTACGTTCAGAATATTTTAGTAAAATTGTATAGATATAATTCTTCAAAGGACAACACGCACACACTATTGAGTAACACTAAGAAATTAGGACTGGAAGTAAATATCAGTAAAACTAAATATATGGTCACACGTAGAAATTCAGTATATAATGGAAATAGACAGCTAATGACAAATGAGGGAAATTTTGAGGAAGTGGCTGAATTCAAATACCTAGGAACAATAATCACAAATAGGAATGAGATGCACAAAGAAATTAAACATAGGCTCAATTCTGGAAATGCGTGCTATTATGCATTGCAGAGACTTTTGATGTCCCAACTCCTTTCAAAAAACGTTAAGCTGAAAATATATAAAACTATTATCCTACCAGTTATATTATATGCGTGCGAAACATGGACTCTTAATTTAAGGAAAGGAGATTACGAGTATTTGAGAATAAAGTTCTTAGGAAAATTTTTGGACCAAAGAGAGATGAACAGACAGGTGAATGGAGAAGACTACATAACAATGAACTTCATGGTCTTTATAGGAAGCCAGATATAATAAGAACAGTTAAGTCTCGTAGACTGCGATGGGCAGGACATGTTGCGCGTATGGGGAAAGAAGGAAGTGCATGGAAAGTTCTTGTAGGAAAGCCAGAAGGAAAACGCCCAGTTGGTAGACCAAGAATGAGGTGGCAGAACAACATTAACTATGATTTGAAGGAAGTAGATTATACAGGGAATGATTGGAAAGCATTAGCTCAGGAAAGGGATGTGTGGAGAGCTTAACCCGGTTGAGTGGTAGACAAGGCCTTAAGGCTTTAACTCTGCTAGGTAAAATAAAGCTATAATTATTATTATTATTATTATTATTATTATTATTATTATTATTATGTCCGCGCGGCCATGAACCTACGGGTTCGATAGTGCCAGTAAGTAAGTAAGTAAGTATGTAAGATATAATTCTTCTGTAGACAAACTTTGATTAAATTTTTATGTGTGTCTGAATGGGCCCTCCATGGTATCTTTACCTTGTCGTGGTGGAGTGGCTTGCGTGCTTAAATAATCCCGAGAGCTATGCCGGCTGTAGCATTGCTGCCGATAGGGTTACCCATGCCGGACTGGTCGAAGGTGATAAGCCAGACGAAAAAAGTACCTTGGTTGAAAGAGTGACGAACTTTCACCGTAAAAATACAACCGTCAAGAAACGCGGATATGGGTTCAACTGGGGTAAAATTTTCCGGAGGTCAAATAGTCCTCCGTTCGGTTCTCCGGGGGGACTACTTCAGGGAACCCATGCCAAAGACCACGCCCAGTTGGTAGACCAAGAATGTGGTGGGAGAATAACATTAACGGAGATTTGAGGGAAGTAGATTAATCAGGGGATGATTGGAAAACATTGGCTCAGGATAGGGATGTATGGAGAGCTTATGTCAGTGCGGCCATGAACCTACGGGTTCGATAGTGCCAATTAGTTAGTTAGTGTCTGAATGGGTACCTCGATGATTTAGATTCGCAATTGGAGCCTCTAAAACCATTAGGTGTAGGAATTCACCTGAAGTGAAAATTGAAAAATTGCTGTAACGGTCACATTCTTCGATTTTTGACAACGAAACTCAGTATGTCCTATTAAAATAAACGGAGGTAGGTATTGTCCAAAAATGAGCAAAATCCGTCATGAGTCCCTGTAACGTAAAATAGCACGCATTTCCAGAATTGATCTTAGGCCTATGTTTAATTTCTTTGTGCAGCTCATTCCTATTTGTGATTGTTGTTACTAGATATTTCAATTCAGCCACTCTCTCAAAATTTCCCTCATTTGTCATTAACTGTCATTTCCACTATATAGTAGCATATATTATTGAAACTCAGCACAGAAGGACAAAAATTGTAATTGGAGCAAACATAATTGAACAAGTAACTTGTTTCAATTATCTCGGATGCATGATATCGTACCTGCAAAATTTTGGACATGGAGAAAGAAATTAGGGAAATTTCAACAGATATGTGGTTCAATAAGAAGATATTTGAAAAATAAGACCACAAGGGAAACTCAGTTAAAATTTTACAAAACAGTAGCCGTTCCACCGTTAACATGCGGGTAACAATCTCTGATAAACATAAAATTGAGACAATATAAATGAGATTTCTCAGATCAGTTGCAGGTGTATCTCTAAGAGATCAAAAAAGAAGTCAAGATATCAAAAATTAATTACAAATATATAATATAAACGAGAGAATACACAGAAATAAACGTAATTGGTTTGAACATATACAAAGAATGCCAAATAATCGTTTATCAAAACAGCTGCTTCATTATAAACTTCTAGGCCGAAGAAATGTAGGAAGACCAAAAGGTCGTTGGAAAGACGACCTGCAACTGCAGCATATAGTGCACCGGGGAGCGGAACGGGCCAACAGGCCCACACCTTGAAGAAGAATAAGGAAGAATAAGAAGAAGATGATGATGATGGTAGTATATTTCTGTGTATTGATATTTACTTCCAGTCCCAATTTCTTACTCAATAATGTGTGCGTTTTGGCCTTTAGTGTCCCCTCGATATCAACCAATAATACTATATCATCACAACATAAACTAACAGCTAATTAATACCTCTGAGTTCTAGGCCTTCTTCTCCTCTAAAGATTTGATGGCATGCACTAGTACAAACTTTAGATTACTTTATTGTTTGACATTATTTTATGGTGTTAAATAAATATAGTCTTGGGTTCAAACCCGACCGGAATCGATGGAATTTAGGATGGAATATTCAAGGGACAAGTCCTCCAGGAGGAATTTTAAGCCGTTAATCCCGTATCAGAAGATTTTTTTGGCTCTTAAAGAATTTTCACTCATGCTTCTGAAACAAGAGGCGAAACATCCACATAAAACATATGTTGGAAACACAAAAAATTATTACACTTAGAAAAATAATGAAGAACACGAAATATGATGGGATCAGAAATTAATACGTCTGGGAACAACGAGAAATTCAACCAATAAACGAATGAGAATAAAGAAAGATGAAGGAAAAAATAACCACGCCTCAAGAATGAGTGATGACAAGTCGTACAAGATAATGTTCCAATTGGCAGCAGATCTCCAGGAAGACCACGAAAAAGATGAAAAAAATTCACTTCCCAATCAGTTGCAAGCCTAGAATCAAGAGGAGAAGAAGAACGAGAAGATTTTATATAAATTCCCACAATTTGAGTAATGATCCAGATTCTCTAAAGTTTTAATTTTAATAAAAATATACTTCATACAAATATATTTCGCCTTATTTCCTGTGTTATTTACAGTGTCTAGTCTTGCAATTAAGGTAAATAATTTTAAGAAGGCCCAAGAGAAAGTTTTCCATAAATATTGCAAAAGACTCGTTAAAAGAAGTTTCTAGGAAACGATAATTACTGCAGGTTACAAAGAGACTAGCTTTACAATCTGAAAACTTCTTTCAATGCTTAATGAACATCTTGGGAATTGTTCTCGTGGGTCTACTTACCCCAATATACCTTACACAACACAGTCATATACAGTTCATGAATGAAGAACATCTGTAGCAGTAATAATGATTCGAATAAATGTATTTATAGGAAGGGCAGCTCGATTGTCTACATCTAATAATCGAAAATTCATTGCTTCTCTTTCGTTTTGTGGAATTATGTATGAATCAAATTCTATGTACAGGTAACCTAAGGCTGTTACACACGATACGCTATAAATTGCAGTGAAGCCTTCAGGACTATTTAACTCAGCCCCAAATGGTAGTCAATGGCCATTCAGGTTTCAATTAATTTTGTTTTACAAGCAATCCAGATGTGTTTCACCTCGCTCTTTATCGATTTCTCTTTATCAGCTCCTGCTTTTGTAATAAAGAAAGCTCCTCCTTTTTAACATTCTGAACAGCTCAGCATTTTTTCTCCAACAAATACATTGCTTTATTCTAGCAAATAATGAACAGATTCCTTCATTTTACTGAGTTGTTTACTAAAATAACAAATTAATAACCTATAATGTGGAAGCTTCTTGTAGGAAAGCCAGAGGGAAAACGCCTAGTTGGTAGACCAAGAATGAGGTGGGAGAATAACATTAACTATGATTTGAGGGAAGTAGATTATACAGGGAATGTTTGGAAAGCATTAGCTCAGGATAGGGATTTATGGAGAGCTTATGTCCGCGCGACCATGAACCTACGGGTTCGATAGTGCCAGTGAGTAAGTAAGTAATAATGTTGATTATAATATACAGTTTGATGTGTTTCATTATTTCTCCACTAGGGTGCATTCTTACAATATTGCGATCCTAATTGGCAATAAAGAATATCATCAAGTTGCAGTGAATATACATAGCCTCACATTTTTAATTTGTTTTCAAACATCGTCGTTTGCATTAAATATATAAATATTTTAAAATAACTATGCATAAATGATGACTTTTGAGTAAACAGCTTAATTTTATTCGTTAAATAGTCCTAACAAATGCCACTCTTGATTTCCAAATGCTCTAGATAAATTCACCTACACTTCGTGATTGTGAATTTATTGATAATTTGGAAACCATTCTTAGCATTTCCTATGATAATTAGCTGATGATAAAATGAGATATATTTTAAGAAATTATGGAATTCAATACTTAGGAACGATAATCATTTAATAACAAATAGAAATAACAGGCAAATAGAAATTAAACATAGGCTCAGCTCTGGAAACGCTTGCTACTAAGCATGGCAGGGACTCTTCTTATCCAAACTTCTATTAAAATATTGAACTAAAAATAATATAAATTTTGATTCATCCAGTTACAGGCTTATTGTATGGATGCGAAGCACGGTAATCGGTATATCGATTACTCGCTGGCACTTAAGTCTATCGCGCGGACATAAGATGTCCATACACCCGAAAATCATCAATCTCGGACCCATGATTTAATATTCCTCCCGGAATATTTGTCCCTTAGATTTTTTCATAAGTAATGCCACGAGTGATTTCCAAATTATCGATAAATTCACGACTCACCAAGTGAGGAGTGAATTTTTCTAGAGAATTTGGAAATCAAGAGTGGCATTTGTTAGGACTATTCCCGAATAAAATTAAACTGTTTACTCACAAATCATTATTTAACTATAGTTATTTTAAAATATTTATATATTTAATGTAAACGGCGATGTTTGAAAACAATTGTGAAACGATTGGTATGTTTCATTTGCTTCTTTTGTTCATCACTGCAACCAGATCATATTATTTATTGCCAAAGGATCGCAATATTGTAAGAATACACCCTAGTGGAGAAAACATGAAACACATTAAACAATTTATAACCAACATTATAGGTTATTAATTAATTTCTGATGTCTTATGATGTAAATTATATTTTTTCTGGAAAGTAAATTCCTGGGAAGTAATATGTTTAAGAAAGTGCAAACAGCGGTTTCTTCTTATTGTTGTATAATGAATTACTACGAATGTTTTTTCTATTATATCCCGCAAGCAGTATCTCTTTACATCCGTGCACTATATATACAATCTGGTAGCCGCATTTCTTATAGAGTCAGTCACTGCAAAATAGCGCTTTGACCTATTCAGAATGTTAAAAATAAGGAGCACCCTCAGGGGTCCTCATCTAGGGGATATGTGGATGGCTACCACAAGGTGCCCAAGCTGAGCAAAACATTTCTTCCACTTACTTGTGTTTTGCACTCTTTTAACTTTACTATCTAACCTCTCTTGGCTAACTCTTGTTTTTTTCGACCCCGACGCTATTAGGGCATCCGAGGGCTAGGGAGTCTTTCCTTTCTTCCATTTCTTCTTTCCTTTATTTTCTTTTCTTCTCCAGAAAAGCCTGACCAGAGGCTATAAGATGGCAGCCACATCACTGGTCTTGCCTTCCTTTGGCCAGCAACCAATCGAAGGGACTATTATTATGCTTTCAAGTCTTATACGAGAATTTCCCGGGGAAGGAAAATTTTCTATAGGATCGTAACAGGCCTTGGCCTAATACTTGGAAGGAAGAAGAAGAAGAAGAAAAAAAATAAGGAGCTTGATTTTAATATGATAAAATTAAACTGAAAAAAAGAGTTAAAAAACGACTGTGATTGGTTGTAAATCAAAATCCATTGAAATGTGATTGGTCATTGACTCCCATCCATCGTTTTGAACTTGCGATCCTCGGAACCAGAGACAAAGAACTTTACCCCTGTATCACCCAGACCGATAAATGTACCCTTAAATAATTGCAATAATGTTAGGAAATCATAAAGAGATATATATAGTTCTAATGTACGAATATTTTTATCTGTCTTGACAACTTACTTCCCCTTAACTCACATATCATTACAATATATAAACTTTATATAATAAAACATCAATAGAAGCCCTACTGGCTTTATAAAGTAGTGTTAAATTCCCCATTATATATGGAAATATCAATTAACAAAACTAAAATTATGGCATTTCATGGGAAGGACCCCATACAAAGTAAAATCTGTCACCAGAATAAAATTTTAGAGAGATCTAATCAATTTAAATATCTTGGATATTATCTCTCTATCTGGGATGAAAAGGATATCCCTGAAAAAAGTTACTAGTTATAATAAAAGTTTAGGAATTATTAATCAAGTTATGAAACCATCCCTTGTACAAAAAAACACCAGATTACGTTTATATAACACTTTGGCTAGACCGGTGTTGACCTATGGTAGTAAAGCATGGTCACTAAAAAAACAACAAGAAAGCAGAATAAAGGCTTGTGAAATGAGATTCATGCGCAGAACAGCGGGTTACACTAGATGGGATCGGAAAAGGAACACCGATATCTTAAAAGAATTGAAGACTACGCCAATTTTGGAATATATTAAACAGTACCAACTAAATTGGAAACACCATCTTGAAAGAATGAGTTCAAATCGGATCCCCAAAGCTGTTTATAATTATATACCAAGAGGACGAAGATCACTGGGCCGTCCTATGAAACGCTGGAGGGAAAATTTCTATAGGATCGTAACAGGCCTTGGCCTAATACTTGGAAGGAAGAAGAAGATATAAACTTTATATATATATATATATATATATATATATATAATACTGCAGATAATTGAAAGCACTGGAGTATACTATAAGCAGGGAGGCTCCAACTTGGAGTAACCATCAATTAAATGATATAAGCCTCAGTGATTCGTGTACAACTATTTTTTTCCTGCAGCGGTAAATAAGAATAAATCACCAGGAATGCATGGGAAACCTTCCAAATGTTCCTACCTACCTCTCTCCTCCCTTCTTTTCACTATTTTTCTTCTTTTCCTACTTTATTTCTTGATAAGATGTAGGTTGTTTCATCAAGAAGATAATTTACCATTCTCTTAAGTTTATTTGCCTTCTTTTATAGATTTAACTATAACTAACTAACTCACTGGCACTATCGAACACGTATATTCATTACCGTGAGGACATAATCTCTCCATACAACCATATTACGAGCTAATGTTTTAAATCATCCCCTGTATAATCTACTTCCTTCAAATCATGGATGTTATTCTCCCACCTCATTCTTGGTCTACCAACTGGGCGTTTTCACTCTGGTTATCCTACAAGAAGTTTACATGCACCTCTTTCATTCCTCATTCGTGCCACATGTCCTGCCCATCACAGTCTACGAGACTTAACTGTTCTTATTATATCTCACTTCCTATACATGACATGTATAGTCCACAGACGAGAAGAATGAAAGCAAGGGACGAAGGGGGGCACGGGGAATTGAAAGCGATACAATGGCTTACTACCTGAGAATATAGGAACAGTCCATGATGTCACTCACATCTGTAGATTATTTCAGGCGTATTCAATTTTATGTTTTATATTTTGTGTTTTACGATAATTAAATTTGCTTTTCTTATTAAGTTTAGTTAATTTATATTTTAATGTTTCGTAGTTCACTGTGAGGTAAGGGTGATGATTAAAATTTTGAAGTGTGTCCGTCAGACTCTGAACCAATGCTACGGTTTATTATACAGCGAGTCGCGCCCGACGTGACGCGAATTCACGTTTCGCTCGGCGTGATGCTGGTTCAGCATGGAGCGCATACGTTACAGCGCATATGTTTATGGAATTGTCGCCAGATGGCACCACATATATGGAAAATCAAAATGACCAACGTTCATAATAAATTTCCAAATGTGTTTACAAAAACTAATGTATACAAACCTGTCCCTGCATAACCTAATAAAATAAATTACATACAAACTATTTAGTAAACTGTAAACTAATCTGATGTACACTAAACTGACCCATCGGAATCTAACAAAATGAAGTGATTGAACATTTATTTCTTAAAGTATGGTTTGGAATTAAATGCAAATGTTGGTCATTCACACATATGTCCTGCCATCTGGTGGATTTAATTTTATGAGCGTTCACGTATGCCAACTTCAATTCTAATAAAGAACTTAGAAAATAAATTGAGAGGAAAAATCATAATTTGTGTACATAGATAAACATATTAAAATTCTTCATTAAAAAAGTTTCAAGTGTCGTTGCAAAACGATTAAAATAGTTCGAAATATAAGTAAAGACAGAAAAAGTAACAGCTTTTATTTATCTCTTGACTAAGTTCAAGCCACAATAACTTTTTTTTCTGTACATCTCTGTACTCCTTCATGCTCATATTGTATAAAATATATATAGAACTCGATGATTTGCAACAAAACTATCTAACTTTCGTCGTTAAAATTGGAAAGTTATAAAACAAGTACTGTATTTCCGAAATTTTGTTATAAAATCTTAGTTTGTTTTTAGCAATTACACCAATGAGTACGGGTAATATCTTCTATATTCTTTGTTTGCGCTGGCAAATTGCGTCCTGGATTCAAGAGATTCCAAAACACGACGCGACATGTCAGCGCAATTTTTTTTGCGCCAGCAATTTGCGTTGTAGATAAACCACATCCATTTAAATACATGGGGAGCAATTTTTGCGCTGGCGCGTTGCGTCGTAGATAAACCACAGCATAACATGCCCGCTCAGCGCCTAAATCAAGGTAAGTTATAGTACAATCCTTAATGATATAATGTGCTGAGTGTGAAATACCTACTACTTTCATACACTTCGTCTGTGCACTGTAGCTTACTATTATGTAGTTTTATCCATTCACCTGTCTGTTCATCTCTTTTTTGGCGCAAAATGTTTCCTAAGATCTTTAACTATTGCACCCAAATTTATAATTTTAAGGAGTGCAATTGTTTTTTGCATGTATTGTTGTCAGAACTGGCTAGGCTCATGTTCTTGTGGTCAGAATAATTGAGTACAATCCATTAGATCCCTGGTTACAGTTTGATGTGCTTCACTTTTTCTCCACTTTCTTACAATATTGCGATCCTATTTGGCAATAAATACTATGATCAAGCTGCAGTGAATCAGGGATTATCTGTGACAGTGAATAAACAAATGAAACATCAAACATAACCACACATTTCCGATTTATTTTCAAATATGGCCGTTTACATATATAAAAATTTTAAAATACCTGTAAATATAATTAATTATTGATTATTTTAGTAAAGAGCTTAATGTTATTCGTTAAAGTGTCCTAACAAACGCCACTTTTGTTTTCAAAATCCTCTAAATTCACTCATGACCTCGTGACGCGTGAATTTATCGATAATTTGGAAATCACATGGTATTTAGGTTTAGTTTAGGTTAAAGGACTCTCTTCATGATTTGTCATCATTTATCATCAATGTTATCGTAAGTAATGTCAGGAGTGATTTCCAAATTATCGATAAATTCATGAGTCACGAAAGGCGTGCATGGAAACTCCTTGTAGGAAAACCAGAGAGAAAATGCCCAGTCGGTAGACCAAGAATGAGGTGGGAGAATAACATTAAATATGATTTTAGGGAAGTAGATTATACAGGGGATGATTGTAAAGCATTAGCTCAGGATAGGGATGTATATAGAGCATATGTCCTCGCGGCCATGAACCTCCGGGTTCAATAATGCCAGTGAGTTAGTTGTTATTATTATAAAATTCTTACATGTACTTATTTCTAGGGGGCACGCCGTAGCGTAGTGGTTAAGGCACTGAGCTACAAGCCGGAGGGTCGAGGGTTCAAGTCCCGTTGGGGTCAGGATTTTTAAACTGACCCAAACCCTCTGGCGGCACTATGGCCCTGGGGTCGACTCAGCCTCTAACGGAAATGAGTACCAGACGCTTGTTCTGGGGGTAAAGGCGGCAGTCACGCAGGGCTGACAACCCGGCTGACATAAAGTGCCGATTGTCTACAAAAAGTGGGAGCCTTAACCTCCTACTACCCCAAGGGCCTCCGGGCCTGTTGTGGGATCACTTTACTTTACTTATTCTAAACATGATCCACTGGTCTTAGTTGTATATATTACATAGAAATATGACAAAAATATTGTCAGTGAGCGAACATTTCGTTCGCAAAGTATTCTAAGAGTATACATCTATCTTAAAGAAAGAAGGAATATTTCATAGCTCTAAAAACGCATAGGACGCTTGGGGATGGGATCCGACCCCTACTTTCATCTCTTCCTTAAAGGAAAAACCCTCCCAACAATTCTGTCTTTATACAATTTTCTTCTCACCCCAAAGCCTGTAGTTATAACATTTTCTTCCATTTCCTGTAATTTTCTCTTCCACCCCCCAGAAGCCTGCGGCCATCGCTTTTATCTTTGTCTCACATAGTAACCCCATCTTCCTCGCTATTTTTTTAGTAATCTATTTCTGTCGGTTTCAACATTGGTCTTCTTCTTGTAGCGTTATCAGTGTAAACTCGCTAAGACGCCGCGGTCACAGCTGATTCTATCATTTGATAGCCCGACTGAGGATTTACCGAAAGTCCAGCACTGTTACAAGTGATGGGAATATCTCTACCTCTCCAGAGATAACAGCACAGCAAAAGTCTGTCGACCAGGAACTGCGTAAACTAACCGAATTCCTTATAACGTAGAATTCATGATCCGATTTTGTCGATTTACGTAACATATATATATGTTTTGTTAAATTGGAAATACAATCCGGCCTTTGCTTTGAGATGAATCAGTAATAATAAATGTCCCCTGACCGCAATAAGAACAAAAATAATTATAAACAATGTAATTATAGACCAAGTTCAGAATTTTAATTATTTGGGATGTCATTTAGGCAATGACAGAAATTTAGATAAACAAACTAAAATACAACGATTCAGTTATCTATGTGGCACAATTAGACGCACTTTATTGAATAAGACTAGAAAATAAACTATTTTGAAGTTTTACAAAGTATTGGCAGTTCCATCTCTTATATATGGATGTGAAACCTGGACATTAACAAAGGCAGATAGTAAACAAATAGAGGCTGCTGAAATGAAGATGTTGAGAGCAATAGCAGGATACCAAAGGACCGATAAAAAGAAAAACGAAGATATAAGAACAGAACTTAATATATTTAATCTCTGTGAAAGAATAAAATATTATCAAAATGCTCATCTTCAGCACGTATTACGAATGAATGAACAGCGCATACCAAGATGAATGTATAATTATAAACCAAAAGGGAGAAGAATGTTGGGAAGACCATTGAAGAGATGTAAGGACCAATTCGACAATTAATGAAATCGGAACAGGCCATTGGGATAAATCCTTGTTGTTAATGATGATGATGATGATGTTAAATTGGAGAATAGCGGTCAGGGATTAGGCCATTGGTCTGTTCCGCTTCAGGGTAGAAATTGGTCCCTCCAACGCTTCTTAGGTCGTCCAGGGTCTTTTCGCCCTGTGGGTCTGTAGTTGAACAGTTTAAAAGGTAGTCCCTTGATTGTCATTCTAAGAAGGTGTTCATGTTAATTATTTTGGTATAATTCGATGGTTTCAGTTATTGCTGGTGTGTTGAGAGCTCTGCGCATATCTTCATTACGCATGTTGGTCATAAAGCGTATCACACGCTGAAGGTGTTAATAATTACATTACTGCATCTACTATTCTATTTAATTTGCCTGTAGTAAGAATCCAGGTTTCCATAAAATAGAGTTGAAAGTGTCATTGTTTTATCTTCTTCTTGTAAGCCCATGTTTCCCTTAACAGAGATTTAGGCGCTCTCCCCTACAGGGAAGAATTTGAACCATACTAATTTAGTTACACTTGTTTTCGTGTAGATGTCATTTGAGTGGTCCGTGGTCAGCGTTCCACCTCATACTGCCATCTAGGAAACCAAGGTAGTACTAGGACGGGAAAATTCGGTAAATTTTGCTTAGAGGCCTTTTCATTCAGACTTAAGGACCTTTTACGAGCCTGAAAATCTTCAGACTCGGGACCCACGGCTTAAAGTCCCTCCCGGAGGACTTGCTCCTTGGATTTTGTCATCCTAAAAAAAACCATCGGCCCTGGCCGGGTTTGAAACTGCGATCCTCAGGACCAGACCATAACCACTAGTCCACCGCGTTTTATAAAATTTTATAAATAAAAAAAAAATACTCAATTGAGTTGGTGTTTACTCGATGAAAATCCATATTTATTAATTAAATAAAAATAAAACGTAGTTTTATTTGATTTTCATATTTATTATATAATTCAGTGACAGCTGTTTCGGTACACTGTACCTTCTTCAGACATGTTAACAAATTATGAATTCATATGAATTATTTAATTAATAAAAAAAAATACTACTACTACTACTACTAAACATTGGATTAAACTCACTTATTCAGGAAACGAAACAGCCAAATTAGCTAATTCAATTAAGAAATACATCAGTGTCCCTAGATTCTGTAAAAATCACTTCCCAACCTTGCATCGTAATAGCCTATACCATTATAGGATTAATTTCCAATATAATTATATGGTATATATTGCGACGAAGTAAATATGGAGATTAATAGAGTCAATTTTTAATTTCTGGTTTAAGGTATATCAACAACTTATAATGAAAAGTGTTTCACTATTTTTTGGAGAATGCCTTCCTGGAGTTATTTTAATACTATACACAAAGTTTTTTTGTGAAACGTATAAAAATCAAGACCGCCAGAACGATTTTTGAATTTTCGTTTCCGGTGAAGTCTTACACCCTGTGGCCCGATTTTGCTAGTTAACGAACTCGACCTTACTTTTTTTTGATTGGTTGTTATATTCTAAGTTTGGTTTCGAATTAAAAAATTGCAAACAAAGATATAAATAAATATATATATATTGTTGTTAGAATTTCAGGGGCGGGGTTGGGAGTCGATATATATGTATATATCGACTTCCGACAACGTCCGGGATAACTCATTGGCCCTATCGAACTCGTAGGTGTATGATCGCGCGGACATAAGCTCTCCATATGCCCCTATCCTGAGCTAATGTTTCAAATAATCCCCTGTATAGAATCTACTTCCCACAAATCATTGGTTAATGTTATTTTCCCAACACATTCTTGGCCTACCTACTGGGCTTTATATACATATATATATCCATATTAATTCTGCCCGAGGGCAGGACTTTCACAGCAATCATAGCATTTTCATGCTATGCTTTGCAGCTTTACTAGGGAATTATTGGTGTGGTAGCTTCCCGTTGCTTTCCACACCGGTGAAGGATGATAATGATAAGGATGATGATGATGGCCGGATGATTTTCGGGGACCGTTGGGCCCTAAGCTTCCTGACATTTGTCTTACAGGTGAGGAAAAACCCCGAAAAAACCTCACCCAGGAACCTGTCCCGACAGGGAACCGAATGCGGGCCCGCTGCGTGACAAGGCAGCACGCTACCTCGAGACCACAGCGGTGGACATATATATATATATATATATATATGTGTGTGTGTGTGCGCGTAAATATACTCGTGTCATAACGATCTAAGTGCCATAATTTCTATATTTCGGAACCAAACTTAGCATATAAAAATACAGAGTTCGTTAACGAGAAAACTGAAACAATAGATGTAGGAATTCACATGAAGCGAAAAAATAAAAATGGACGCAATTTTCAAAATTTTGCAAACAAACTCAGTAGGCTATATCCTATTAAAATAAAATAAGAAAGGTCTGAATTTGAGCGAAATTCAACATTTAGGATTGGGAGTTTACCAGAAATCTGCATTTTAAAAATCTCTCTAGTAGCCGCCATGTTTGCTATTTCACTATATATACGATTTAATTAAGTAAATACTTATACAAGTAAAGTCGGACGATACATTTGAATTGCTGTAAAAATCACTTAGTTTACGCAATTCCTGTGCTACAATTTTAAATGAACACGTATCATTTTGCTGCAGGTTTATCGAACCAGATGCCTGACATTGTTTGTGATATCTAGAGATATGTCCTTGAGTGTGTGAATATCATAGTTGATTGACTATATGATTAATAGATTATTGATTGACTCACCGACAGATTATCATCAACTTCAAAGCCCGTCGAGCTTTGATAATCACAATAGGAAGATCTGACATGCCTTGCAGTCCATTAGGAATGCAGTTCTCTATCTGTGTCACGTACAAGGGATCTTCTGTTATGATCAGTTGTGCCTTTGTAACCATTGTATTTCTAATTCACGTCTAGAAAGTGAATTCACAACTATTGATAAACTAGAATTAAAACTATTTAACTAACCCACTTGCACTATCCAGCCCAGTGGTTCATGGGAGCCTAGATATAATATCTACACTCATCCAAAATCTGAGCTAATGTTCTTCTGTTTTTCCCTGTACAGGGTGGAAGTAATTTAAGTGATCTGGCTTTAAGTAAAAAAGACAATGGTATGAGCATTTCAACTGACATGCCCCAAATGGGAGTCAATGACCAATCACATTTCAATTTTTTTATTTACATCCAATCACAGTCGTTTTTCACCTCCATTTTATCAGTTTAATTTTATCACTGTAAAATCAAGCTCCCCTTTTTAACATTCTGAATAGGTCATAGCATTATTTTGCAGTGACTGACTCTGTACGAAATACGGCTACCAGATTGTATATATAGTGCATGAATGTCAACAAAAAGCGCATAACGAGAGATAATATAAAAACATTTGTAACAATTGATTATACCACAAAGAAAAAAGAAACCACTGTTTGCACTTTCTTAAATGAATTATTTTCCAGGAAATGACGTTCCAGAAAAATGTAATTGATATATTTACAATAGTACATCAGAAATTAATTAATACCTATAACGTTGGTTATAAATTTCTGCACTAGGGTGCATTCTTACAACTTTGCGATCCTTTGGCAATAAATAATATGATCTGGTTGCAGTGATGAATAAAAGAAGCAAATGAAGCGTACCAATCGTTTCTCATTTGTTTTCAAACATCGCCGTTTACATTAAACATATACATATTTAAAAATAACTATTTTTATATAATGATTTGTGAGTAAATAGTTTAATTTTATTTGTTAAATAGTCCTAATAAATCTCACTCTTAATTTGGAAATCACTCGTGGCATTAGTTATGAAAAATAACACTATGAAGTAATTTTCAATTTATAAATGGGTTGGATAAAATATTTTTACATTCACCTGTCAATTCATCTCTTTTAGGCCCAAAACTTTTCCTAAGAACTTCATACTCAAATACTCGTAATCTACCTTCCTCCCTTAAATTTTAAAATGCCGGGCTGGTATTCATTTACCAAGACGGTTTATATCCCATTGTTACGCTCCAGTCGTAAATTATCGACAAGATAAAAAAAACTGTAGTGATATTGTCATAAGTAATGCCACGAGTGATTTCCAAATTATCGAACTTATCGTCAAGAAGTGACGAGTGAATTTATCTAGATGATTTGGAAATCAAAAGTGATATTTGTTAGGTATATTTAACGAATAAAATTAAGCTGTTTGCTCACAAATCATTATTAAATATAGTTATTTTACAATAATTATATATGCTAATGTAAACGGCGATGTTTGAAAACAAATGATAAATGTTTGATTATGTTTCATTTGTTCATCGCTGCAACTTTTCCATGCTATTTGTTCGCCAAATAGGATCGCATTATTGTAAGAATGCGCCCTAGCGGAGAAAAAATTAAACACATGAAACTGCATATTATAACCAACATTACAGGTTAATTATTACTTTTTTGGTAAACAACTCAGTAAAATCATTATTTAAAAACACAACTATTGAACACACGATTATCAAATATGTAGGTCGAAGGAATCTGTTTATTATTTGCTATATTCAACGTATTTGTCAGAGAGTTAATCACTATAGAATAATGCTCTGACCTGTTCAGAATATTAAAAAGTAGGAGCTTTCTTTATTTTGGTAATCAAAATTCGATAATTATCGAGGTTAAACACGACTGTGATTGCTTGTAAAACAAAATTCATTGAAACGTGATTGTTCATTGACTCCCATTTGGGGCATGAGTGGAATCAAGATACTGAGCAGTCACTAGGACAACTAACAAAAATGCTGTAAGTACCAAGGTAAATTTTGATGACAACGTTAGATATATGTTAGAAAGGGCAATTATTTGACAGAATTAAAAATGAAACAACATTCCCCGCACGGAACGAGGGCGTTGTATCTTGCTATAATGTTTACTATGTTCAAGCACGAAGACTTAAACAGTTACCATGGAAAACGACATAATGTTCAGATCAAATCACGTGATACAAGTGCATCAAACTGAAAAATTAATCCAAACTTGTTTATCTCTTGCTATGATAAGGAAAATTCTCTACAAGCTAAACATTGTTTCGCGATGTATACAGATTATCGAAAGAACATGCTTAAACCTTAAATTGGCAAAGCAATTACTTCTCGTATCAGATATTTAAATGTGGCGGACCGCAACGAAAACGAAATGATACGTATCTGTTATTATTAGCAGAGTGTGGATTTTTAAGTAATAAAAGATAACATTGCTAAGAGATCAATTAGATATTATTAAATTGACTGATAAAATTGACAAACAAAGACAAAATTAGTAGGAATATCTACTAAGAATGCCAGATGATAGCTAGAATTAAAAGACTCTAAATACTAAAATATAATTATACGATTAATAGTAATAACTGGAAGGCGCACAAACGTGCACATGAGTCTATTACCAACATAGGAACCCCAAACAAATGGTACCTACCCCTCTAAGGTATAATGAATAACACGTGGATTTGGAGTGGGGAAGGTGACTTTATGGGAGGAGTCATCGCCCTTATAAGGCGAGGACACGTGACAAAATGCTCTCACATATCCTCACACTCATACGTTCTACAAGAAACAAGTCCTACAGCAACCGTCCGCGACCTTTAGTAAATTTTAAAATCTGAAGTAATATTAAAATCGAAGATAATTAGTAACTCGGAATTTTAGGTGATATTAAATACACGTGGACTTAAATAAACTCATCAACTCCACACCGAATATTAGTGAGATATAAAACGATTGTAATTCTCTGTACATTACTAGTGCAAAATTATTCAATAAACTGGATAAATAAGTTTAAATTTATTTATAATTACATAAATAATATAAACATCCCTGAGTTATCATATTCTACCCTGAGCGAACCATCTCACTTCTAAAATGATTTTAAACTACAGAACCACAGGATCTAGAAGTCAAGGAAGACCATTTGCTAGATGGAAAGACCAAATCTCTTGAAATCGGAATGGGCCAGAGGGCTTAAGCCTTGATGTTGATGATAATGATGATGATGACGAAGATAAGATTGCAATACAGGTAGTATAATATATTACTCAACTGTTTGTGTGTGAAACCAAGATAAAAGACAGTCAGAAGTCTTACTTGTCATTTTACTATTCAACTGTTTGTGCGTGGAACTAAAACAAAAGACAATCGTAAGTCTAACTTATCATTATACTATGTTGCAATCTTACCTTTTACTACATAAAAATTGGGACTCTAACAACACTGGTCAACATGATTTTTTGTCTCTTGAGTACCAATAGTTGTACTTAATGCAGTTTTTTATCGTGTTTTCAAATATGTATTCGGAATTTCTCCATCACCCACAGTTTTTTCATTTCAATTTCAATTAATGGATTTAAATAATTATTATTTTATAAAAGTTTTTTCGTCCATTTGTCCATTGTAAAATAAAACCAAATGAGCTAACTCAGGAGATTTCAGCTATGGAAAAAAAAATTCAAGGCAAATGGAATCCTAATATACTGGCCGATTATTGTTGGACCATCAAGAGCGATGCTCCAAAGGTGAAATATAGCAGAAAATCGTCATTTCTTACTTTCTAGGTGAGTCAAAATGTTCGAATATTGTGAAGTTACGAATGTAGAAAATATTAAAGTGTTTGAAATTATAAATGCCTATCTCTCGGAAACCTTGCGTAATGGAGAAACCCCGATGTCATATTTGAATTCAGGAGAAAAATACTATCAGAATCACATATTTTTCTTTCTGAGACCTTTTTGTTGCATCTCCTTGCTTCAACCCATTCTCGATTTCAAAAGTATCTGAAAACTGTTTGCCTACACGCACCCTACTCTTTGTGCCATTTAGACACATTCGTATAAGTCTAACTAACTTTTTAGGAATTCCGAACTCCAGCAGGATACTATATAACTTCTCCTTCTTAATTGAATCATATGTTTTTTGAAGTCTACATATAGTTGATATACAGTACCATTATATTCCCATTTCTTTTCTAAAATTTGCCTTATACTAAAAATCTATAATAACACAATTCATAATTTGTTAACATGTCTGAAGAAGGTACAGTGTACCGAAACAGCTGTAACTGAATTATATCTTAATAAATATGAAAATCAAATAAAACTAAGTTTTATTTTTATTTAATTGATAAATATGGATTTTCATCAAGTAAACACCAACTCAATTGATTATTACTCACTTACTCACTGGCATTATCGAACCCGTAGGTTTATGGCCGCACGGACATAAGCTCTCCATACATCCCTATCCCGAGCTAATGCTTTCCAATCATTCCTTGTATAATCTACTTCCCGCAAATCATAGTTAATGTTATTCTCCCACCTCATTCTTCGTTTACCAACTGGGCGTTTTCTCCTGGCTTTCCTACAAGAAGCTTCCATGCAAGTCTTTCATTCCCCATACGTGCAACATGTCCTGCCCATCGCAGTCTACGAGACCTAACTGTTCTTATTATATATGGCTTCCTATAAAGACCATGTAGTTCATTGTTATGTAGTCTTCTCCATTCACCTGTCTGTTCATTTCTCTTTGGTCCAAAAATTTTCCTAAGTACTTTATTCTCAAATACTCGTAATCTCCTTTCCTCCCTTAAAGTAAGAGTCCATGTTTCGCACCCATATAATATAACTGGTAGAATAATAGTTTTATCTATTTTCAGTTTAACGTTTTTTGAAAGGAGTTGGGACATCAAGAGTCTCTGCCATTCATAGTAGCACGCAATTCCAGAATTGAGCCTATGTTTAATTTCTTTGTGCATCTCATTCCTATTTGTGATTATTGTTCCTAGGTATTTGATTTCAGCCACTTCCTCAAAGTATCCCTCATTTGTCATTAGCTGTATATTTCCATTATATAATGTATTTCTATGTGTGACCATATATTATGTTTTATTGATATTTACTTCCAGTCCTAATTTATTATTATTATTATTATTATTATTATTGTGGTGTGAAATTTGAGGGTTATATTTTACGAAGTTGAGAAAACTGATATTTTACTTGGGTGAAACTTTGAATTCTACATTCGCGTATGCACAAGCTTAAGTAGATTGTATGAACCGTATGTTGTCCACATTATAGGCCTGTCTTACACGTGCAGACACGGCTCTCACAAGATGCAGAGAGTGCTGTTGTGGTCGGGAGGGTGTGGGAGTCTTGAAAGCACGTGTGTGTTTGAGGTTCAACTGTATTTTATGACGGCGATGTAGTTATTTTGTTTCTACCTATCATACAGTAACATTTTATTGCGTTGATTAAACAACGGTGTATCCAAGAGTTCCATGCGGTGAGAGATATGTGCCTTGCTTCATTTAAGTGACATATCTATTTTAGCAGCCCGGTTTCATTTCAAGTCATTAGTTATATACTCATGTAATAAATTTTTTATTAGGAAACACTTAGATGGTATGGCCATGTACAAAGAATGGAAAATGAAAGATGGCCAAAAAATATATACCAGTGGTCACCCCCTGGAACAAATAAACGTGGCAGACCAAGATGGAAATGGAAAACCTACGTCAGAACTATAATGGATGATAGGAATTTGGAAGAGGGAGATTGGAATGATAGAGATAAATGGAAACTGAAGACGGCTAACCTATAAGTGGGGGAAAGCCCAACAAGAAGAAGAAGAAGGAATATTCCACAATACAGTGTTTTTCCTTCAACCCCAAGTGATTTGTCGCCGGAGATTCATCCTGTATAAAGTATATAAGTAAAGTGATCCCACAACAGGCCCGGAGGCCCTTGGGGTACTAGGAGGTTAAGGCTCCCACTTTTTTCTAGACAATCGGCACTTTATGTCAGCCGGGTTGTCAGCCCTGCGTGACGGCCGCCTTTACCTCCAGAACAAGCGTCTGGTACTCATTTTAGTTAGAGGCTGAGTCGACCCCAGGGCCATAGTGCCGCCAGAGGGTTTGGGTCAGTTTAAAAATCCTGACCCCAACGGGACTTGAACCCTCGACCCTCCGGCTTGTAGCTCAGTGCCTTAACCACTACGCTACGGCGTGCCCCCGTATAAAGTATATTCTTTCCTCAAATCTCTAGCTTCCATATTTCTCCTCACTCTATCTATCCAACTTTCTCTAGGTCTGCCTCCTACACTTCTTCCATTAGCTTCCCGATCAAGGATCTTCTTTGATATTCTATCTTCTTCTATTCGTATGAGGTGTCCATACCATTTCAAACACTTTTCATCTATTTTTTGTATTTAATAATAATAATAATAATAATAATAATAATAATAATAATAATAATTAAGAGTCAGTCATGGAATATGTACAAAAATACAGAAACAGCTGGAAATCTCACGTAAGAAGAATGAGCAGAATAAGAATACCACGTCGATTCTTAAATTACCAGCCACCAGGCAGAAGATCTTTGGGCAGACCCTTCAAACGTTGGATTGAAACCGTAAAAGACCGCTAGGTCTACCACATGAAAGGAAGAAGATGATGAAGAAGAAGATAATAATAATAATAATAATAATAACTTTGTGGATTTTTTTTTAGAATTTTCGGGTGCATGGAATTGTTTGAGAGGCTCTTTATTATGATGATTAATTTTCCCTAACCCAATATTTATTTGTTCACCTACTTATTTAAAATATTAATAATAATAATAATAATAATAATAATAATAATAATAATAATACTAATAATAATACTTTATTTATTCCATCACCCATATTTTTTTTATTTCAATTTCAATTAATGGATTTAAATAATTATTTTGAATAAACGTTTTTTTTCGTCCATTTCCCATTGTAAAATATATCCAAATGAGCTAACTCAGGAGACATCAGCTATGGAAAAGAGATATCAAGGCAATCCTAATATGCTGGCCGATTATTGTTGGACCATCAAGAGGGATGCTCCACAGGCGAAATATAGCAGAAAATCGTAATTTCTTACTTTCTAGGTGAGTCCGAATGTTCGAATATTTTTTAGTTACGAATATAGGGAATAGAAACTTTGAAGACGTGATTTCCTTATTTTCAAAATTTTAGTGAGAAGAATTAAATATTTTCTTATTTATGCTAGCAGCAATGTTGCGTCCTATTTCAGTAAAATGCTCATTAAATTCATTAGCAGATGATGATGATAATAATAATAATAATACTAATAATAATAATAATAATAATAATAATAATAATAATAATAATTGTATTTAAATAAGCCTACAAATTTTCAATGTTTACACATTTTTCTGTGCCTAATGTTTTATTTTCGTTTTTCACTCGTCTCTATCCATCCACCCCATGCCCTCTTCTTCTCATTCCTGTTATTATTTCTTGCATCCAAGAGTTTCCAGGTTTTCCTTTCCTTCTTCTTGCAGGTGGACACCATTCGATTGTTTTTCTGGGTAACCTTTCTTCTTGCATTCGTCGTACGTACCCATAGTTATGTAACTGCTTATATGTTATATAATCTACTATTGAATATCTAATATTTATTTTTTCATATGACAGTATTTCTTCTTCTTCTTCTTCACTTCCTGGTTTAGGCAAGAGTTGCCTGTTCCATCTTCACTAATAGATCTAAGACCATCTCTTCCGAGAACGTCCGACATCTCTTCTTCCTCTTGGAAAATAATGGAAGATTTTATTTGGTAATCTACTTTCTTCCATTCTTTCTACATGTTCTTTCCACTGTATCTTGTTGTTAAATATATTTTCTTTTATGGAGTAGATCTGCAGTTCTTCACGGATATCCTCGTTTCTTATCTGGTCCATTCTAGTGCAGCCTTTTACTCTTCTTAAAAAATTCATCTCGGCTGCTTGGATTTTACTTTCTTGTTTGGTAGTGGTAATCCAAGATTCACTCCCATACAAAAGGACAGGGACAGCCATTGTTTTATAAAATTTTAATTTTGTTTGTTTATGGGCTTTATTATTCAATGTTCTATTTATTGTACCACAAATAGCTTGAAACTGATGTGTTTTGTGTTCAATATCTTTATCATACCCATAGCTGATGTCACATCCTAAATATTTAAAGTGGGATACTTGTTCAAAAATTTCGTCTCTAATTACCAGTGAGTTAGTAACTTTTTTTTTATCGTCCGGCCATGACACAAGAATTGAATGTTCGGGCAGGACACCATCCGCCGGGTCCGCTAGATGTTACACGAGATTTATCTTGATTCCTTTGGAATTCGCTAAAAGTAGATAAACACTGATGTATAGAATAGGGTTAGGTCGCTGTTGCAGAGAACAGGTGTGGCTGAGCAAGACGTCCGGTGGATGAGCCGGGAGACATCTTACTGCGCTGGCGAGGTAATGAGACACGTTCCTTAATGCGACATGCACAGCACAGATTTCCCCGAGGCCCCCTACACACTTGATAGGCTACTCAAATTGCTCCGACCACGGCCTCTCCCTTACCTCAACCATAAAAAAATAAACATTTTAATCGTTACACCATAATTACATAGGGGTTACCACGAGTATTGCAATTTTCTCTACCAATTGCAGCAGGTTGTCTTATGACATTTCGGGTATTTCCTCCTAGAATGGCGGAATTGTAACCTGGATCTAAAGTATAGGGCGCCTGGAAGGTGGAAGTACGTTACCCCGATGATATGATGGGTAATGAGTGATAATTAAACACCAGGAAAGTCCTTAAACCTAAACTTAACCTAAATCCAGACCATGGACGACCACAGCAATAATTACCTTTAATCTACTTTTATAAGATTCATGATATGTTCCGTTGAGATATTATTCAAAATTAAAATATAAAATTATAGAATATTCACCTCAAAGATCCGTCTCCTCAACTTAACTTAACTTAGCTATTTAACCCTTAAATTAGCAAAACACAAATTTCTTCTGTTAGTTATTTAAATGTGGCGGACCGCAGTGAAAACGGAATCTTGTGTAACTGTTATTATTAGGTATATTGTATAATTAGACACACATTTAAGTGGTTTATTTTTATTCGTTTTCTTCAGATTTTTTTAAAATATTAAGTTAACTAAAGCAACTGATGTATCCAAAAGAATACATTACGAATTAATCATTTAACTGTAGCGCTTTCGGGACTTGTCCCATCATCGGCAGGATTCAAAACTGATGTTTCACTGAAGATCTGGTAGAGGGGGTTACATGTATTGGGTTCGTTTTCGTTTATCAGATTGTCGTTGTTGTGAGCTGCTTTCGTGACTTCCATCTCTTCGAGTACGTTAAATATTGAGAACACCCTAACAGTAATGCACAGAGAAAATAATCCAGCGAAGATAAACGTACTCGAAGAGATGGAAATCATGAAAGCAGCTCACAACAACGACAATCTGATAAACGAAAACGAACCCAATACATGTAACCCCCTCTACCAGATCTTCAGTGAAACACCAGTTTTGAATCCTGCCGATGATGGGACAAGTCCCGAAAGCGCTATAGTTAAATAACTAATTAAGTTGAGGAGACGGACCTTTCAGGTAATATTCTATAATTTTATATTTTAATATATAATCTAACCGGAAATTAAATCTGAAAACAAGTTAGACGCTTTGATCACTAGCCCATGATGCTAGTCATTGTTAAAAAGTTCTGTTTCAAGTGCCCCCACGTTGTCATATTCACATTTTTGGTGTTCTTATAATAACAATAATAATAATTAATAATAACAATAATAATAATAATAATAATATAATAATAATAATAATAGCTTTATTTTACTTGGCAGAGTTATTGCCTTAAAGCCTTGTCTGCCACTCAACCAGGTTTTAAAAAATACAAAAAAAAAATAGTCTTACATCTAAATTACAATATACATAAATGATTACATGTTATAAATACAATACAATTAATATTTATAATGTATTTTGATTTACTCAAGCTTTAACAAATTCAATGTATAATATGTAATATAAAAAAACGAGAAAAAATTGTTGACATAGTATAAATTTAAACAAATAGAGAAAAATTAATTATTAGACAACAGGCAACTGTATAAGCGTGACTTGAAAGTGTTCTCTCCTGGCTTGGCGTAATTGTAACCCACTTCTGAGGCTGTGGCGCCAAGAAGGCGGGGTAACGCTGCCCCGATGATACGAGAGTTGATGATGATGGTAATGATGCACCAGGAGAGGCCTTAAACTAAACTTAATCTAATGAGGTGAATATGATATTGATGATAATGATAATAATAATAATAATAGCTTTATTTTACCTGGCAGAGTTAAGGCCTTAAGGCCTTGTCTACCACTCAACCAGGTTTAAAAAAAATACAAACAAAAAAATAGTCTTAAATCTAAATTACAATATATATATATATATATATATATATATATATATATATAAACGATTACAAGTTATGAATACAATACAATTAATATTTATAATGTATTTTGATTTACTCTAAATTTAACGAATTAAATATATAATATGTACAATATATAGAAAAAACGAGGAAGAAAGATTAATGACATAGTATAAAATTAAATAAATAGAGAAAAATAATTATTTTAGACAACAGGTAACTGTATAAGCGTGACTTAAAGGTTCCAAGTGTGCGGCAACCCCTGATATCTTGAGAAAGGAGATTCCAGGAGCGGGCAGAGGCTACTGTGATGATGGCCAGATGATGTTCGGGGACCGTTTGGGCCTTAAAGTTTCCTGACATTTGCCTTACAGGTGAGAAAAAACCCGGAATAAAATCTCACCCAGGAAACTTGTCCCGACCGGGGATCGAACCCGGGCCCGCTGCGTGACAAGGCAGCGAGCTACTTCCAGACCACAGCGGTGGACTTGTTAAAAAAGTTGTTTCAGATATTAAAAAAAATTCCGCGAACTAATGGAAATTTCAGCCAATTCACATTTAATATCATATTTTAATGCAATAAACCAGTAGGTTCATGGCCGCACGGACATAAGCTTTCCATACATCCCTATCCTGAGATGTTTTCCAACTATCTCCTGCATAATCTACTTCCCTCTAATCATGGATAGTGATTCTTGGTCTACGAACTTAGCGTTCTCCCTCTAGGGCTCCGACAAGAAGCTTCCATGTACCTTTTCTATTCCCCATTTGTGCCACATGACTTGCTAATCGCTATCTACTGTACTTAACTGTTCTTATTATATCTGGCTTCCTATAATGACCACATCTCATTGTTATGCAGTCTTACTTAAAAATAGTTTTCTACCACAAAAACTAAATATATTTTTATTAAACAAACAAAAATGGTAACATTTTGCTGATATGCTAGTAAAACTAATAAACAACACTATAATAGAACATTCTTATTTCTTCTTCCTTCCAAGTATTAGGCAAAGGCCTGTTACGATCCTATAGAAAATTTTCCCTCCAGCGTTTCATAGGACCCCTCAGGAGTCCTCATCTAGGGGGTATGTGGATGGCGACCACAAGGTGCCCAAGCTGTGCAAAACATTTCTTCCACTTACTTGTGTTTTGCACTCTTTTAACTTTACTATCTAACCTCTCTTGGTTAACTCTTGTTTTTTTCGACCCCGACGCTATTAGGGCATCCGAGGGCTAGGGAGTATTTCCTTTCTTCCATTTCTTCTTTCCTTTATTTTCTTTTCTTCTCCAGAAATGCCTGACCACAGGCTATAAGATCACCATCACTGGTCTTGCCTTCCTTTGGCCAGCAACCAATCGAAGGGACTATTATTATGCTTTCAAGTCTTATACGAGAATTTCCCGGTAGGAACATAATAGAACATATAAATATAATTAACATCCTGGGATGTTCAATGTCATAGAAAAATGAAAAGGATGTCACAAAAAAAACTTGAATTTTTTACAAATAACAAATGAACGATTATATATGATAGGTGGTAATTATGCGCCAGGAGAGGCTTTAGTCCTAAATCAATCAACATGTTAATGATGACTATTTAACTCATGCCCCAAATGGGAGTCAATGACCAATCACGTTACAATGATTTTTGATTTACAACCAATCACAGTCGTGTTTCGCCTAGAAATTACCAACTAAAGTTTATCATAAGTAATGCCACGAGTGATTTCCAAATTATCGATAAATTCACGACTCACGAAGTGAGGAGTGAATTTATTTAGAGAATTTGGAAATCAAGAGTGGCATTTGTTAGGACTATTTAACGAATAAAATTAAGCTGTTTATCACAAATCATTATTTAAATATAGTTGTTTTAAAATATTTATATATTTAATGTAAACGGCGATGTTTGAAAACAAATGTGAAACGATAGGTACGCTTCTACTGCTTCTTTTGTTTATCACTGCAACCAGATCATACTATTTATTGCCAAAGGAACGCAATATTGTAAGGAGGAGCTTTCTTTAAAATGGTAATTATAACACTGATAAATATTTGGTGAAACACGACTCTGATTGGTTGTAAAACAGAAATCATTGAAACGTGATTGGTCATTGACTCCCATTTGGGGCATGAGTTAAATAGTGATAATAAATGAAGCACCTCCTTTTTAACATTTTGAATAGGTCATAGCATTATTTTGCAGTGGTGACTCACTATGAAATACGGCTACCAAATTGTATATATAGTGCATGAATGTCAACACATACCGCATGCGGGAGTTAATATAAAAACATTTGTAGCAATTGATTATACCACCAACCACTTTTTGAAGTTTCTTAAATGTATTTTTTCCCAGAAAAATATAATTGTCATATTTACATCATAGGACATCAGAAATTAATTAATATACAGTTTGATGTGTTTCATTTTTTATCCACTAGGGTGCATTCTTGCATATATTGCGTTCCTTTGGCAATAAATAATATGATCTGGTTGCAGTAACGAACAAAAGAAGCAAATGAAGCGTGCCGATCGCTTCTCATTTGTTTTCAACATCGCCGTTAAATATATACATATTTTAAAATAACTATATTTAAATAATGATTTGTGAGTAAACAACTTAATTTTATTCGTTAAATAGTCCTAACAAATGCCACTCTTGATTTCCAAATTCTCTAGATAAATCCACTCCTCACTTCGTGAGTCGTGAATTTATCGATAATTTGGAAATCACTCGTGGCATTACTCATGATAATGATGGCCAGATGATGTCCGGGAACCTTTCTGCTATAAATTTTCCTGGCATTTGTTTTACAGGTGAGGAAAAATTCCGAAAAAAATCACCCTGGAAGCTTGTTCCGATAGGGGATCGAACCCTTTACGTGACAAGGCAGCAACGGGAAGCTACAACACCTGTAATTCCCTAGTAAAGCTGCAAAGTTTAGCATGAAAATGCTATGATTGCAGTGAAAGATCTGCCCTCGGGCAGATACTATGGATGGATACTTTAAGAAAATATGAAACCGGTCCTGTATTCAACAGAATTACAATTTCTCGTTTAATATATCTCAATATAGGACATCTTCATCGCTCCCCTTCATAGTATTAGACCCCAGGCAAACACTACTTCTCTACCACAGGAAATTAGGGGCAGACGAACTCTTCAATAATATGAGAGACATTTACTAACGAACTCACTGGCACTATCGAACCCGCAGGTTCATGGCCGCGCGGACATAAGCTCTCCATACATCCCTACCCTAAGCTAATGTTTTCGAATCATTCCCTGTATAATCAACTTCTCTCAAATCATGGTTAATGTTATTCTCCCACTTTATTCTTGGTCTACCAACTGGGCGTTTTCCCTCTGGCTTTCCTACAAAACGCTTCCATGCACGATGGATTCTTTAGGATGGAAAAATCCAAGGAGCAAGTCCTCCGGGAGGGACTTTAAGCCCCGTGGGTCCCGAGTCTGAAGATTTTCAGGCTCGTAAAAGATCCTTAAGCATGAATTAAAAGGCATCTAAGCAAAATTTACCGAATTTTCCCGTCCTAGTACTACCCTGGTTTCCTAGATGTCAGTATGAAGCGGATCGCTGACCACGGACCACTCAAGTGACATCTATACAAAACAAGAGTAACTAAATTAGTATGGTTCAAATTCTTCCCTATAGGGGAGGAGAGCGCCTAAATCTCTCTTATGGGAAAAATGGTCTTACAAGATACAAGATTATTATTATTATTATTTTATTATTATTATTATTAAAATCGCTCTAATAAAGAAGACCACCTGGACGCACTGGAAACAGGAAGGCTAGTTTTGCGAGATACGTTTTCGTACGATGTGGAAGAGCTGTACTAAAAGTTGTCATGTCAGAACCAGAGTTCTGCTGAATAAGAAATAAGATAAAAAAAATGCTGGCATTTCGTGAAAACAAAACAAAGTACTAACTTGACCGCTGGTCTTGATATTCAAAACTACAGACACGATGACGTTTCGTTTTTGAAGATAAGACAGTACAAGGTCCTAAATCCTTTACCGACTGCAACTTTTAGATATTTATTTTTCCTTCTTTTTCTTTCTCTTTTCGTTTACGTAAGCTGGAGAGAGTGGCTGACTTAGAAAAGTAGCGGGAAGAAGTAAAATCTGATAAAAGAGGAATTCTTCAACTCAAAACTTGAGAAGTAAGACTTCCCCACACACACACCACACACACTCACATACTACCCTAAAGGAAATACAAATGCGAGATAAGATAATGATAATAATATCAGAGATAAATCGGGAATAATCGTAGGATAAGTGACTGGGATTATTTTAAAACAAATATAGATATATTGGAAGAATTAAATAGTATATTCAGTTCCCGACAAAATACAAAATTATGAGTAACTACCAAGCTGAAAAAAATCTGTCTCCATATTAAGAGATCTTGAAAAAGCCTTTGATAAGGTGATAAGAAGAAAATTGTGGGAAATAACGAAGGCTAGAGAATACCGGGCTCAACTTATAGAAGGAATAAGAAGTCTTTATAATGGCACGAAAATTATCCTTAATTTAGATAATTATTCCAATGAAGACATTTTAATAAATCAAGGAGTTCGACAGGGGTGTACATTATCACCTACATTGTTTAATATATATTTTGACGAGGTTATACCAAAATGGAAAAAATCAAGTCCCATAGGAATACAAATTAATAAGGAAATGTATATGAATATTTTAATGTATGCAGACGATCTGGTAATTATACATAAGTCAGAGGATTTACATGTTGAATCAATAAGGACTCTATTATAATCTCAAAGTCTCAACTTCAAAAACTAAAATTATGGCTTTTCAGGGCAAAGTGCCAGTCAGAGCAAAAATAGTAATCAATAATGAAATAACAGAACAGATAGCACACTTTAACTATCTTGGTACATATATAACACATAGCTAAGATTGGGATATACATAATAAATTAAACCGATTTCAAATGATGTGTGGCACCATAAGAAGAACCCTCCGAAAGACTTGAAGAGAAATTCATCTCAGGTTTTATAAAACTATGGTTGTTCCTGTTCTTGGGAACTTACAAAAAAAAATATCTCACACATTCAAGCCACTGAAATGAAAGATCCCTACAAGGATGTACACGCATGGATAGATTACACAATGAATCAATAAGAAATGAACTGGAGATATTTTCAATAGTTGATAAACTAGAAGAGCGCAAATACCAATGGAAAGAACATTTAGACGGAATGGACAATATAAGATTACCCAAAAAGATCAACGCCTACAAACCACATGGAAAAAGATCTTTGGGATGGCCAAGGAAACGATGAACTTGAGACCGGAACAGGTCGCATTGACCTAATCCTGGAAAGGAAGAAGAAGATATATATAGTCGGGGTGAATAGTTCAATAATCTACATAGTTCATGATTTCCCTCGTCGTTCAGAATTTGCACTTTCATATACAACCTAATTCCAACTTAAAACAAGCCTATTGTATAAATATCTACCTCGAGATCACAGCGGTGGATATACAGTTATTATTAGGTCTTATTTGTTAGTAATAAAAATATTATTATTACTATTATTAACTAACTAACTAACTCACTGGCACTATCGTTCATGGCCGCATGAACATAAGCTCTCCATATATCCCTAGCCTGAGACAATGTTTTCCAATCATCCCCTGTATAATCTACTTCCTCAAATCATAGTTATTGTTATTCTCCCACCTCATTCTTGGTCTACCAACTGGCCGTTTTCCCTCTGGTTTTCCTAGAAGAAGCTTCCATGCACGTCTTTCATTCCTCATTCGTGCCACATGTCCTGCCCATCGCAGTTTACGAGACTTAACTGTTCTCATTATATCTGGCTTCCTATAAAGCCCATGCAATTCACTGTTATGCAGTCTTCTCCATTCACCTGTATTATTATTATTACTATTATTTTTCCCTCCATTTTTACGGATGATCGACGTATTTTATCACATGAGTTATGAAGACATTGTTATATATTACCCGAAAATTTATTCAAGAATATAATAAATAGGGACTAAAGGTGAATATGGAAAAACGAAGTATATGACCATAGGGGACATTCATCAAGATTTTATATTGGAAGATGAAATGTGGGTAATTAAACACAGCAGGAATACAAATATTTGGGAGTAATAATTATAGAAGATGGGAAGCAGGAAAAGGAAATGAGATCAAAGATAAAGTCAGGAAAATATGTAAATATCTGCCCTGAATGGAATATTATGGGATAAACATATCAAAAAAGGAACTAAAGTTAATTTTTTTAAAAACAATAGTTAGAAGTATTATGACTTATGTCTCAGAAGTTTGGATTATAAATTATCAGATGAAAAGAAAATTAATGGTAGCAGAAATGGACTATTGGAGAAGATCTGCTAGGATATCAAGGAGAGAGAAAATTAGGTCCCGCGCCGTAGCCGAGCGGTTAAGGTAGGAAGCCTTGGCGCAGAGCTACGGGACTTGCGCTGGTTCGAGTCTCCATGGGGGAAGAAATTTTCTCATGGTATTTCGGCCAGAATGGGACCGGTGCCCACCCAGCATCGTGAGGCAATTGGGTAGCTACAATAAGTAGCGGCTCCAGGTTGAGGAACCAGCTATAACGGTTGGGGGACTCGACATGCTAACCACATGTCACCCCTACACTGGCTGTTGATCATCTACCTCTGTGATTGACACATGTGGATGTGAAGGGCCAGCAGCCGGCTGGTAAAAGAGCAACCGCTGAAAAGTGGAAAGACCCTCAATCGGAGAAAATTAGAAATGTAGTTATAAAAGAGAACATGAATGTACAAAACTCAATTTTAGAATTTATCATAAATAATTTCACGAGTGATTTCCAAATTATCGATAAATTCACTCCTCACTTCGTGAGTCGTGAATTTATCGATAATTTGGAAATCAAGAGTGGCATTTGTTAGGACTATTTAACGAATAAAATTAAGCTGTTTACTCACAAATCATTATTTCACTATAGTTATTTTAAAATATTTATATATTTAATGTAAACGGCGATGTTTGAAAACAAATGAGAAACGAATGGGGCACTTCATTTGCTTCTTTTGTCCATCACTGCAACCAGATCATATTATTTATTGCTAAAGGAATGCAATATTGTAAGAATGCACTCTAGTGGAGAAAAAATGAAATATATCAAATGTATAGCAATTCATTTCTGATGTCCTATGATGTAAATATGACAATTATATTTTTATGGAATGTTATTACCTGGGAAAAAAATACATTTAAGAAAGTGTAAACAGTGGTTACTTTTTGTGGTGGTGTAATCAATTGCTACACATGTTTTTATATAAACTCCCGCATGCGCTATGTGTTGACACTCATGCACTATACAATCTGTAGCCGTATTTCTTTGAGAGTCAGTCACTGCAAAATAATGCTATGACCTATTCAGAATGTTAAAAAAGGAGGTGCTTTCTTTATTATGATAACTTTAGTTGGTAAATTCTAGGCGAAACACGACTGTGATTGGTTGTAAATAAAAAAATAATTGATACGTGATTGGTCATTGACTCCCATTTGGGGCATGAGTTAAATAGTCCAAGAAAAGCAACTAAAATGGTATGGACATATTAGGTGAATGGAGGATGAAATACTATCAAAATAATGGAAATGGTCACCATCAGGAACGAAAAGGAAAGGACGACCAAATTTCACCTGGATTAGAGAAACTTTGAAGGACTGGGAAATACAGGAAGAAATGTGTTATAATAGAGACGAATCGAGAAAAAATTATAAAGCGAGATTGAAGACATATCATTGGAGCCGGAAAAATGTATTGTTAAAACCGGAAATATATTATTATTATTATTATTATTATTATTATTATTATTATTATTATTATTATTATTATTATTATTATTATAAAACTCAATGTCTCTATCTATAAAATACTTGAACTGTAAGAATTTTCGGAACGTTTATTTAAGCGTGAAATTTTTTTTCTTGGTTGAGTTGGTAGTAATTTTGAATCTTCAACGTACATTATAATTTCAGCTTTAAAATGCGTCTTAAAAATTTAATTCCACTTTCTATTCAGTCGCTTAAAGAGCCTCTCAAACTTGCGCGCTGGTAGCTGGAGGCCAACCATAAAGTTTACCAACTTCACAAGCTTTAAGAACTAACCTGAAGTTACCAGTGCATATTGTACCAACTTTAAAGTGTGTACGGCACACATACTTGTAGATTTTATATACAAATATACGTTACATATTGGTCTAGAGAGGCACATATGGTCACCCATAACATAACTTAAGTAGGGTTGCAGTATTACCAATTTATGATATTTAAACAACAAAGAAGCAAGGAAAGTCTTTGAGTGGAAACACTAGTTCGGAGGTTCTTGCAACCAACTAAACTATTAATAGGTTTCCCATCTCTCTCGTGAAACTTTGTGGTAATGCAGTGCCTCTCTCTCTCTGCAAATTGCATATGCAAGAAGTTTAGTACAACTTGCCTGTAACTTGTACATTTTACGTGTTCAAGAAAAGATCATTATGCTGACGTAACAACTGCGTTTAAATATATTCCCATCATGCTTTACATTTTCGACAATACAGTTAGTTAGACTTATACGAATGTGTCTAAATGGCACAAAGAGTAGGGTGCGTGTAGGCAAACAGTTTTCGGACACTTTTTAAGTCCACAATGGGATGAAGCAAGGAGATGCACTATCTCCTCTACTATTTAATTTTGTTCTAGAACATGCCATCAAATCTTTAGAGGATGAAGAAGGCTTATACCTCAATAGTATCAATAGGCTGTTGGTTTATGCTGATGATGTAGAACTATTGGGAGATAGCGAAGAGATAATAAGGGCCAATACGCACACACTATTGAGTAACACTAAGGAATTGCGAGTGGAAGTAAATATTAATAAAACTAAACATATGGTCACAGATTGAAGTACATTATGTAATGGAAATCGACGGCTAATGACAAGTGAGGACAATTTTAAGGAAGTAGTTGAATTCAAATTCCTAGGAACAATAATCACAAATAGGAATGAGACGCACAAAGAAATTAAACATAGGCTCAATTCTTGAAATGCGTGCTATTATGCTTTACAGGGAGTCTTGACGTCCCAACTCCTTTCAAAAAACGTTAAACTGAAAATATATAAAAATATAATTCTACCAGTTATATTATAAGGATGCGAAACATGGACTCTTACTTTAAGGGAGGAAAGGAGATTGCGAGTATTTGAGAATAAAGTTCTTAGGAAAATTTTTGGACCAGAGAGAGATGAACAGACAAGTGAATGGAGAAGACCACATAACAGTGAACTACATGGTCTTTATAGGAAGCCAGATATAATAAAAACAGTCGAGTCTCGTAGACTGTGATGGGCAGGACATGTGGCACGAATGGGGAATGAAAGACGTGCATGGAAGCTTCTTATAGGAAAACCGGAGGGAAAACGCCCAGTTGGTGGACCAAATATGAGGTGGGAGAATAACATTAACTAAGATTTGAGGGAAGTAGATTATACAGGGAATGATTGGAGAGCATTAGCTCAAAATAGGGATGTATGGAGAGCTTATGTCCGTGCGGCCATGAACCTACGGGTTCGATAGTGCCAGTGAGTAAGTAAGTACAGGATGACTCTGTTAGAGCTTGTAAAAATTAACCTTCCGTCGGGCGCAATATTCTGACCTTCGAGTTTGGGCACAATGTGCCTGATCAGCACACGCTTAAAAAAAATATTTAACACACTGTTTGCCAATCTAAACAACGGTAAGTCGAAACAATTTTATTGTTAGGGATGTCCAGTGGATAAAATATTCAACATTTGCTGCTAGAAAACTATTTTTTCACATAATATTGATTAAACAAATTTTAAGAAAATTTGTGACAAGCCTCCAAACAAAATGATATAAAAGTAGTAGTAGGACTTTATTAGACAAAAAGTAAGATATTTACAATATTATTTACAAATATGGGTCGCACGGGCAGTAAGCCGTACGTGCTGTTGACAGTCCGTTACAATAAAGTAGTAATTGGTAATATTTGGATTTGACGAATAATAATAATAATAATAATAATAATAATAATAATAATAATAATAATAATAATAAAAATAATAATAATAGTCATCTTCAAGAAAACATGGCTCGACAAAATAATTAAATGGAAAAAAAAATTACGCCCGAACAGGGACTTGAACCCTGGACCCTTAGGTTAAAAGCCTAATGCTCTACCGACTGAGCTATCCGGGCTCTTCAAGTTATGCTTTATTTTATTTGAATCTAAATTCCATATTGTGCACTGAGTCATCGATAAGAATATTTTAGATTAGATTAGATTAGATTTATTTAGCCTGGTGGAGTTAAGGCCATAATATAAAGAAAAACAAAAAAAAATAATAGCATTACAATTACATAAAGAAAACACAATAATATTACAATTACATAATAATACAATAGCATTATACACTAAATTAAGTTATGTATAATTATTAAGAATTAATGGTATTGCATTTTGATAACATATATTTATTCAGTCCCGCGCCGTAGCCGAGCGGTTAAGGTAGGAAGCCTTGGCGCAGAGCTACGGGACTTGCGCTGGTTCGAGTCTCCATGGGGGAAGAAATTTTCTCATGGTATTTCGGCCAGTAAGGGACCGGTGCCCACCCAGCATCGTGAGGCAAAGCTACAATAAGTAGCGGCTCCAGGTTGAGGAACCAGCTATAACGGCTGGGGGACTCGACATGCTAACCACATGTCACCCCTACACTGGCTGTTGATCATCTACCTCTGTGATTGACACATGTGGATGTGAAGGGCCAGCAGCCGGCTGGTAAAAGGGCAACCGCTGAAAAGTGGAAAGACCCTCAATCGGATATTTATTCATGAATGAGTGTTGTTCTTATTTTCCGCGTTTTGTCCAGTAATTTGCCCAAGTTTATTCAATTTTCTGGATTTACCAATAACTCGTAGCATGCTAATCTTTCCCGATTTGAATTTAGAACAAGTTAGGTTCAGTTGAAATATACTTGAAAATAGTTCACATTTTCAACATTTAGCCTGTTTTCAGCAAATTTATTCAGGAATATAGCATTGTTCAGTCTAAGTAAGTTAAATAATTAATTTTCTTTTTACAAATATTTTTATAATACATAACTTCAATAATGTAACCACTTCGAGCGCAATGAGCCTCTCTGAACAAAATATTTACAACCCGCAGTGGTAACGGTCGAGAGCAAACTGAGTGGGGCGGTTGTTTACAGCAGGTAAAAAGAAACAACTACTCGAATGTCCAGTCGTTAACGCCGTCTGATGGCAGTGGAATGGGACAAAATTGACAACCTGTGCCTCTCAGATCAGATGCCCCCGACACAAGGTTAAACAGCACATGGGGATGGTATACTGCACAATTCAAGGTATGTTATCTAGGGTCCACGGGCCACGGTTGCACTAGTGATTTTATGCTCGATTTCCGAGGGTCGCGGGTTCAAACCCGACCGCGGTCGATGGATTTTTTCAGGAGGGAAAAATCTAAGGAGCAAGTCCTCTGGGAGGGACTTTAAGCCGTTGATCCCTGAAGATTTTCTGACTCGTAAAAGATCCTTAAGCCTTAATAAAGAGGACTCTAAGAAACATTTATCGACATCAACGTCCTAGTAACACCTTAATTGCTTGTTAGATGTCTCATTGTGTCGGTGTGTTGACTGCATGCCATCCATGACATCTACGAGCAAATAAGGTAACTAAAAATTAACTTGGTCCAGTAACTCCTTATAAAGGAGAGGCCATGGCTCAACAGTGGCTACGCCATAATAAATAGATAGATTACACTGGTCAACATGATTTTTGTCTCATGAGTACCAATAGTTGTACTTAATGCAGTTCTTATCGTGTTTTCAAAAATTTATTCGGAATTTCTCCATCACCCACAGTTTTTTTATTTCAATTTCAATTAATGGATTTAAATAATTATTCTTTTAATAAACCAAGATTTCTTCCCGGAAAATCTTGGCGCAGTGAACAATGAGCACGGGGAACACTTTCATCAGGAGATTTCAGCTATGAAAAAGATATATCAAGGCAAATGGAATCCTAAAATGCTGGACGATTATTGTTGGTAGCGTGCTGCCTTGTCACGCAGCGGGCCCGGGTTCGATCCCTGGTCGGGGCAGTTTTTCTGGGTGAGGTTTTTATCGGGGTTTTTCCTCAACTGTAAGACAAATGTCAGGAAAACTTTAAGGCCCAAACGGTCCCCGAAATCATGTGATCATCATCATCATCATCATCATCGTCCTTCACCTGTGTGGAAAGAAACGGAAAGCTACCGTACCTACAATTCTCTAGTAAAGCTGCAAGCATAGAATGAAAATGCTATGATTGCAGTGAAGGATCTGCCTTCGGGCAGAATTACTATGGGTGGATATTTAGTTTTATTTTCATGACAATATATATGACTACTTTAAAAATTGTTGAAAGACAGCAACTGAATAATTCATTCTTTCGGAATTCTCTGAAACATCATAAATATGTAGTTATATGGATATTAACAAATTTAAAAAGTGGTTATTCTTCTAGGTTATGTCTAAACTTACAGATTTAATTCCTGGGAAAAATATGCGAGTGCATGAAAATCTGGTCGTGGTTATCATAGATGTTACACCAGTTAAATTACATTAACTCGCATGGTGTACAGCGTAAGAGAAGAGATTTTTTAGCTTAAAAAAACAAGGAATATATAAGCGATCATTTCGGTTGAAACAGCGCAGCAGATGGCGATATCATAGAACCATACATCATCAAACAGTATGATAGGAACCCATCTTGAAAATTGCCCTATCCCAACAAGTCTCTGCTTCTATCTTGTATCTCTTTCTCTCTCCTAAACTTGTCCATGTCCCATCCCTCCTCTTTTGTCTCGGCCATCTATTCCACAATCCTCTCTTCTAGATCTCGTTTGTATATCATATCATTGGCTGAATCCCAAACCTACATGATAATCGCAAATTCTTTAAACGAAACCTCTAAGTGGGTCCCATTCTATTTAACATTTCCAACAAAACTTTAAATATTCCACATGCAGGTTGAATCAAATTTAATTTCAACTTCTAACCGTCCCTGGCTTCATTTACGAGATCGTAGAATCGTCCATTCCTTATCCCTTCTCTGTAAAAATCTGCAAACATCCCCATCAAATTACACTGGTCGACATTTTTCATACTGAACTCAGATATGTAGTCAGAAGGTTTCCATCAGGCACAGTTTTTTTGTGACTGAGCTACTTTTTAAAAATTGATTTTAGCATTATTCTTAATTTAATTATGGCATTTAATGGGAAGGACCCCATACAAAGTAAAATCTGTCTCCAGAATAAAATTTTAGAGAGATGTAATCAATTTAAATATCTTTGATATTATCTCTCTATCTGGGATGAAAAGGATATCCCTGAAAAAATTACTAGTTATAATAAAAGTTTGGGAATTATTAATCAAGTTATGAAACCATCCTTTGTACAAAAAAAACGCCAGATTACGTTTATATAACACTTTGGCTAGACTAGTGTTGACCTATGGTAGTGAAGCATGGACACTAAAAAGACAACATGAAAGCAGAGTAACGGCTTGTGAAATGAGATTCATGCACAGAACAGCGGGTTACACCAGATGGGATCGGAAAAGGAACACCGATATCTTAAAAGAATTGAAGACTACACCAATTTTGGAATATATTAATCAGTACCAACTAAATTTGAAAACACCATCTAGAAAGAATGAGTTCAAATCGGATCCTCAAAGCTGTTTATAATTATATACCATGAGGACAAAGATCACTGGGCCGTCCTATGAAACGGTGGAGGGTAAATGTTCTATAGGATCGTAACAGGCCATGCCTAATACTTAGAAGGAAGGAAGGAAGAAGAACAAGATTTTAGAATTTTATTTGACCTGTCATAAGAACCTTTACCTTATATGAAGAGTTCCCTGTACCAGTATATGCAGATATGACCTTAACTCATAACTCTGATCCTGACCTAGTTCAAACTGAAAATGATTCAGATGGAAATAAAAACGATCTTACATAAAATATGCCCGAAAATCACTATCTACTACTTTCTAGGTAAGTCAGAATGAGTTAGAGTTAGATGGATTTTATTAAAAATTATACAAATCATAAAAAATGTAAATAAATATCATAGAAAACTCTTGCCAGATAGAAAAGAAACTGAAATGATATTTAATCACATTCAGTACCAGGCACTGAGCAGGGCATTTAAACCCACAGGCCAGCCATTTAAATACCCCAGCTACCCTTTTCGTGGCACTTCAGAAAATGGACCATTATTCACAAACTATTAGTCCAAGAAAATTCAAATTTTGTACATACCTAAAGCAGATATCCTAGTAGGATTTGATGGTGTGATATCTCGTAAAACAGGCTCGAGGATGCAGAGGAACGCCACATTTCATGCAATACCACACTGTTGCACTCACTTTTTGTTTTTCAGACACACCCTACATTTTCTTGTGGGATGGCTGTCACTTTTCAGGGGTAAAAATTGAAGTAGCACAAGTTCCATCAATTTTCCGTCAAGTCGAAATGGAGGATCTTTCGCTGGGGCTCTTTTTGGAGGGGTACTTTGGGGCTGCTCATAATTGAAGTTGATGTGGATGCTTAAGACCCTCCATGATATCTTTACCTTATCGTGGTGAAGTAGCTTGCGTGCTTAAATGATCCCAAGAGCTATGCCGGCGGTAGCATTGCTGCCGATAGGGTTACCCATGCCGGACTGGTCGAAGGTGATAAGCCAGACGAAATATGTACCTTGGTCGAAAGAGTGACGATCTTTCACCGTAAAAATACAACCGTCAAGAAATGCGGACATGGGTTCATCTGGGGTAAAATTTTCCGGAGGTCAAATGGTCCCCCATTCGGTTCTCCGGGCGGGGACTACTTCAGGGAACCCATGCCAAAGGCTCAAACACAGGGACATGTTCCTAGAACATGGAATGTTAGGACTTTATACAATAGCGGGGCACTAGAGATATTAACGCGGGAATTAGATAAATCGCCCTTGGATATAGTCGCTTTACAGGAAGTTAGGTGGCCAGGAGAAAGTAGTCAGGAATCAGGAAGCTTTGCATTATACCATGGGGGTGCAGAAAGACCTGCATTTGGAACGGGTTTTTTAGTCAGAAGGAGGATCCTATCCGCTATCCGAGATATTAAGTTTGTTAGTGATGGGTTCAAAGAGAGATTAACAGACAGGTGAATGGAGAAGACTTCATAACAATAAACTACATGGTCTTTATACGAAGCCAGATATAATAAGAACAGTCAAGTCTCGTAGACTGCGATGGGCAGGACATGTTGCACGTATGGGGAATGAAAGACGTGCATGGAAGCTTCTTGTAGGAAAGCCAGAGGGAAAACGCCCAATTGGTAGACCAAGAATGAGGTGGGAGAACAACATTAACTATGATTTGAGGGAAATAGATTACACAGGAAATGATTGGAAAGCATTAGCTCAGGATAGGGATGTATGGAGAGCTTATGTCCGCGCGGCCATGAACCTACGGGTTCGATAGTGCCAGTGAGTAAGTAAGTAAGTGGATGCTTAACATGGAGCAGATGGTGCTTTCGTTTTTTCTATGTCATGGACAACGTTTCTGCACACGGTCTGCATAAATGTCAGAAATGTTTGTTTTGTGTTGGGGTTCTTTTTTTAATAGAGTCCGAATGCATTGAAAATTGTACACTGTAGAAGATAGAAAAAAACTTTTTAGGCCACTTTTCAGTTTTGCGCATGAATGGATACATTGCTATGTATTGGTCTGCAGTATCTACACCAGATCTGCTGAAATGAGATATCTTCGGAGGACTGCAGGATACACACTACTACATCACAAAAAAAAATGAAGGCATCTTAGAAGAATTACACATGGAATCTTTAGAAATCAAAATTTCTGATTATAAGTCAAGATGGATGCAACATGTTCATCGAATGGAAGATCACAGAATACCCAAACAAATGTTAAGATATCAACCTGCAGGAAGAAGAAGACCAGGACGTCCACTCAAAAGACTTTTGGATGGTGTTTCTCTTGAGGCCGAAACAGGTCAACAAATGGCCTAAATTCGTGAATATACTATGATGATGATGATGATGTTGATGATATCTACACCATGCATATGCTGATTATAATATACTATACATTCTGGCTTCATTTTAGTTTGTCCAAATCGATTTTTTGGTAATTCTACCATTTCGGCTGAATGCACTGTAGATACCATCGTGATGACTTTCTTATCCATCCATGAAAGCAGCAACACTTGATAATCTCTCATTCAGGTCATTTCCCCTCTTTTCAATTTTTTCTGTCGGTCCCTGAAGTCCCCTGTTTTGTCTGATGGCACCACATACAATGTGTTCTGTTGACGCAACTCCTTCGCCAAACACACACTATTATAAAAATTGTCATAAGTAATGCCACGAGTGATTTACAAATTATCGATAAATTCACAACTCACGAAGTGAGGAGTGAATTTATCTAGAGAATTTGGAAATCAAGAGTGGCATTTGTTATGACTATTTAACGAATATAATTAAGCTGTTTACTCACAAATCATTATTTAAATATAGTTATTTGAAAATATTTATATATTTAATGTAAACGGCGATGTTTGAAAACAAATGAGAAACGATTGGTATATATGCTTCATCTGTTTCTTTTGTTTATCACTGCAACCAGATCATACTATTTATTATGATGTAAATATGATGTAAATATGACAGTTATATTTTTCTGGATTGTTACCTGGGAAAAAATAAATTTAAGAAAGTGCAAACAGTGGTTTCGTTTTTTGGTGGTATAATCAATTGCTACAAATGTTGACATGTATGCACTATATATACAGTCTGGTAGCCGTATTTCTTATAGGCTCAGTCACTGCAAAATAACGGTCAGACCTGTTCAGAATATTAAAAAGGAGGAGCTTTGTTTAATATGGTAATTATAACACTGATAAATATTTCGTGAAACACGACTCTGATTGGTTGTAAAACAGAAATCATTGAAACGTGATTGGTCATTGACTCCCATTTGGGGCATGAGTTAAATAGTCCATGTAAACTGTTTAGCCTTGGCCAAGATAGCGATTCATTAGTTTCAACACGGTGTTCCTAAGTGTAACACCACTAGCATCATAAATTTTTAGAATACAAATATAGCCTGAATTTGTGACTCGCATACCATTCTCAGGATGAAAAGTACTTCAAAAATCTCATATTTTGATTCTTGTGAAAGAAAAAAAGTTCATTTTTGTCGACCAGTGTTATTTATCGCTCTGCTTCTTTGGACTCTCTGATACACATAAATCAGGCACCGGATCTCATTAGCACATTATCCCTTATATCCCTCATCGTTACGCTCCGTGTTTCAGACAAGGGAACTCTCAACCATACTTACTTACTTACTCACTGGCACTATCGAACCGCGCGGACATAAGCTCTCCATACATCCCTATCCTGAGCTAATCCTTTCCAGTCATTCCCTGTATAATCTACTTCCCTCAAATCATAGTTAATGTTATTCTCCCACCTCATTCTTGGTCTACCAACTGGGCGTTTTCCATCTGGCTCTCCTACAAGAAGCCTCCATGCAAGTCTTTCATTCCCCATACGTGCAACATGTCCTGCCCATCGCAGTCTATGAGACTTGACTGTTGTTATTATACCTGGCTTCCTATAAAGACCATGCAGTTCATTGTTATGTAGTCTTCTCCATTCACCTGTCTCTTCATCTCTCTTTGGTCGAAAAAATTTCCTAAGTACTTTATTCTCAAATACAACCATTGCATGCCGAAACCTATCTTGAAATTTCTTGCAGAAAAGCATTGTGAAATAGTAAGGGTGTGTCCAAAAAAAAAGGTAAGAAGAATATTTGGACCAAATAGAGGAACTGATAACTGTTGGAGAATCAAAACAAATAACGAACTAAACAATTTAATCAAAAATCAGAATATAGTAGTAGTAGTAGGACTTTATTAGACAAAAAGTAAGATATTTACAATATTATTTACAAATATGGGTCGCACGGGCAGTAAGCTGTACGTGCTGTTGACAGTCCGTTAATAGTAAACCATATAAGATCTCTCAGAATTGGTTGGTTAGGACATTTTAATAAGAATGGATGACCAGCGATTGGTAAAAAAACTCTACAAATGGAAACTTATAGGAGGCAGAGCTGTTGGAAGACCGAAGGTCAGATGGGAGGATGACACAATTAATCTAAGGAAAATGAAAGTGACTAGTTTGAATGTGGCAAGAGACAGATCGCCATGCAATGGTTGAGATCCCTTATCAGAATATGTTACAGTATCACTTGGTGGAACATGGAATCTAAACCACAACATTAATTAAAAGAAAGGAAATACATTTGCATTTGCATTGCGCACGGGTCTCCTTGGCAGTACCTGCATTATTTTTCCATGAATAAAATATAAAAGTAAACATACAAATATATAAATAAATAAATACATGGCCACACACCTACACAAAGATGTAAAAAAATCAGTGAATATATATGTGTGGTGTGTGTGTGTGTGTGTGTGTGTGTGATATGAAAAGAAAAATTAATTCTTGAGTCGGGATTTGAACCCGAGTCTCTAAATTCTGTACGTTTAGCGCTCTAATCAACTGAGCTACTCAAGTATTCCAACACAAACATACATTTTTCTTATATATGTAGTATTCTCAATTAACACAAGAGCTAGTGGGAAAACGTTCCAACTACCATCTAGTGGTCACCATAAAAGGTAAGCATTTTTTAAAGAGAATATTTAATTTATAGCAGTAACGCTTGTGTATTTAAATGCATATATATATATATATATATATATATATATATATAATCTGTATCTACATTACGTACACAATAATATACATATAATTAACCCTTTTAATATTTTTATGCATTTTAACATATGGTGCCGAAGTTTAGAAAATTGCTACCAGGGAAATAAAAATAATTTTAAATACAGAAATGGATGTTTTAAGATCAGCTGGAAAATCTAGAATGGATAGAATACGAAATAAAGAACTAGGGGAAATTATGAGTGTACAAGAGGAGCCGGACATCATAGACATTACAGTGATATGGCCATGTCAAAAGAATGCCAGAGCAAAGATTGCAAAACATTGTTATGAAATGAATTCCAATGGAAAGCAGGAACAGAGGGAGACCGAAGAAAACTTGGATAGAAAGGGTACAAGCGGCTATGAATATCAGAGGATTGGAGGAAGATCAATGGATGGACAGGGAGGAATGACGTTTGGTTTCTGGAAGACGGCGGCAGCTGTCATGATATCGAATGAAAAATGAAAATACGTATTTAATTTATTCAGGCGTAGGAGCTTATTATTAGCTAGTGTTATAACAAACAGTTGTGGTGTACTCAGGGTCCAACGAGGAACATATTGTGTCAGTTTGAATGAGAAGGGAGGTAATAATTCACCGGTAAATAGTGTATTAGTGTTTAGCGTCTTTAGTGATGCGTGTTGCGGAAGAGAAGGCGCATGAATGACTAATGACACCTCCTACAGAATTGCCTCATCTCACTCGCCATTACACTATCTTCATTAAATGTTTTTCTGACTCTCCTACAAATTACATATCGTTCTCTAAGAATAACACAGCATTCAGAATTCTATTATCATAAGTAATGCCACGAGTTATTTCCAAATTATCGAAAAATTCACGACTCACGAAGTTAGGAGTGAATTTATCTAGAGAATTTGGAAATCAAGAGTGGCATTTGTTAGGAATATTTAACGAATAAAATTAAGCTGTTTACTCACAAATCATTATTTAAATATAGTTATTTTAAAATATTTATATATTTAATGTGAACGACGATGTTTGAAAACATGTCTACTGTATGTATGTTTAATAAAAGTGAGCGGTTCACCCAACTCTGATAGTTGTGGAACGGGTTCACAAGTCGAAAAATGTTGGGAACCGTTGCTCTAGTCCAGGGGTCACCAATTATATTTCATGGAGGTCGATTTTCAAAGTAGTAAATTCAGTCGAGGCCCGGAACCACAATTCATTAAACATACCAAGCTTTGATTAAGTAACTAATGTTATAAGGAAACTATTTAAATTATGTTATGGGTATCAATTGCACAAAATAAACAAAACGTGGTAAATAATAAAAGGATACAGCACTGTAGCACACAGTTATTAATTCCAATAATTACACTGGTCACATGATTTTTGTCTCATGAGTACCAATAGTTGTACTTAATGTAGTTTTTTATCGTGTTTTCAAATATGTATTTGGAATTTCTCCATCGCCCACAGATTTTTTATTTCAATTTCAAATAATAGATTAAAATAATTATTTTTTAATAAACGTTTTTCCGTCCAATTGTCCATTCTAAAATAAAACCAAATGAGCTAACTCAGGAGATTTCAGCTATGGAAAAGAGATACTTATAAAAGTGGTGGTGTAAAATTCTCAAATATAGATACTTCTAAACGAAGCCGGCCGTTGTCGATGGCAGTGTCATCTTCCTGACAGCGGACGAAACGAGAATTATAAATTTGCATATGTGGAAAGAATTGTTAGTGTTTGTGCCAGGTGTGGAATGGTGTAGTGGGCTGCACACTAGTCTGGAAAACTAGAGGTCCACGGTTCGATTCCTGGTTGACACATTAATTCTTCTTTTCACAATATTATTATATTATAAAATGTACTGCTTGCATTGTAAATGGTAAATGCAAAGAAGTGTAAAGTAATTTTTGTAAAAACTAATACATTCAAATAATTTGTGACGATTATGAAAACACATTTTCTCGCTCGTGTTAATATACATAAAAAACGAAACCTTGGGGTTGTAATTTCTAAATTATTGACTGCTTTTTTTACCTTCAAATTATAGGAGGGTGAGATGATTTATTATGAAACGGACGTGATGTTAAAACAATGTAATGATCCTTCAAGTTCACACGAAAAACTGTAATTACAATCTCTTACGTACACGCTCAGAGTATAGCTTCTTAACACCTTCATTTAGCATCCAACGCCACAGCTGAGATGCTTCTACTTTCATGTTGCAATAGATAACAATATAGCGGCCAAATGCACAGATTTTAGAAAATAAATGGAAATACGACGACATTCTACCACAATTATAGAGGAGCGTCGCGTAATGTAGACCCCTGCTTCGAATTTGTTTTTCTTCTTCTTCTTCTACTACTACAAGGTTTAGGCTATGCAGCCTGTTCCGGCGAAGTTAAAAGTGGAGTCCATCTTCTGCGTGGTCGGCCAACATCTCTTGTTCCTCTGGGATTATACAGGAAGGTTCTTTTTGGTATTCTTTCGTTGTTCATTCTCATTAAGTGTTCTGTCCATTTCTTATTATTTTCGCTGATTTTATCTTCAATTTTATATATATTTAATTCTAATTGTTGTTTTTCTTCTTTTAATAAAGGGATTTGAATTTTGTTTAATTACAGTGATTATGTCACCACCGCTGTGATCTCGAGGTAGCGTGCTGCCTTGTCACGCAGCGGACAGGGATTCGAACCCCGGTCGGGGCAGTTTTTCTGGGTGAGGTTTTACCCGGGTTTTTCCTCACCTGTAAGACAAATGTCAGCCTAATCATCATCATCATCCTTCACCGGTGAGGAAAGCAACGGGAAGTTACCACACCTACAATTCCCTAGTAAAGCTACAAAGCATAGCATGAAAATGCTATGATTGAAGTGAAAGACGTGCCCTCGGGCAGAATTACTATGGATGGATATATAGTGTTTTTAACTATGAAATAGCATTGTTATTTTATTCAAATATGGAAACATCTTCATGATTTATAAACTTTATTACATTACAAGAAAGGTCCACTTTAACTTCCACATTCGGATAAAGTGGACCCCAGAGTCCACCTTAGCTTTTAGTCTCTTTTTAGTTTGTTTACTCTATTTACCCTTAAATTGGCAAAACACAAATTTCTTCTGTTAGTTATTTGAATGTGGCGGACCGCAGTGAAAACGGAATCTTGGTAACTGTTATTATTAGGTATATTGTATAATTAGACTCACATTTAAGTGGTTTCTTTTTGTTCGTTTTCTTCTGATTTATATAAAATATAAAATTAATTAAACAAACTGATGTATCCAAAAGGATACATTACGAATTTAAGGGTTAATCTATACAGACAAGCACAGATTAATATAAAAATATTAATGACTGAACATAATTAAAAAGTGTTTAATTTAATATTTTGAAAAAAGTATTGTTGATTTTTAACATTCACACGTCATTCAACTGCAGAAAGCGACAGTCTTTGGATTTAGTAAAATTACAATGGTATTAAATAAAATTAAATAAGTGGATGGTTTTTACAGATAGCATCCTCATTGATAAAATATACGTATTTGTGTAAAATACCATTTTCATTTATTGGTCCACATACTTCTCTTAGTATCTTATTTTAATCATACCTTTTAATAAATAACAGTGAGCAACAAAGAATATTTTTTTTTTGTCTCAGAAAGAAAAATATGTGATCCTGATAGTATTTTTATCTCCTGAATTCAAATATGATATCGGTTTTTCTCCACCACGTAAGGTTTCCGAGAGACAGGAATTTATAATTTCAAACACTTCAATATTTTCTATATTCGTAACTACACAATATTCGAACATTCGGACTCACCTAGAAATTAAGAAATGACGATTTTCTGCTATATTTCGCCTGTGAAGCATCGCTTTTGATGGTCCAACAATAATCGGCCAGCATATTAGAATTCGATTTGCCTTGATATCTCTTTTCCATAGCTGAAATCTCCTGAAGAAAGTGTTTCCCGTGCTCATCGCTCACTGCTCCAAGATTTTCCGGGAAGAAATCTAGGTTTATTCATCATCATCATCATCATCATCATCATCTGCATTCATGGATTAGGTCTGTTGACCCGTTCCGACTTCAGTCCATCTCTTTCTAGGTCTGCCCACATCTCGGGTGCATTTAGGTTTGTATTTTGTTATTTGTTTTGGATATCTATCTTCATTCATTCTGTCTATGTGTTGCTTCCATTTTTGTCTATATGTATCTATTTTATCAGTTATTGCAAATATTTCAATCCGGCTTTTCTTCTGCTGAAGTTTATGAGTAAGTTATTTTTTACTAGTAAAGGTTACCAGCCTCTAGCCAAACCCCTCTTCCTGGAGAGCAGGGAACTGCAATTTCGGAGTGTTCGTCTCCTAGAGAAGTTGCCTTCACTACGGCTTTGAGGACTTCTCTTCTCCCCACGTAACCCTGTGGACGGGGCCCTACCCAGGTACTACCCACTGTGCGAGTGGGACCTGGAGCTCACAAAAGGGCAGGGGCGCCTACTCCCTGGAGTGGACCTCTATTAAGGCTTCCACTCTATTACCCATATCTAGGTTTATTAAAAACATAATTATTAAATCCATTAATTGAAATTGAAATAAAAAACTGTGGGTGATGCAGAAATTCCGAATATATATTCGAAAACATGACAAAAACCTGCATTAAGTACAACTATTGGTACTCATGAGACAAAACTCATGTTGACCTGTTTAATGAAAAGAAAATAGTGAAAATTTTATAGATAGGAATGAGGTGCAGAAAGAAGTTAAACATAGGCTCAACGCTAGAAACGCATTCTATTACCCATAGGGACTCGAACCGGCCACAGTCCCACAACTCTGTGAGAAGTCTTCATGTTTTGAACCATCCGGCTTTGGCGTAGGACTTCATGCTTTTATACCAGTTTGCAATTACTGCTCTCAGTTTATTTGAATTCCGTGCTTCTTGAAAATTTCCCATTTCAAAGACTTAATTAAGTAGTACATATATGTTCTTATTTATTTTTATAGACAAACATGGGAAATTAAATTAAATGATTTCATTCACGCGGCAGATAGCTCTCAACAGACAATAATAGACAGACCTCTACAGTAGATAATGAAAACTTTAACACGCCACAAACTAATTAAAGTGCTGTAAGCTATAAAAACTAGGTGGCAGCACCAGTATTATAAAGGTTCTACAAATAAAAGCGTTGAAAATGGAATTACTCTTGTCGACAAAAAAACTTTATATGCATATAATGCAGCAGATATGAGTTATATAGTTCCATCTGCGTTATAATATAGTTTGTAGGAAGGTCAATAAAATATATTAGCGATGAAAAGATAGTCACTAGTCCATCCTTCAGTAGGCACACTTTCCCCCTTTCCCGACCGCTTGTGGCGTTGCACCACTAGGCGGCAGCACTGCACAAAACGATTAGTATCTGTGACGTAATTTAGTCTGCGGAGACTTTAATCGTCCAGTTCCAATTTATTACCGGACCGTATAGTTCCAATTTATTACCGGACCGTATAGTTCCAATTTATTACCGGACCGTATAGTTCCAATTTATTACCGGACCGTATAGTTCCAATTTATTACCGGACCGTATAGTTCCAATTTATTACCGGACCGTATAGTTCCAATTTATTACCGGACCGTATAGTTTCAATTTATTACCGGACCGTATAGTTCCAATTTATTACCGGACCGTATAGTTCCAATTTATTACCGGACCGTATAGTTCCAATTTATTACCGGACCGTATAGTTCCAATTTATTACCGGACCGTATAGTTCCAATTTATTACCGGACCGTATAGTTCCAATTTATTACCGGACCGTATAGTTCCAATTTATTACCGGACCGTATAGTTCCAATTTATTACCGGACCGTATAGTTCCAATTTATTACCGGACCGTATAGTTCCAATTTATTACCGGACCGTATAGTTCCAATTTATTACCGGACCGTATAGTTCCAATTTATTACCGGACCGTATAGTTCCAATTTATTACCGGACCGTATAGTTCCAATTTATTACCGGACCGTATAGTTCCAATTTATTACCGGACCGTATAGTTCCAATTTATTACCGGACCGTATAGTTCCAATTTATTACCGGACCGTATACCGCTGGTTTTAGTTGCAGCTTCGATGCAAAGCATAGACGAGTTTTATAGAATTCCGAAAAATGCAACTTCTACTCATGGAACTTTTTTCTTCTTCGTCAATTCCAATTAATAGACACCAAAAATTACCACCATTTTTAATATATATATATATATATATATATATATATATATTGGATGGGTGTATGGCTTCGGGAACGGACCTCACTGAAAACTGAAGGTGTTTAACTACATAAGAAATAAACCTTGGATGGGTGTACGTCTTCGGAAACGGACCACAGCGAAAACTCTATTTGTTTAATTATATAAGACCTAACCCTGTGACTCGAACTTATCATTCCTTGATAATGACATGTGGGATCATGCCGAAACGTCGGAATCAGTGGCCAGAGGCCGAACGTGAAACCAAGACGCGGAAAACCCAAGAAAACTTTCTTATTCATATATATATATATATATATATATATATATATATAATCAATATAACAAATAAAATATATAAGCGTTACTGTTATAAAGTACAAATTCTTTTTAAAAATGTTCACTTGTTATAGTAGCCACTAGATGGCAGTTGGAACGATATCCCGCTGCCTCTCGTGTAAATAGAGAATAATATACAGCGTGTCCACAAATATAGTATCACACTTTAAACTACTACCACGTCGCTTTGGATAATCGTATCTAAATGAAATCGGTGACAATCAAAAGAGAAACTCAAAAAAAGATTTTGCTACACTTCATATACAGGGCTTCCAATATAAAACCGGACCGGCCTCACGGAGTTTCACCCGGCACGCAGTGCTGTCTCTTCCTCCCGCAATTCACTCTGCCTGCCACCCGTCCTTGAACTTTTTTTTACTTTATAGAAAATGCTGGAAATGTTGTCCTCCCGCAGTTAAACAGGCATTATACCGAGTAAACACATTTAGATTGACACACTGTAGTTCGGGCACTGTCAAGTTTCTGATTTCATTTCTTATGTTGTTCTTCAGTTCTTCCAATGTGTGCGGATTTGTTTTGTACACTTTGTCTTTCAGGCTACCCCACAAATTTTCGCCAATTTCGTCTAATTTTTCTTCGGTGAGAATCATACGCCTTCGCGTGTGTTTCTTATTTAATCAGTGGTCTCAAATTTAGTCACAAGATCGTGGATTGTCGATCTGGAAGGAGATAATTGTCCAGGGAAGTTCCGAATAAATTCCTCGCGAACGCGACGAGCTGATTCGTATTTATAATAACATTTACACACATAAATGCGCTGCTCTAATGTCAGCTGATGTCTCATCTTGTCGAACGATAGTAAACTGACTAGTTCATGGACGAGCGGCTGGCAGAGTGAAATGCGGACGACGAGAGAGCGCTGCCTGACGGGTGAAACCCCGTGAGGCCGGTCCGGGTTTATATTGGAAGCCCGTTATATTGAATGTGTCCCCCCACGAGTGACGCTGCAGACATCGGGGTCTGCTAAATATCCAACAATGAGTCCATATCGACCACAGAAAACATGATTAAATTTAGTTTAGTTCCTGTATTGTTGTACATTATTCTCCATTGTTGACATTGTTAACATGCACAAAACTTTTTGAGTTTCTCTTTTGACTGTCACCAATTTAATTTAGATACGATTATCCAAAGCGACGTGGCAGTAGTTTAAATTATGATACTATATTTGTGGACACGCTGTACATAAAGGAAAGGATTCCCGTGTAGGTCAGTTGGTTAGGGAAATCGGGTTCATGCCATATATATATATATATATATATATATATATATATATAAAGGCAGATAGTAAACAAATAGAGACTGCTGAAATGAAGATGTTGAGAGTAATAGCAGGTTACCTAAGGACCGATAAAAAGAAAAACGAAGATATAAGAACAGAACTTAATATATTTAATCTCTGTGAAAGAATAACATATTACCAAAATGCTTATCTTGAGCACGTATTAGGAATGAATGAACAGCGCATACCAAGAAGAATGTATAATTATAAACCGAAAGGGAGAAGAATGTTGGGAAGACCACTGAAGAGATGGAAGGACCAATTCGGCCTATAATGAGATCGGAACAGGCCATTGGGGCCTAATTCATGTTGTTGATGATGATATATATATATATATATATATATACATGTTTTGGCGATGGTCGTTTTCGAAGTATAGCAAGATCTTAACAATAAAAATATATTGTCATGTGAACAACTTCAATGACTTAATTCCTTCGGAATTTGCTCATCATCCATGTAAGTATTAGACCGTGTGTCCTGTTACGGTTTCAAAAAGGAATTTTCCATCCAGCGCTTTTTTGGACGTCCCAGCGATACTCTGCCTTGGGGGCAGTAGCGAAGTATGGCTTTCGGAATTCTATGAGACGGCATTCGTTGAAGATGGGCTTTCCAGTTGTTCTGGTAGTTTTGTATATGGTGAAGAATGGGTTCTACATCCAACTCTTCCAAAATTTCCTCATTTATTTTATGGTCCCACTTTGTGTAGCCTGCTGTACGGCGCATAAATCGCATCTCATTTGCTGTTATTCGGCTTTCATCTCTTCTTTGTACTGTCCATGCTTCACTACCATATCTTAATACTGGTCTTGCGAGAACCTTATAAAGCCGTAATCTTGTGTTCTTCTGTACTAAAGATGGTTTCATTATACTGTTAATTATCCCCGTTGTTTTGTAAAATTTGTGATTTTCTTTGATATATCAGCTTCATCGTGAAATGCTAAATTATAACCCAAATAATTATAATTTTTCACGCACATAAAGTAGGACTGACAAGATTAATACTGTACAAAGTAGGCCCCATAATCTTTGGTTGTAGAGAAAAATGTGGCTTTTTATTTTCTAGCCTGACGTCGGTGTTGGGCTTCTAGATAATAGACTCTCAAGAAAATATGCTTGTACAATATCGACAACGTTTGAGAAGATTTTTGCATCTTCACAGTCACTTGAAGAAAATTTCTGAGTCCACTCACATCGGCCATGTCAAACTCCTGGCTACTAAAAAAAACCTGGCAACCAACCCAACATTTAAGGGCACAATTGACTACCTCAGCAAATTCATTCTACAGGGTTACACCGATTCTTCACTTCCCAGCTGTAATACAGTGTGACCCAGAAACACTGGGTAGAATAAAATACAAAACTGAACAATGAAACCAGTTGGTTACACATGTGGAACAACAGATTTTTAATTAGTTGCTCCATTATTTTGGTATTAAACAGATGTTGGTTTATGCTGATTTATTATTAGATACTACTATCATTATTATTATTGTTATTATTATTGTTATTATTATTATTAGTATTATTATTATCATCATCATCATCATCATCAAGAACAACAACAACAATCACGGATTAACCCCGTGTGGCTTGTTCCGGTCTCATAGATTCTGTCTGTTCATCTTTCTTTGGTCCAAAAATTTTCCTACGAACTTTATTCTCAAATACTGGTAATCTCCTCATCATCATCATCATCATGAACAAATTCGTTTTAGGCCATGTGGTCTGTACGGTAAACCTAGCGAAGATGGTCTTGATCTTTCCACCGATGTTTTGGTCTTCCTTGGTCCCTATGTCCAGTTGCGGTATATTGAAATGCCAATTTTGGAAGCCTATTTCTTGCCATTCTTCTCAGATCATTTTTCCATTCTTGTTGGTATCTTTGTATATCTTCATTTAAACTTGCTACTCCAAGTTTTCCTCTGATAGTAGTGTTCCTTTGGTGATCCAGTCTATTAACTCCTAACAATGATCGTAAGAAGCGCATTTGGCTTACTTGAAGTTTATGAGAGTTTCTTTTATTTAAAATCCAAATTTCACTTCCATATTTTAGAGCAGCTTTTGATGTGATGTTATGTAATCTTAGTTTTGTCTCTGTCCTCATCTGTTTACGAAAATGTCTTCGCCTTTCCTCCCTTAAAGTAAGAGTCCATGTTTCGCACCCATATAATATAACTGGTAGAATAATAGTTTTATATATTTTCAGCTTAACGTTTTTTGAAAGGAGTTGGGACATCAAAGACTTAGTACATAATGTTACTTATTATTTGTCAGTGTTTGTAGTTTATTAGCATGCAGCATAGTGTTATTAGAGTTAGGGTAGACGTCCTTAATCTGTTCAAAAGCAGAGATAAGAAATAAGTGCCTTAAAATAGGACACACTGCTCTTATCTGCGTAATCCATTTTAGGATCTGAACTGCTCTGTAAAACGAACTAGGTCTTCGCCTGAGTGTAACCTGCTACGTAATAAAATGAAGACGATTCCAACTCATTAATCATTTACTTCATTTAATGTGAGTTTTGTTCTGCTGAACTAATCTAAGATTAAAGCTCCACCTACAGACTTTATGATGTGCGGTGGTGACCGCCCCTTCTTTCCGAATATCACGCTTCATACCTTACTTACTTACTCACTGGCACTATCGAACCCGTAGGTTCATGGCCGCGCGGACATAAGCTCTCCATACATCCCTATCCTGAGCCAATACTTTCCAATCATTCCCTGTATATTCCACTTCCCTCAAATCATAGTTAATGTTGTTCTCACACCTCATTCTTGGTCTACCAACTTGGCGTTTTCCTTCTGGCTTTCCTACAAGAAGTTTCCATGCACGTCTTTCATTCCCCATACGTGCAACATGTCCTGCCCATCGCAGTCTATGAGACTTAATTGTTCTTATTATATCTGGCTTCCTATAAAGACCATGTAGTTCATTGTTATGTAGTCTTCTCCATTCACCTGTCTGTTCATCTCTCTTTGGTCCAAAAATTTTCCTAAGAACTTTATTCTCAAATACTCGTAATCTCCTTTCCTCCCTTAAAGTAAGAGTCCATGTTTCGCACCCATATAATATAACTGGTAGAATAATAGTTTTATATATTTTCAGCTTAACGTTTTTTGAAAGGAGTTGGGACATCAAGAGTCTCTGCAATGCATAATAGCACGCATTTCCAGAATTGAGCCTATGTTTAATTTCTTTGTGCATCTCATTATACCTCCTCGCTACAATTTATTCATTTACCGAATCCCGAAGGAATGGAACTACTGAGATTGTTCTATGAATACACTGCATAGGCCCTGTATATATATATATATATATATATATATATATATATATATATAATTTGTGTACTGAAGTACTGGTTGCGGCTAATCCAAGGTGAACAAACAATGCTCAGAGCAATTTGTTACGACCACCAAATTAGGAACATAGATATGAAATTCTGGGCAGACGAGGTTAGGAGAGAACTCCAAAAGAGTGGGATGGGTTGGTAATGGGAAAAAGGGACCGAAAATCGCAAGAATGTGTGGAGAAAAATACGGAGGAGGTACTTAGATATCTCTCTCTATCTTCGGGTTTTTACAGCTGCTGCCGTCTTCCCGTGCCAAACCTCCAAAGCCTACGGTCTTGGGCATCTTCGATGCTTAGTCCTCTAGCTTGCATTACTGTCTTCATGTTTTCCTTCCATGTTAACCTTGGTCTCCCTCTTTTCTTCTTTTTGTTCGGATGCTATTCATATAGTTGCTTTGGCCATCGCTCATCTTCCATTCTTAAGACATGTCCTAACCACTTTAATTCCTTCTCCTCAATTCTTTCAATTATGCTTTCTTCTGCTTCCATTATGTTTATAATTTCCTTATTTGTGACATGTTCTAATCTAGACTTTCTGGCACTTCTCCGTAAATAATCCATTTCTAGAGCTATTAGTCTATTCTTGTAGTACTTATTGATTGTCCATACCTCACTTCCATACATTGCAACAGATTCCACCAATGTTTTACCAATATATTTTTTGTGTCTTTCCAAATATGTTTATCCTACCATATGGAATTTAACGATGATATTATTTTGCTATAGTACTTAGATATAAACCAACAAGATATGTTCGCCGAAAGACGGGGAAACGCTCACTGTTCTTACAAAGAGGCCTAAAACAAGTTTGGGGGAAATGAATCCTACATTCTCAATATAGGATTTAAAGAGAGATCAGGGCTCGCTTGGTTGAGGTTAGGGGCATGGAAATTTCTAAAAAATTAGCGACGTTTACGATATGCGAACATGTCCAATGTGCGGGAACTTTGAAGACGAGGTACATATATTAGGAAAATGAAACTATTTACAATATTGGAGACGTCAGTTATTAACGGAAAGATTTCTAAATTCAAATCGGGAAAGACTGGCATTCTACGAGGTAGTGGTAAATCTAGAAGATTGGATAAACTTGGCTAAATTTGTGGACAAAACGCGGAAAATAAGAACATCACTCATTCGTGAATAAATAAATATGTTTGCAAAATGTAATATAATTAATTTTTAATAAACTCATTCATGAATAAATATATGTTATAAAAATGTAATACCATTAATTCTTAACAATTATATATAAATTAGTGTATAATGCTATTGTGTTATTATTTAATTGTAATATTATTGTGTTTTCTTTATGTAATTGTAATGTTATTGCTTTTGTTGTTGTTTATTATTCTTTACACTAGTACCAATTATTACTTTATTGTAACGGACTGTTAACAGCACGTACGGGCTTACTGCCCGTGCGACCCATATTTATAAATAACATTGTATGTATCTTACTTTAAGTCTAATAAAGTCCTACTATATATATATATATATATGTGTGTGTTGTGTGTGTGTGTGTGTGTGTGTGTATTTTAAGCTCTCAGTTATTCATCAGGAAAATCGGACCATTTAATGTAGAACTTAACTTGAAATTAAAATTTATAAATTGCTCTAGCTGTTGCAATTTTTGACGTTTCGCAACGAAACTCAGTATGACATTAAAATGAAACGAGGAAGATATAATCCAAAATGCAGTGAAATTCGATCACTAAAAGTTTTGGTTTACCGGAAAACCGAAATAAAAAACTCATCTTAGTAACCACCATGTATTGTCCTTCGCAATGCTTATCATATACTTACAATTTAATTAATATTTAAATAAAATACGTATTTTATAACAAGCATTGGTTCGATGTATTTAATATTTTTGTTAATGAAATGAGTTTCTCCAATTTAACAAAATAAATAGATATTTCGAAAAAAAGCATTACGGGATCATAAATTCGACTTGGCTCTGACATTCGATTAGTTTACGCAGTTCCTGAACAACAAAACTTTTTTTTTATTTATTGTAGAATATACATATGAATGATTATAAAGTCTTATTAACTCAATACCCGCAAGTAGTGCCTTTTCGTAAGGAATGGACGGACACATTTCATTGTTGTTACAAGTTATTTTATGAAAACCGTGTATCCATTACATCGCCAGACTTTTGGATGCAGTAGTAGATTGGCAGAGTTTTGCAGCAGAGTACTGTAAAGTTACATATCTCGCCTGCATACAATTTGAGAGGAACATTGTTTGAGCAAGTAAGTTTGAGCTGGTGAATATCAGCATGTTGTTCAATTGAACTCAAACTGTGAAAATAGTAAACGTAAAAGTTAAATTTATTTAAATAAACCAACTGTAACAACTTTTTAAACTGAACCTGCCTTTTTCCAACACATATTTACTTTAAACTCTCTGGAAGCCAAATTAAATGTTCGTTATACAGTGTTTGAAAAATCTAAAACACACAGTTTTGAAAATAGAACGAAAAACTTGAGCTTTAAATCATCGTAATATATACAGGGTGGAACAGAAATATATTTACAAACTTTCATAGGTTGTACAGAAAACATTAAATAACATTGGTCAACATGATTTTTGTCTCATGAGTACCAATAGTTGTATTTAATGCAGGTTTTTTGGTGTTTTCAAATATGTATTCGGAATTTCTCCATCGCCCACAGTTTTTTATTTAAATTTAGATTAATGGATTCAAATAATTATTTTTAATAAACTTTTTTTATCCATTTGTCCATCGTAAAATAAAACTAAATGAGCTAACTCAGAAGATTTCAGCTATGGAAAAGAGATATCAAGGCAAATGGAATCCTAATATGCTGGCCGATCATTGCTGGACCATCAAGAGGGATCCTCCATAGGCGAAATATGGCAAAACATCGTCATTTCTTACTTTCTAGGTGAGTCCGAATGTTCGAATATTGTGAAGTTACGAATGTAGAAAATATTAAAATGTTTGAAATTATAAATGCCTGTCTCTCAGAAACCTTGCGCGATGGAGGGAGAAAAGCAGATATCATATTTGAATTCAGGAGAAAAAATACTATGAAAATCACATAGTTTTCTTTCTGAGACAAAAAAAGTTTCTTTTTTGTTGCTCAGTGTTATTAATTTCTTTGTACACTGATTCCCGTTTTCAATTATTGGTCCTATATATTTGATTTCAACCACTTCTTCAAAACTTTGCTCTTCTGTCATTAACTGTAAATTTCTATTATATAATGCATTTATATGTGTGGCTATACATTTACTTCCAGCCCTATTTTTATGACATTCAATATAAATGTTTATGATATCTCCTCGCATTCGTACGTCTATTTAACAAATATATAAGACCAAACATATTTAAAAAATAGTGATTCTCTTAAATAATTTTTAGGATTTGTAGAAAAAAGTATTTTTAGTAATCGCATACAAAACTTTAAATTATGCTTTTAAAATTAATTTTCAAATAAAATTGGATATCAAATAAAGATGGAGGTTATGAAGAGGAAATAAGACGTAGATATATTAGAGGAAAATTTTCAATTGCTTACCTCAATGGAATAAAAATATAAGTAATAAAAATAAAATTAATATATATCATATAATTGTTAAAAGCATCATTACATATGGAGCAGAACTTTGGTCATTAACAACCAAAAACAAATAAGTATCTTTTGGCAACAGAAATTGATTTTATACGAAGGGCCGCAAGAATTTCGAGAAGAGAATAAATTAGAAACTCAGTTATAAGGGAGAAAATGAAGATTGAAGACATTATTTTAGATTATATTAAAACTCAGCAATTAAGATGGTACGGACATGTCCAGCGAATGGAAGAGGATCGACTACCAAAATGTGTTTTGGAATGGAAACCTGATGGAAGACGAGGCAGAGGAAGACCTAAAACCTCCTGGAGTCAGGGAATATGTTTATACATGAAGGAGAAACATCTACAACCAGGAGATTGGATGGACCGACAAAACTGGCTGTTGGTAATTAGTAATTAGTAAAATGTCAAAGACATTAAACAACCGATGATCCATCTAAAATAAATTTTTAGCACAAGTGACTGAGGTTTGTAATTCAATAAAAACAGTATTCTTATGTTTCATAGAAATGAAGAAAGCTTTTGATAGAGTACAGCTTGGAAATGGTGTACATGTCTTGAGAGAGAATGAATTTCCTAATGAACTGATTAGAGCAATCTGAAGATAATTTACAAAGATCTTTACATCAATTTAATATAAATGCCAGAAAATACAATATGGAAATTAACACGAATAACAAAAGAACCAGTAAGATGCAAATTAGAAGTGAAAACAAAAATTATAGAAAAAGTATCAGAATTTAATTATTTAGGTGTATTAATAACAAACACTAAAACTTTAATAATATAAGTTAAGAAACAAGCTGATAAAGCAGCACAAATATCAGGATATATCAAAGATTTAATTTGGCGCAACAAAAATATGTCAATAGAATGCAAAACCCGCATATACAAAACAATACTTCCACCAGTTATCATACATGGAGCAGAAACTAGGGCTGATACAACAAAAACTAAACAAATAATAAGCACGTGCGAAATGAAAATCTTAAGAACTATTCAGGGGAAAACATTATTTGATAAAATACACAACACAGAAATTAGGGACAAATGTCATATTCAAGACATAACCAAATTTATTATAGATAGACGAAAATATTGGAAGGGTCATATACAAAGAATGGAAGAAAACCGACCTACAAAAAGAACTAAAGAAGATAGACCAATGGACGGGAGAAGAATAAGAGGAAGGCCATCCAAGAGATGGATAGACAGTGAATGCACATCCAATACGTCTTCCTCCGAGGAGTGATTTTGAAAATAAACAGGATGAAAATCCTACAAATTATGTTTAAGAAGAAGAAGAAGAAGACTGTTGGTTTGAACTCGCGCGAGGGGTGGGGTGTGTCAGTTTTAATTCAGACTGTGTTAGTCACATTTTCAATATTATATTCTCCTCTCGAGTGTCTCACAAGGTAAAAAGTTTGTTTCCGCAGCGTGTTGGCTGCTAGCATGGTCAGAAGCAGTGATGTGGGGGTCCCCCGGGGCCCATGTGCCCTACTCGGGGTCCAGGCAATACCAACTTCTCCCCCAACAGACCCAGATAACGACCTTCCCCCACAAAACCTTCCCAAAAAGTTTCTCATCCTCCTATAAAGATACATACTCAACCAATGAAGTTTCAAAGGGGGGGAGGTACTTGCAGTGGCGTGCGATGATCATTTTGATAGACCAGATACCAGCTGCACCGCTACAATTAGAACAAAAATCGGCAGGAAAAGCAAGAGGTTTCACGGCGGGGTAACAATATGTGAGTTCACACCTTAAGTATGGGGTGTCTTCAGAATATAGTTTAGTAATATATATATATATATTGAAATGGACTACTGGAGACGTGCTGCAAGAATATCCAGGAAGGATAAAATCAGAAATTCATATATAAAAGAAAAAATATAGGCACAATATTCAATATTAGATTTTATAAAGAAGAAACAAATTGGTACGGACACATTAGAAGAATGGAAGGAGGAAGACTACCTAAGATAATCATGGATTGGGAACCACAGGGAAGGAAAAAGAAGGGTAGACCAACTATTACGTGGATTCAGGGAATCAATGAAGCTAAGAGGGAATGGGAAATAGAAGAAGATATATGGATGAACAGACAGGAATGGAAAAATGTGTCGAAACAAATGTGTAGTTAACTGTGAACATGGGTACCGGAAAAATGTATATTCATTGTAAAAGCCGGAATAATAAAAAAAAATATATATATATGACATGATAAGAAAAATACAAGCATGGAGGGATTTGAACCCAGATCTCTGAATTGGTACTTCAGCGTCTTATCCAATACACCACCGGGAAAATGTAATACAAACATTCATTTATCTTAAATATATATACTCCATTATTACGAGATGTAGCGAGAACCCACTCTTCACTGCCATCTGGTAGCTAACTACTATAATAGGTAAGCAAATTAAAGAGAATATTTTTACTTTATGGCAGTGACGCTTTATCGATGTTATGATTAAATTTTTGACACTGAGCAATGCGAGCTTAAAATTGCATGATAAGAAAAATAAATGCCTGGACGGGATTTGAACCCGGATCTCTGAATTGGTACTTCATGGTACTTCAACGTGCTATCCATTACACCACCCGGCAAATCTAATACATACATTTAGTAAAGTAAAGTGATCCCACAACAGACCCGGAGGCCCTTGGGGTAGTAGGAGGTTAAGGCTCCCACTTTTTCTAGACAATCGGCACTTTATATCAGCCGGGTTGTCAGCCCTGCGTGACGGCCGCCTTTACCCCCAGAACAAGCGTCTGGTACTCATTTCCGTTAGAGGCTGAGTCGACCCCAGGGCCATAGTGCCGCCAGAGGGTTTGGGTCAGTTTAAAAATCCTGACTCCAACGGGACTTGAACCCTGGACCCTCCGGCTTGTAGCTCATTTATCTTAAATATTTAAGATATTGTTCAATGTCAAAAATGTAATTGTAATATATATATATATATATATATATATATATTATATATGTGTGTGTGTGTGTGCGCGCGTGTGTGTATGCGTGTGTGAAGGCCTAATATGTCATGAAACGAAAAATAAACTCCTGAACTGGGATTTAAACCCGGCACCTCTAACTGGATGCGTTAGTGCGCTACCAGTTATGCTATCCAGGCATCCTAGCACAAACAATTATTTTTCCTTTATATATATTCTCTATCAAGAGTGGTAGCAGGAACTCGGTCTCTACTGCCCTCTAGTAGCTCCTATAACAAGTAAGCAAATTAAAGAGAATGTTTACTTTATAGCGGTGACGCTTCTTTATTTCGATATTATAATTAAATTTTGTTCCCGCTATCTCCAAAGATAGAAAATATATCATCATCATCATCCGGTATCATGGCAGCTGCCGCCGTCTTCCGGAAACCAAACGCCATTCCTCTCTATCCATCCATTGATCTTCCTCCATTCCTCTGATATTCATAGCTGCTTGTACCCCTTCTATCCAAGTTTTCTTCGGTCTTCCTATCTTCCTCCTTTCCATTGGGATCCATTCCATAACAATTTTTTGCAATCTTTGCTCTGGCATTCGTTTGACATGACCATACCACTGCAATATTTTCTTTTCAATCATGTTTATGATGTCCGGCTCCTCTTGTACACCCATAATTTCCCTTATTTCTTATATATGAAGGGGAAAAAATGTTTGTGCTAGGATGCCTGGACAACGTAACTGGTAGCGCACTAACGTATCAAGTTAGAGATCCTTCAAATCCCGGTTCAGGCGTTTATTTTTCTTTTCATGTCATATTAGGCCTTCGTTGCTAAATGTCAAAATTTAGAGACTCCCTATATGAGCTGCTACTAGACGAGGAAGTAAGTCAGTAGAGTTTTTGACAGCGGTAAGTGAGAGATGGAACAAATTGTAGCAAGCAAACTCATCAGAGCGTAGAAAATAATAATTGTGCGCTACATAAATTTTAAATCAAGACTAGTTAATTTTTAGTGCAAATTGTGAGCGAATTGTTACTGAAAGTTTGTTGAATCAAATAAAGTTATTGTAAACAATTACATGATCACCTGTGTAGATTATTTGCGCCAAAATTACGTGACGACGACCTCGCGGCCTTCTGTGACAATGTATTGCGCTTAACGTTTTGTATTTTTTTCGGAACCAAACTTGGCACATAACAATATATTATGAAAAGTGAGGTCACGTTCTTTTGGCTACAAATCTGATCATTAGGAATGGTGGTAATCTGTAATGAACATTTAGAAATCCCGTGGAGGAATTTGTAACCTCTATGGGGCGCGTCCCCCGGGTGGTGGATGGGGGATCCCACCAGTTATGGTGGGGCGGTCCGAATAGCTACAGTAATAACGACCCATAGTCGGCCGCGGTGGACTAGTGGTTATGCTCCTTGCCTCTGGTCCCAAGGATCGCGGGTTCAAACCCGGCCGTAGTCGATGGATTTTTTAGGACGGAAAAATCCAAGGAGCAAGTCCTCCGGGATGGACATTAAACCGTGGGTCCCGAGTCTGAAGATTTTCAGGCTCGTAAAAAATCCTTAAGCCCGAATGAAAAGGCCTCTAAGCAAAATTTACCGAATATTCCCGTCCTAGTACTACCTTGGTTTCCTAGATGTCAGTATGAGGCGGAACGCTGACCACGGACCTCTCAAAATGACATCTATATGAAAACAAGTGTAACTAAATTATTATGGTTCAAATTCTTCCCTGTAGGGGGAGAGCGCCTAAATCTCTGTAAAGGGAGAACATAGGCTTACAAAAATACAAAAAAAAAATAACGACCCATGGACCAACAAGGAGCCCAGTTCCTAGGGGCTTAAAAATGCTGGGACACCCTCTCTCCAGTGGTTATAAATATGGAGGGCCTATGCCCGGGGTAACAAGGGTGAAGATTCCAACGGTCAAGATAGAGCAGAAGGAGCATCCCTTAATGTAGGGCTAATATACTTCTTCTTCTTCTTCATCTTCCTTTCATGTGATAGACCTAGTGATCTGTTACGGTCTCAATCCAACGTTTGAAGGGTTTGCCCAAAGATCTCTTGCCTGGTAATTTAAGATTTGACGTGGTATTTTTGTTCTGACTTAGGCTTTCACGACCGGAGTCACTATGATGATCTTGTAGAAGATTTCCGGGCTGTTGGCCGTGGTCTTGAGGCTTGTAGTTCCCCGACGTTTCGCCAGAGACTGCGTCCGGCATCCTCAAGGGTTGTCTTGAGACTGGCAATTTTGTCGACTACCTGCCCTAATTATACATTTATCCGCGACGCGTTCTCTGCGCGGTCCGTCACTTCGTAAATTGTATAGAACACGTCGCGGATAAATGTATAAATAGGGCAGGTAGTCAACAAAATTGCCAGTCTGAAGGCAACCCTTGAGGATGCCGGACGCAGTCTCTGGCGAAACGTCGGGGAACTACAAGCCTCACGACCACGGACAACAGCCCACGGACAACAGCCCACGGACAACAGCCCACGGACAACAGCCCACGGACAACAGCCCACGGACAACAGCCCACGGACAACAGCCCACGGACAACAGCCCACGGACAACAGCCCACGGACAACAGCCCACGGACAACAGCCCACGGACAACAGCCCACGGACAACACCCACGGACAACAGCCCACGGACAACAGCCCACGGACAACAGCCCACGGACAACAGCCCACGGACAACAGCCCACGGACAACAGCCCACGGACAACAGCCCGGAAATCTTCTACAAGTTCATCATATTCTTGTTCTGCTCATTCTTCTTACGTGAGATTCGCAGTTGTTTCTGTATTTTTGTACATATTCCACGACTGATTCTGTTTGTAATTCTCTGAGAATCTCAGAATTCCTTTTAGCATCTGTTCTTGAGTAACCTGCAGTACATCTCATAAATTTCATTTCTGCCGCTGTTAGTCTTTGTTCATCTACACTGCGAATTGCCCAGGCCTCACTGCCGTAACATAAGGGCTAAATATACATGATGGCTAAATGGTTTAAACCATAATACAGCAGCCCTCTCACTTAATAGAGGCTCCACAAGAGGCTGCTAACCTGTTTAGTGTAGAAATCGATCTAGCGGCCGCAATTTTATTTTTTTCATAACAAAACTCCTCATATGCTTTTAAAATATGACTAGTAAAGTGAGGATTTACATGACATAAATAATTTTAAAGTAGCCCATACACCGCCATGTTTCTTTTTTCTCTCAACTTGACTGGATAAATGCAATTAATTTTTAAAAATATATTATATATTTCGTAAACCAGAAAATCTGGACCACAAATTTGATTTGCTGAAAAATTCGCTTAGTTTACGCAATACCTCCATGATGGATTTTTAATAACATATTACAGCATAAACTTGCATTCGGTAATATTACCGAAGTAATGCTACAATCGGTTCTCCTGAATGCACGCCACTGAGTAGTTGTGAAGTGGAATGAGTGGTCTTCATCCCGTGGGAGTCATTCCGTCTAGCTAGGAAATGGACACAAGCAATGCTAACCTTCTTCGCATCGATACAAACCCCTTATTGGGCATGCATCTAGCCCACACTAGACTCAAAATGGGGTCTTACGTTTTAGCAGTACATATAACTCAGCAGAAAAAACGTTACGCGAGAAACTACCTTATAGTATATCACTTTAAGGGTGATTTCTTATCTCCCAAGGCACGCTTACAGCACCGCTGAAGTAGTTATCGGCAAGGCTACTGATTAAATGGTGGCAGAGGTGGGATGCTATTTCGTACAATAAACTAAGCTTCTGGTACATTGCCAGACTAATTTATTTATATTAACATCACGTACTGTAAATAAATAACAATACATCAAATAACGTTATAAACATAATACAATACAGAAAAGAAAATCAAATTGCTTCTTATTGTTTGGAGGTAGGTCTACTCGCAGAAACGTTATACAGGATAAGTAAAATCTCGCGGACAAGCTCATTGGCATCCTACAGAAAATTATCATATGTGATACCACGAGTCATTTCCAAATTATCGATAAATTCACGAGTCTCGAAGTGACGAATTTTATTGTTAGTACTATTTAACGAATACAATTAAGCTGTTTACTAAAAAATCATTATTTAAATACAGTTATTTAAAAATATTTATATAATTGATGTAAACTGCGATGTTTGAAAACATATCAGAAATGTGTGGTTATGTTTCATTGTTCATTCACTGTACATGTGTAGTTCGAAGGAATCTGTTCATTATTTGTTATATTCAATGTATTTGTTGGAGAGTCAGTCACTGCAAAATAATGCTGTGACCTGGTCATAATATTAAAAAGGAGGAGCTTTCTTTATCACAAAAGCAGGAGCTGATACAGAGAAATCGATAAAGAGCGAAGTGAAACACGACTGTCATTGGTTGTAAAACAAAATCATTGAAACGTGATTGGTCATTGACTGCCATTTGGGGCATGAGTTATATAGTCTCCATAATCTTCAATTCAAGGTATAGGCTTTGAATCGCCTGTTTTCGTCTTCAATTATTTCACTGCCATTGTCTTCTAGGACTATCCGCTAATCGGTTTCAACTAACTTCATTACTCAATTAAATAATTTATTTCGTATGTACAAAAATTCTCTGTGTTGGTTATTTTTCAAGTTTAAAAAATATTTAACAAAACAATGTGCGGTAAGAAATTAATAAGAGTTAAAGTCGATGGATGGTGAATGGAGAAGACTACATAACAATGAACTACATGGTCTTTATAGTAAGCCAGATGTAATAAGAACAGTTAAGTCTCGAAGACTGCGATGGGCAGGACAGATTGCACGTATGGGGAATAAAAGACTTGCATGGAGGCTTCTTGTAGGAAAACCAGAGGGAAATCGCCCAGTTGGTAGAACAAGAATGAGGTGGGAGAATAACATTAACTATGATTTGAGTGAAGTAGATTATACAGGGAATGATTGGAAAGCATTAGCTTAGGATAGGGATGTATGGAGATCTTATGTCCGCGCGGCCATGAACCTATGTGTTCGATAGTGCCAGTGAGTCAATTAATTAAAATATGTTACAACAGGAATTATAAATAATATTTTCAAGCCGAACATAGTACAGCAACACACACGAACTAGAATTTATAAAACACTGGCCAGACTCATATTATGTTACGGCAGTGAGGCCTGGACAATTCGCAGTGTAGATGAACAAAGACTAACTGCGGCAGAAATGTAATTTATGAGACGTACTGCAGGCTACTCAAGAACAGACCATAAAAGGAATTCTGAGATTCTCAAAGAATTGCACACAGAATCAGTCATGGAATATGTAGAAAAATACAGAAACAACCGGAAATCTCACGTACGAAGAATGAGCAGAACAAGAAAAGCACGTTACTTTTTTACTTTTGAGAGTGTCTCCACTTTTCAGCGGTTGCCCTGTATTCCCATTCGCCATTCTTGCCGATCACGCCATTCATCCTCCTCCAGACCTCGGTCGTTCATCAATCTATGGATTTCCCCTCTCCAAGTTGTTCTTGGCCTGTCCCGTTTCCTTCTACCAGAAGGTGACCATTCCAAAAGAGTTTTGGGCCACCTATCATCCTCCATTCTCCTGACATGGCCATACCACTGAAGAGCTCGTCTTTCGATCCTTTCCACCACTGTCTCCTCCATATCCATCATCTGCCTCACTTCTTCATTTCTTCTTCTCTCCAACCTGGACACCCTGGCACTGCGTCTTACTCCATCCATTTCCATTGCCAAGATCTTAGTTTTTTTTGTCCCTCTACCAAAGTCCATCCTTCAGCACCATAAATCATTATGCTTTCCACAACAGACTTCAATACCACGTCAGATCTTAAATTACCAGCCACCAGGCAAGAGATCTTTGGGTAGAGCCTTCAAACGTTGGATTGAGACCGTAACAGCCACTAGGTCTATCACATGAAAGGAAGAAGAAGAAGAAGAACAGAAGGATTTGCTTTGGAATACTGGTAAAATAGTGACAAAGTAGTCAGTATTTATAAAGACACCTGTTTCAGAGACCAAATTCCAAATTAAGATAGGAAATAGACTATTAAGTAAATATTCTCAACTAGTATATTATACTTTTTTTAAATTATTTTCAGTCAAAATATAAATTTATTACGTCGGCGTTTCAATCTCCTTACGTGAGATCTCACATAAGGAGATTGAAACTTCGACACAATAAATTTATGCTTTGAATGAGATAACGTTTATTTCTTTGTAACTATGATATTCTCAACTAGTGTCCAACGAGGAATGAGATGAGATGAAGTCCCTATATTTATAGAGGTCTTTGAACTACAAGGGTGCGGCCGACCATTCCTGACGCACCATCACAGGGGCGGATGAATGCAATGGATGAAATGAGTATGGAGAAATCGTGGAATGAAGTTTGTGGCAGGGGAAACGGGAGAAACCCCGAGAAAAACCTGCCCAAGCTCCATTTCGTCCATCACGAAACCCACATGGAGTGACCGAAACTCGATCTCGGGACCCCCGCAGTGAGAGGCGATCTTCTAACCACTTGCACCACGGAGCCGCCTGAAATAGACTATTACTTATATATAATACAAGTCCGGCCACGGTTGCTGTGGCTAAGGTATACGTCAAAAATTTAAATTAAGTTGCTGTCTTTCAGCCAGATTACTTAAAACTAATACTTACACACGAAATTAATATTATTATCAATATATTGAAAATAAAATAAACACTGAATGCACTTAAATTACGAAATAATCAATATTTGTAATTCAATTGAAATTCGCGGTTGCAACAAAAAGCACAGCCATCTGGATCTCTCTTTGTTAAATAATAAACCAATTACCTTACCAAATTACCTTACACCGCCATCTGTTAGAATCGTATGGAACTCACAGATAATTATAACTCTTTGTTAAATAATATAATATAATAAATATATCAACCTGCAGGAAGAAGAAGACCAGGACGTCCACTCAAAAGACTTCTGGATGGTGTTTCTCTTGAGGCCGAAACAGGTCAACAAATGGCTTAAATTCGTGAATGTACTATGATGATGATGATGATGTTAAATAATAAACAAATAATTTGCAATAAAAATAATGCGACTATAAATTTGGTTATAAACTATCCTAAGTCTCAAGTTGGATCAAACTGCACACAGTGTGCAAAATTTTATTAAAATCGGTTCAGTAGTTTAGGATTCCATCGCGGACAAACAACGTGACACCAAATTTTTATATATTAAGATATGCACCTGAAGTTCCACCACAAGTGTTGCTTATTATCAATGTTCTTAATAAGACCAACACTTATTCATGAAAAAATAAATATGTTAACAAATTGCAATACCATTAATTCTCAATAATTCTACATAACTAAGTTAATGTATAATGTAATTGTATTGATATCTAATTGTAATATTATTGTGTTTTCTTTTTTGTTTTAAGTATATTATTACCAAACATCAACTTATTGTAACGGACTGTCAACAGCACGTACGGTTTACTGCCCGTGCGATCCATATTTGTAAATAACATTGTATGTATCTTAATTTTAGTCTAATAAAGTCCTTATGTACAAAATAAATTCTTATAACGATACAAAAAATGTCTCCATTAATTTTAATCTCATATACAATTAACTTTAATGGGTTTATTATATTAATTGTTCTTTATTGATAATTGTATAAATAATTCGTCAATACGCTGGAAATACAAGGGGATTCAGACAGAAGAAAAAATAATCTACACTACGATTGCCTGGCCAAACATCTATACGCCGTATTGCCATCCCCACTGTCCATTACATAATCTTGGAATAAGAATAAAAATAATAATAGCTTTATTTATCTGGCAGAGTGAAGACCTTAAGGCCTTGTCTGCCACTCAACCAGGTTTTAAAAAATATACAAAAATAGTCTTACATCTAAATTACAATATACATAAACGATTACATGTTATAAATACAATACAATTAATATTTATAACGTATTTTGATTTACTCTAAATTTAACGAATTAAATATATAATGTGTACAAAATATATAAAAAACGAGAAAAAAATATTAATGACATAGTATAAATTAAAATAAATAGAGGAAAATTAATTATTAAACAACAGGCAACTGTATAAGCGTCACTTAAAAGTGCCAAGTGTGCGGCAACCATCATGGACATGGTATTTTGCGTGCAGGGAAAAACGGTACGTTTCCGGACATGAGTTCCTATGTTAAACGTAATCATCTTGGTCTCCACTAAAAGCCTTAAAGTCTGTAATGGGAAGTTAGTTAAACCATGTATGTATGTATGTATGTATGTATGTATGTATGTATGTATGTATGTATGTATGTATGTATGTATGTATGTATGTATATATATATATCTAGCGGACCCAGCAGATGTTGTCCTGCCCGAACGTTGAATTCTCGTGTCATGGCCGGACGATACAAATATAAATTATTTTTTAACATAAAGTTCACTAATTAATAAGTTCGCAAGAAAACTCCTCACTGCAATCTGTTGTGACTCAAGAAGTGTGCATTATGACATCATATTGTTGTCGTGCGGAATATGTCGGTAATGCAGATAACTACACATCTGGCATAAAAAATCCTATAACCCGATCGCAGCGCCATATACCGGGTCCAATTGCGAATCTAAACCATCCAGAGACCCACTCAAATACAAAAAAAATCTAAATCGGTCCGGTCGTTTAGGCAGTTTTCAATTTCGGATTTCAAGTAAACCTCCACTTCTAATTGACGGATTTCGCTCATTTTTTGATAATACCTACCTCGGTTTGTTTTAACCCATTGGCTTACACATATGGCTCCCAGCTGGCTGATCAAAAGCCCATTCTTTACACAGACGGCTGTGAGCCGGACTGAGCACCTGTATCTTCTTCTTATTGTTTCTTTAGTTTTGTCAATAGATGGCATGACATATTATATACCGTTGGAAAGCTGAGAGAACGATCTATTCAATGATGTACAACAAAATCGATTTCTCTCGATAGATCGCGAATTATAAGCCATTGTTTTTCGAAGAAGCTAATTTCCTTAAAATTAAATGTATAAATGGGTACAACAATGGAGGAACATATTAATAAGCCAATGGGTTAATAGAATATACTGGGTTTCGTTGTGAAACATCAAAACATGTGACAGCTAGAGCGATTTTAAAATTTTCACTTCAGGTGAACTCCTATACCAAATGATTTTAGAGGATCCAGTTGTGAAGCTAAACCATCGAGGGATCCAATCAGGCACACACAAAAAATTTCATCAAAATAAGCCCATTCGTTTAGGAGAAATTCAGTGACAAACACACGTACAGAAGAATTATATATATAAAGATGTACTGCTGGTAATCGTGTTTAAGTTAGGTAGACTGTACGTGTATACGTGGTAATTAGCAGATATAAACCTCATGCATTACCACAGCTAACAACATGCCTCCTACCATTTAGAGGGATTGCACCAACGAGCTTTAAATGTAATCAACATACAGAAAAAAATACTGTTTTGATCATTCCCATGGATTTACCTTTCTCATATGTGCATACTGTTACGTTGGTAAGAACTGAAAACCCTTTCTTATCTCGTATAAGTAAAAGAGATTGCAGTGGCTAAGTCCCCCAGATTTTCAACAAGGGCTTCTGACGTAATGAAACAGAATAATTGTACTGCAATCCCATTGCAAAATCTAAGCTTGTGAAAGGACACGTGTAAATCCTTAGTTAGAGCTGGCTGAGTTTAGATTTAATACAGTATTACCAACTGGACAAAGCATGCGAGGTTAAGGGGAGAATTAATGATTCAGAATCTGGGTTCAGTTTACAATGAAATTTCGAAAATTTCAGTTCTGTTTGTACTCAGTTATTATAAATCTACTGAGAACCAACGCTTATGTTAATATTTGCATCAAACAAAGCCAACAATTTATTTTGTAACAGTTACACGAGGCAACAGAACATACGAAAACAGAATTATTTACTAACAAATTCTATTACAAATGGAATCTTATTCTAACTCCGTGCCGTGGTCAGAAGAGTCCCTACATTTTAATAGGACGACCTGGTTTCATTTCCCGGCGTCTTAGGGGGGTTTAAATATCTACCTTGGGTATGGATACATACCCTGTCCTTGTACGTAAATAAAGCAAAAATAAACAAATATAAAATAAGAATAAACAATAGTTTAAAAAAAACTAAAACAACACGAGCTATTGTCATCTAATATATATATATATATATATATATATATATATATATTAGAAGTCCCGGCCACGCGTTGCTGTGGCTAAGGTATACGTTAAAAATTTAAATTAAGTTGCTGTCTTTCAGCCAGATTACTTAAAACTAATACTTACACACGAAATTAATAATATTGTAAATAAAATAAACGCTGAACACACTTAAATTATGAAATAATCAATATTTGTAATTCAATTGAAATTCGCGGTTGCAACAAAAAGCACAGCCACCTGGATCTCTCTTTGTTAAATAACAAACCAATTACCTTACCAAATTACCTTACACCGCCATCTGTTAGAATCGTATGGAACTCACAGATAATTATAACTCTTTGTTAAATAATACACAAATAATTTGCAATAAAAAATAATGCGGCTATAAATTTAGTTATAAACTACCCTAAGTCTCAAGTTGGCTCAAACTGCATACAGTGTGCAAAATTTTATTAAAATCGGTTCAGTACTTTAGGATTCCATCGCGGACAAACAACGTGACACGTAATATATATATATATATATATATATATATATATATAATAATTTGAATATCTGGGAGTAAAATTAGATAAAGAGGAAAAACAAGAAAGTGATATTAAGAACAGAGTAAATAAAGGTAGAGCAATAACAGCAATGATGAATGGAATCTTATGAAACAGACATATATCCAGGAAAAATAAGTTACAAATATATAATTCAATAGTGAGAAGTACTGTCACATATGGAGCTGAAGTTTGGAAATTCAACAAAAAGTTACAACAAAAACTTATGTCGATGGAAATGGATTTCTTGAGGAGAGCAGCAAGATGTTGAAAATTAGACAAAATAAGAAATACTGTCATAAGAGAAAAAATGAATATTGGTTATTCAGTAGTACATTATATACGATATAAGCAATTAAATTGGTATGGACACGTACGACGAATGCAAGAAGAAAGATGACACAGGAAAACATTGGAATGGTGTCCACCTGGAAGAAGGAGGAGAGGAAGACCTCGAAACTCGTGGATGCAGGAAATAAGAACTGGAATGAGAGCAAGGGGACTGGATGACATGGATTGGATGGAGAGAGACGAATGGAGAAGAAAAATAAAACTTTAGGCACAGAAAGATGTGTAAACATTAAAATTCTGTATATAAATAAAATATATAACAATAGCTCAGGATGCTGATGTATTAAGAGCTAATGTCCACGGTTTCATGAAATCTGCGGGTTCGATTCTTGAAGGCAGTTACTAATAGGTTCAGACTGCTATTATTGCAAAAAAAAATCTATAGTGACCAACAACAAAAAGGAAAACAATGACATTAGAGCTAAATTTTAATCTGAAGGTTACTGTTGTTTTTGACTGCGGTAATCCACGCCGCGCTTAATCTCGCAGATAACAGGAACAAGATAATTGGAGTCGTGCGAACACGTGCCTCTCGTTTCTAGAAGGTTCCTAGCAACATCTCCACCGCGAATCTTAAACACTCCACCTCACAGATTAAACTGTTACGTTCAGTCAGTGGAAAAGCGATACAAGTGCTCTCTCTTCAAATGTAACACACTCGTATTCAACATTTGGTATACATAACAACGTAGAGAGACCAGCCAAATGGGCTAGTGGTCAGCGTTTCTGCATACTGCTCATGAGGTACCGGGTTCGAATCCTGGTTAGACCGTAGAAATTTTTCCTTAAAGGGAATTATTCCTGTGGTTGTCCATGGTCTGGAATTTAGGTTAAGTTTAGGTTAAGAAATCCCCTGGCGCTTCATTATCTTTTATCACCCATCATATCATCGGGGTAACGTAACTCCGCTTCCAGGTTCCTCCAACTTAAGCAATGGATTACAATTCCGCCAATGCCATGAGAGAACACTAGAAATGTCATAAAAGACAACCTGGTGGAATTGGACAGAAACAATATATGTGTATATAGAGAGGAGGGGGGTTTTACTGAATAATGGGAAATACAGAGAGTTAGAGAGATGGGTAGATAGGCACTTTTAGACAAGTAGATATTAAAATATCATCCACCGCTGTGGTCTCGAGGTAACGTGCTGCCTTGTCACACAGCGGACCCGCGTTCGATCCCCGTTGGGGGCGGTTTTTCTGTGTGAGGTTTTTATCGGGATTTTTCCTCACCTGTAAGACAAATGTCAGGAAAACTTTAAGGCCCAAACGGTACCCGAAAGCACATGGCCATCATCATCATCATTATCCTTCACCGGTATGGAAACAAACTAAAATTTTATAAAGCAGTGGAAGTCCCCTTACTATTGTGTGGTAGTGAATTTTGGGTTTTAACTAAACGAGAAGAGAAGATCATAGAAGCAGCTGAAATGAGATTTCTGAGAAGTGTGGCTGGTTGAAAACTTCTAGATAAAAGAAGAAGTGAAGATATTAGAAATGAGCTAAATATTTTTAAACTTTTAGCTAAAATAATATAATCTAGAAAAAACGGGAAAGAACATGTTCAAAGAATGAAAGATGATTGGATTCCAGAAATTATACTTAATTAGAAACCAAGAGGAGACAGGAATGTTGGTAGACCGAAAAAGAGATGGATTAAACTTTTTGAATGAGAATCTATGAGACCGAAACAAGCCACATGGGCTTAATCCGTGGTACGGAAATCACCTTTTCGGTACGTAAAACTACGCAATACTACACAACTACTACGTCATCGTGTCTTCCTTCTTCAGTGATCTTATAGAACAGTGTCAAATTCCTATCTTCGTTGTCCTCTCTCCTACGTACCTCCCCTTCCTTCTTTATATGCTGCGTGTTACTGCGCATCTTCCCCTTGCTAGTGAAGTCCTCAAATAAGCTGTGCAAGTGAATATCAGTGTCATTATCTATTTTGGTTTCGTCGGAGTCAAGTCGATAGTAGCTCGAAGGAGCTGTTTGGTTTAATCGGTCCCATAAGCCAGGGTAGGGCCACCAGGATCGTGTACCCTAGCCCTTGGCTGGACTGGATTAAGTGCTTGTATGTATGTATGTTTATTATTATTATTATTATTATTATTATTATTATTATTATTATTATTATTATTGTTATTGATTTTTCTTTTGATGACCGATTAATGTTATTATTTCTTTCATAACTTATCTTTCTATGGTCAAGAAGATAATCTTATGTTATATTATTTGTATTTCACATATCTGACTTATGACTCTAATTAAAATTACGTTATTTTTAGTTAACTTATGTTTACTAATTGCATAGCTGGTCATGTTAGGTATTGATATAAACTCCAAAGCTTTCTCAAGCCAATTTAATTCCCCCTTTTCCTTCTAGCTTCCACGATTATAATACTGCTTAGCATAGAGTACTATACATTTAATAATTTACTAAGGAGAGGTGGATTAAACTTTGCCTTCTATGGGCCCGGGCAAAGGAACGTTGATTTAGGCACTCAAAACCTTCAAACTCAAGGTAATTATAACAAGATTGGTACGATCACATGCACGCACATGCGAGTGGTTGCAAAAATGTTAGCAGAACGCGGGGTGCACCGTGATAGTGATGATGGTGATGACATATGACCAGGAACTAATGCACTTATTCATTTGTGTATTCATCTATTTATTTAATTCCAAGTACTTAATTTCATTTCACAATATGGCTGTCTCTAAAATAGGAACATCCTACACTTTCTCTGAATATCATCCACTAATTCGCGTGGGCTTCACGGACAGATTTTTATTAGTTTTTTACTCTTTCCAATGTCAGTAACTAGAAAAGCGTTATTTTTTCTTAGAAACAAAATTAATCATTCAATATTCGTCGGTCATCTCATTGATACATCTACTTACTTACTCACTGGCACTATCGAACCCGTAGGTTCATGGCCGCGCGGACATAAGCTCTCCATATATCCCTATCCTGAGCTAATGCTTTCCAATCATTCCCTGTATAATCTACTTCCCTCAAATCATAGTTAATGTTATTCTCCAACCTCATTCTTGGTCTACCAACTGGGCGTTTTCCTTCTGGCTTTCCTATAAGAAGCTCCCATGCATGTCTTTCATTCCCCATACGCGCAAATTGTTCTGCCCATCGCAGTCTACGAGACTTAACTGTTCATGTTATCCTGGCTTCCTATAAAGACCATTTAGTTCATTCTTATGTAGTCTTCTCCATTCATCTGTCTGTTCATCTATCTTTGGTCCAAATATTTTCCTAAGAACTATATTCTCAAATACCTGTAATCTCCTTTCCTCCCTTATAGTAAGAGTCCATGTTTCGCATCCATATAATATAACTGGTAGAATAATAGTTTTATATTTTTTCAGTTTAAAGTTTTTTGAAAGGAGTTGGGACATCAAAAGTCTCTGCAATGCATAATAGCATGCATTTCCAGAATTGAGCCTATGTTTAATTACTTTGTGCATCTCATTCCTATTTGTGATTATTGTTCCTAGGTATTTGAATTCAGCCACTTCCTTTAAAATTTTCCTCATTTGTCATTAGCTGTCCATTTCCATCATATAATGTATTTTTATGTGTGACCATATATTTATTTTTATTGATATTTACTTCCAGTTCCAATTTATTAGTACTCAGTAGTGTGTGCGTGTTGGCCTTTAGTATCTCCTCGCTATCGGCCAATATTACTACATCATCAGCATAAACTAACAGCTTATTAATACCATTGATATATATATATATATATATATTCCGGGTTCGAATCCCGTCATTTATTTTTCTTATCATACCATATATATATATCCATCCATAGTAATTCTGCCCGAAGGCAGGTCCTTCACTGCAATCACAGCATTTCCATGCTATGCTTCCAGCTTTACTAGGGAATTGTGTAGGTGTGGTAGCTTCCCGTTGCTTTCCACACCGGTGAAGGATGATGTTGATGATGATAATGATAAGGATGATGATGATAAAGATGATGGCCATATGATTTCGGGGACCGTTTGGGCCTTAAAGTTTTCCTGACATTTGTCTTACAGGTGAGGAAAAACCCAGATAAAAACCTCACCCAGAAAAACTGCCCCGACTGGGGATCGAACCCGGGCCCGCTGCGTGACAAGGCAGCACGCTACCTCGAGACCACAGCGGTGGACTTATATATATATGTGTATGTGTGTGGTGTGTTTTGTGTACACATTTTTTCATGGTTATTTTCGGTATCTAGAAAGTAAGGTCAAGGAAGATTGTAATTTATTCTCATCAAAAATCTTTTCATGACAAAAATCTCAGTAAGTATATCTCTTTAAAAATTACGAGAAGGAAAAGGAATAGAAATATTTTTTTTATAATCAATTGAGTTGGTGTTTACTTGATGAAAATCCATATTTATTAATTAAATAAAAATAAAACGTAGTTTTATTTGATTTTCATATTTATTATATAATTCAGTGACAGCTGTTTCGGTACACTGTACCTTCTTCAGACATGTTAACAAATTATGAATTGTGTTCCAACTGATCTAAGCAACAATACAACAATATTTATTTAAATTTTTAAATTTAACAAAGGGGATTCATTCAAATCAAGTTGAGAATTTAACAGTTTTTTACTACTTTTAAACTTATTAATTTCTACAGCCTCCAAAAGATCTAACTTCTTACCCTTATCACAAATATGTAAAATTTCAAAATTTGGATCGAAACAATGATTAAATTGGAATAGGTGGTTAGCATAGTTTGAATTTTCTAAATTTCTGTTATATGCTCTCACGCTTTATCTAAAGGAACACATGAGAGCATATAACAGAAATTTAGAACATTCAAACTATGCTAAAGGAACACATGAGAGCATATAACAGAAATTTAGAAAATTCAAACTATGCTAACCACCTATTCCAATTTAATCATTGTTTCGATCCAAATTTTGAAATTTTACATATTTGTGATAAGGGTAAGAAGTTAGATCTTTTGGAGGCTGTAGAAATTAATAAGTTTAAAAGTAGTAAAAAACTGTTAAATTCTCAACTTGATTTGAATGAATCCCCTTTGTTAAATTTAAAAATTTAAATAAATATTGTTGTATTGTTGCTTAGATCAGTTGGAACACAATTCATAATTTGTTAACATGTCTGAAGAAGGTACAGTGTACCGAAACAGCTGTCACTGAATTATATAATAAATATGAAAATCAAATAAAACGTTTTATTTTTATTTAATTAATATATATTTTTTTAATTACAATGATGTTCTTGGAGGTAAAATCGATACATGTTTTATGATTAGCAATTTGTTGAATGTAAAAAGTTAATCAGTGAAGTCTGAAAGCCGCCAAGTTCAGTACTTGGTAGCAGAGTTCAAGTAAGTTTTATACAAATACATAGGTATGCGAAGAGCACGCCCATTCCATATGCGTTCATAAGTGGAACTAAAATTACATTCTACACGTTCTAATTAAAGTTTCTATTTTCAAATTGCCACTTACAGAAATTCTGCATCTGACTTCGCTCTCCAAAAATAAAGTAAGTACAACTTACCTGAAACAAAGAGATAATTTAAATTCAGTAACAGGTTATTAAATACTCTTTTACAGAGAACATTCTCACGAAAATATAATATTTTTACAAGATAATTTCATATTAGAAAACGTACTCTGACACATAAAGAATTAATGCAAAGGAGAATGATATACACAAAACATTATATCATAGATTAATACCAAACTGAAGAAAGTAATTGTCCCGCGCCGTAGCCGAGCGGTTAAGGTAGGAAGCCTTGGCGCAGAGCTACGGGACTTGCGCTGGTTCGAGTCTCCATGGGGAAGAAATTTTCTCATGGTATTTCGGCCGGTATGGGACCGGTGCCCACCCAGCATCGTGAGGCAATTGGGTAGCTACAATAAGTAGCGGCTCCAGGTTGAGGAACCAGCTATAACGGCTGGGGGACTCGACATGCTAACCACATGTCACCCCTACACTGGCTGTTGATCATCTACCTCTGTGATTGACACATGTGGATGTGAAGGGCCAGCAGCCGGCTGGTAAAAGGGCAACCGCTGAAAAGTGGAAAGACCCTCAATCGAAAGAAAGTAAAATTAAATACATTAGTTATTACCCACAAAAAAAATCCCAAGCGGTTTTTTTAAAAAGCCCACTTAATAAAAAACCACCCAGCTACGCAAAAAATCCACTTCTGAACTTTGATTTATTTTTTAACACTGTTTATAAAAAATAATTATTAGTCAATATACTAAAAAAAATATATTCAAACCAAATAATAAAGACTATACACATGCCCCAAATGGGAGTCAATGACCAATCACATTTCAATGATTTTAGATTTACAGCCAATCACAGTCATGTTTCGCCTCAAATTTACCAACTAGAGTTCATCATATTAAAGAAAACTCCTTTTTAACATTCTGAATAGGTCATAGCATTATTTTGCAGTGACTGATTCTCCAAGAAATACGGCTACCAGATTGTATATAATACAGTGCATGAATTTCAACAGATAGCGCATGTGATAGTTAATATAAAAACATTTGTAGCAATTGATTGTACCACAAAAAAAAAAGAAACCACTCTTTGCACTTTCTTAAATGTATTATTTTCAGGAAATGTTGTTGCAGAAAAATATAATTGACATATTTGCATCATAGGACAACAGAATTTAGTTGATACCTGTAATTTATTTTTCACAAAGAGTATTTAAGTAATTATTTTAATATGAAAAAAGTAATATTATATTTAAATGTAACTATATAGTACAAATATAAAACTGTATTCTAAATATGGATTTAATTTAATGTAATGTAGTATAGCCTTTAAATTATTGGGGGGATTAAACCTAAAAAACCCGAGTTTTTTTGGGTTTTTAAAAACCCCAAAATAACCCATATGGGTTGGGTTTTTTAAACGGGGTTTTTAAACTCTGATTAACATAAAACGAAACAAATTTAGTAGAAACTTTCAAAATATGAAACTCACTGTTTCACACAAAGAATTAATGCAATGGTGAACGATATGAACAAAATAATATATTAATAATTTCACGTACATTTTATATTAGCGTCACTGATATCAAATGAAAGCTCTAAACTTCAAGTTTTAGCAGCAAAATTCAAATATATTCTGCAAGTTATGTGGGATTTATAAAAAATTTATCAGTGAACCTGGCTCCGGCTGGCGTGACTTCTCTACGTATATAATATCCCTTAACCAAGCTATTTTAGATACCGTTTTTCTCCTACAGATGTCAGAAGTGATCAGTAGTAGCCCATTGTACAAATCATACGTACAACTTTTCAGCAGCTCCCACGTTTTAAGGAGTCCATAATAAAAGCTTTAATATTGTCAATGATGGCGTATTAACAAAAAACAGTTACATTTCGTAAAATTAACTTTCACAGAGGAAATAATGGAAGAGTTGGATGTAGAACCCATTCTTCACCATATACAAAACTACCAGAACAACTGGAAAGCCCATCTTCAACGAATGCCGTCTCATAGAATTCCAAAAGCCATACTTCGCTACTGCCCCCAAGGCAAAAGATCGCTGGGACGTTTAAAAAAGCGCTGGATTGAAAATTCCTCTTTGAGACCGTAACAGGCAACACGGCCTAATACTTGCATGGATGATGATGATGATGATGATGAACTTTACAGATGTTTACACATTTCTTCCCTAAATTTGTTTATTTTACACTATTTCACTTTACATATAGAAATAATTTTCGGTTATTCTATGCCACCGTGCCCATATGTGAATATTCGATCGGAGAAAAAGTCACTGTTAGAGTCATCGTGGTCAATGTGATAACACACGTTTCCACTAGAGCCAATTGCCAACATGTTTACTCATATAGAAGGGGATTCTATCCCAAAAGTACACCTACATTACTGGGCAAGTTAGGGTGAGAAAATGGGCAAGTTAGTTAATTAGTTTGGACAAGTTAGCGTGAGAAAAGGGCGAGTTAGTACATTATATTAGTTTAGCGTTTACTTGTTTATTAGCGGGTTTTTGTGATAAGTTGGCTACACTCTCTGAGCAATGTATAATACCTATTTTACATTGGAAATATGCTGATTGTAGATTACTTGAAGCTTAATTTCTCACTACATTTTACGGCATTATTCATTTTTTTCTAAAAGAACACACATACACACACACACACACACATATATATATATATATATATATAATATATTTTTGTTTCAATTTATCATATAATAAAATTGAAGATATTAATGACAAAATAAATAAATTTAATCTAATGTGTGGCACTGTTAAAAGAACCCTTAAAAACACAAGAAAAGAAAAATAAATAAATTTTGTAAATTAATGGCTGTTCCTTTATTGATGTATGTATCAGAATGTTGGACGATCACTAAAAGACAAGAACAAAGATTGGAAGCAGCTGAGATAAGATTTTTTAAGAAATATAGCAGGATACACTCTGCTGGATAAGAAAAGAAATGAAGATATAAGAAAGGAACTAAATATTTTCAAACTTACAGACCGAATAATTAAATATAGGAACGACTGGAAAGAACATAATGATAGAATGCCAGAAGGAAGATTTCCAAAATTATTGCTAAATTATAAACCGCACGGAAGGAGAAATGTTGGACGCTCACACAGAAGATGGTCTGAACAATTTTAACAATTCCAGCTTTCATGAAACCGGAACGAGCCAACAGGCTTAATCCCTGGATGATGATGATGGTATTTCCCTCAGGTAATTAATCATATACTGGAACAATAAATAGTATGTTTTTCCCCCTTTTTTTGGATTTATGTACTGGCATCATGACGTGGGATCTCCTAGTTTTCTGCTGAAGAGTCTATTATAAACACGATTATTTTGCAATTTATTTATTTACGTTCGCTGACGGCTTCACTTAACACATTTACTTGTTCTCGCTCTTCCTCACCTTAATCATAGAATACATCTGATTGGTCAGCCCCTTGCACCTTCTTACAATTGCGAGGACAAAACAATCTGGACGCCTGCAATGTTTGCGGACCTCGATTCGGGGATTCATTATTCGATCTTCGAGCTGGCAACTAGAGCACCTCGTCGAAAGAAGAACTACGCAGAAATGCAAGACCGGGATGGATTCGTCCTCCCGCCAGCACGTCGCACTGCTAGAAATAATCAACACTACTATAAACAACGAACACCAATAGAAACAAGAAATCTGTTTGAACATCTGTATGAAGAAAAGGCAGAAACTCCACCTCCCTTAGTGGTATATTCCAAAGACATCACGCCACTAAAATTGGAAAGCATCACTGCAGGAAACAAAAATGAAGTACACATGAAGTACAACCAGGGCGTTCTCACCATTAGGACCTCAACAAAAGCGGCCTATCGGCGAGCTTACAAAGAGCTCAAGAAATCTGAGACTCAGTTTTATACCCATGGCTACGGCAGGCCTCCTATCATCAAACTAGTTGTGAAGGGACTTCCTAAGTCCATCACAACACATGAAGTATATGATGAAATTATGAGTAGGAACCTGCCCGTCAAAGAATTAAGAAGCATTGAAAAACAAGTCTTCATAGAAGGAGTAAAGAAGAAGATAGAGCTTCCTATTTACATCCTAACACTCCACAAAACACCAGACATCAAGGAAAAAATTGAAGAAAATCTAAAAGAGCTATTCAACATCCGAATCAGATTGGAACCTTACCGGAAACCCACAGGAGGCACCCAGTGCTTCAAATGTCAAGGCTTTGGACATATTGCAGAATTCTGCTTTCGAGACACAAAATGCGTCAGGTGTTCCGGAAACCACAGAGTCTCCGACTGCACCCAGACGGAAGCCAAGTGTACCAACTGCAACGCAGATCACGCAGCAAGTCATCGAAAATGTCCATCATTCCAGAAGTATCTGAAAATGAGACAAACGCAAGGAACAAGCAAACCATCTACCACGAGAAAGCCTGAAATCACTTCAAAAACCACTCCAAGAACACCTCAAAAGACCGAAGAAAACTTCCCTCCCTTACCTTCTCAGAACCCGCCGGAGAATATACTCCAATCCCTCCTCATTCTCCTCACCACCATCCTTCAAAACCCTCAAGTCCTTCAATCCACACTATCCTTCGTGAATACTCAAGTCTCATCTAGAACTTAGACTGCAAGATCCAGACACTACAAGAAAAAGCCGTTTTTTAAGACCGACAAGCTCACCTGAAGAATGACAACTGTTTAGAGGAGCACTCTACACAGCATAACACACAACTACGCCACCACCTTCCTACAAGCACATGAAGATATCGGGTCAAGACCTTCGTAAGGTCGGTACCAAATCCACACCTTAAATAATTGCTCTAGGGATTGCGGACGATGTAGCGATATTCGCTATTTTCGGCGAAAATTATTAAAAAAAATAAAATTACAATTTTTCATTGAACCTACTGACACTGAAAATGACAATAGAATATATATATATGTGTGTGTGTGTGTGTGTGTGTGTGTGTGTGTGTGTGTGTGTGTGTGTGTGTGTGTGTGTGTGTGTGTGTGTGTGGTGTATTGTCAATCCACTGCTCAAATCACCGCCTTTGAATTTCGCGGGCGGGGGCAGGATGCCTTATATGGCAATAGGAGTTGGATTAGGGTCGTGTGTAGCGAGAAAACAATCTCTTAAACGTGCTTTCTGGAGGAATTGTTTTCCAGATTAATCGATTCTAGGAGAATCGGATTCTAGGACTTTGTATTCATGAGATGTCGAGATTGCCGCCTAGATTGGTGTTAGCTTTGTATATATATATATATATATATATATATATATATATATATATATGAGATTAGAGGTCCTGATATCATATTACCGAACTAGAGATACTGTGGAAGAATGACACAAGAATTTTTTGTAAGGGAAAAAGATTTGAGTGTAAAAAACTGAATTAGGAGTGGAAGTCAATCGTGATAAAAATTTAAAAATAGTTGTACCATTTTTTTTATTTTTCTCAACGAAACACTGTATATACTTTCTTATTCTTCTTCTTCTTCGTCATCCTACAGGGAATAAGCCTGTTGACTCATTCCGGTGTCCATACCATAAAATAAAGACATGCAAAGAAAAATACCGTACTCAGACCACGAGTTGGACTAGCTGAAAAATTTGCTCAAGTTACAAAGATCCTGCTTGTGTGAGTTTTATAATGACAGTGTAGAGAGCTGTATGTGACCCCAGGAGGGGCGGAGAGCCTGTTCATGACATGAACTATCGAACTATTGGCATAACTAATCGCATGTAATGTCCACACCAGGAATCCAAGTCATTACATCATTACAGCGTGGGGCGGGGGTTCTGCTAACAGCACGACATCTCTATGAATTTCACATCCACTTTGCTTCCATCCATAACATATTACAAATATAATTATCCTCCTTAGATCCGAGCATATTAGGCACTATGCAGCACAAGAAAATTTTAATCTTACATATGGTAGGAAAGTTTTTTTTATTTTCTTACTAGCTAATATCCGGTTTGCGCTGCTACGCCTAAATGAAAGAAAAATAATGTAATTTTATGTTTAGTTGAATAAGTAATAGGAAAAATAATTATATATTTATATTTTTTAGATACCCCGTGCCGATTAACCGGCGTTGCCGGGGAATCTACTTATCCCGATCTTCTTGACATCCATCCATAGTAATTCTGCCCGAAGGCAGGTCCTTCACTGCAATCATATCATTTTCATGCTATGCTTGCAGCTTTACTAGGGAATTGTGTAGGTGTGGTAGCTTCCCGTTGCTTTCCACACCGGTGAAGGATGATGATGATAATGATAATGGTAAGGATTATAATGATAAGGATAATGGCCATATGATTTCGGGGACCGTTTGGGCCTTAAAGTTTTCCTGACATTTGTCTTACAGGTGAGGAAAAACCCCGATAAAAACCTCACCCAGAAAAACTGCCCCGACCGGGGATCGAACCCGGGCCCGCTGCGTGACAAGGCAGCACGCTACCTCGAGACCACAGCGGTGGACTTCTTGACATAAATGAGCTGAAATATGAAAATGAATGCGTTTTATGTTTAGTTAAGTAAGTGAAAGGAAAAATGTATATCGTAATTATTTTTAGATACCCCGTGCTGTTTACCCGGCGTTGTCCAGGAATCTACTCATCCCGATCGACTTGGCATAAATGAGCTGAAAGACAAAAATTAATGTACTTCTTATGATTAGTTGAATAAGTAAAATGAAAAATAATTATAAATGTATATCAGAATTATTTTAACATTCCCCGTGCTGATTGCCCGGTATCTCGATCTTCTAGGTATAAATGAGCTAAAAGACAATATTCGTTATATAATCAATTGAGTTTGGTGTTTACTTGATGAAAATCCATAAAAAAAATATGCTAACCACCTATTCCAATTTAATCATTGTTTCGATCCAAATTTTGAAATTTTACATATTTGTGATAAGGGTAAGAAGTTAGAACTTTTGGAGGCTGTAGAAATTAATAAATTTAAAAGTAGTAAAAAACTGTTAAATTCTCAACTTGATTTGAATGAATCCTCTTTCTTACATTAAAAAATTTAAATAAATATTGTTGTATTGTTGCTTAGATCAGTTGGAACACAATTCATAATTTGTTAACATGTCTGAAGAAGGTACAGTATACTGAAACAGCTGTCACTGAATTATATAATAAATATGAAAATCAAATAAAAATATTCGTTATGTTCTTTTGGCCTCCCATTTCTTCTGTTGCCCTCCGCTTCAAAATTTAGTATCATCCTAGGTATTCTGTCATCTGACGTCCTCTTTAAAGCCAAATTATTTCTGTCTTCTTTATTTAATAATATTGTAGAATATATTTTTTAACGATCGTGCAGTGGATTTTCGGGCTGTAGGCTGTGGTCTTATGGCTTGAAGATCCCAATGTTCCGCCAGAGACTGCGTCCGGTATCCTCAAGGGTCAAGACAACCCTTGAGGATGCCGGACGCAGTCTCTGGCGAAACGTCGGTATCATTAAGCCTCAAAGACCACGGCCTACAGCCCGGAAATCTTCAAGGTCATCGTAATAACTCCGGCCGTATAAATCTAAGTCAATACATATTTTTTAACAACCATTGTTTTTCTGATTTTAGTATTTCTAATATTGTCCCTTCTTGAATTTCTAGAAGCTGTCCTCCAGAAGTTCATCTCTGTCACCAATAATTTATATGTTTGCTCTCTGCTTAATGTACACGTTTCTGCACCATACAATTGTACACTCTCCACCAGATAATAATAATAATAATAATAATAATAATATAATTATCATTTTTAACTGCATTTTGCAGATGATCAATTATTAATTGCACTACGAAGATTTAGAATATATGACTAGAAAATTAATTGGAGAATGGGGATTAATTTTCAACATGAAGAAAACAAAGTATTTATCAATTGGTGAACCAGAACAAAATTTAATTTTGGAGACTGCAGAAACAACAAAATCTTGTAGTGAGATCACACATTTAGGAATTAAAATAAATAAAAATGGAAGTTATGAAGAGGAAATAAGAAATAGAATTAATAAAGGAAAATTTGAAATTGCTTGCCTCAATGGAATATTGTGGGATAAAAATATAAGTAATAAAAATAAAATGAACATATATCATATAATTGTTAAAAGCATCATTACTTATGGAGAAGAACTTTGTCCATTAACAACAAAAACAAATAAGTATCTTTTGGCAACGGAAACGCATTTTATAGGAAGGGCAGCAAGAATTTCAAGAAAAGAAAACATTAGGAACTCAGTTATAAGGGAGAATAAAGATTGACGACACTATTTTAGGTTATATTAAAACTCAGCAATTAAGATGGTACGGGCATGTCCAGCGAATGGTAAAGGATCGGCTGCCAAAATGTGTTTTGGAATGGAAACCCGAGGGAAGACGAGGTAGAGGAAGAGCTAAAACCTTCCGGAGTCAGAGAATATATTTATACATGAAGGAGAAACATCTACAACCAACAGGTGTAAATTTTCCGCCCACACATATATTTCTTCCATCTTTAAGAACTCTCCAATTTCTTTCCAAAACAGGAAGAAGGGAATTGGTAACTAATGGAAAGTAATTCCTAGTCTATTCTGCGGTTATTTTTCACTTTTGACAGTTTAACAAATTGTACGTTACAAATGCATGACAATAAAGCGATGGCATTGTACATTATACTTTACACTGGAAAGAAAAGGCCTGTGTTATGTTTTTAGAAGATAAAACTGAATATATTTTAAGCTATCCCAGAGGCTGGCATGAAGGGTAGTTATTTGACAGTTATGGCGGAGTTGATGGCCCCTTCGCGCTTTTCAAACATTTCTGCGGTTTTCTGTTGGATTTTTCTTTTCTTAGTTATAATACAACCATGTTTATATACAAGACAATGGCAGTGCCTATTATTACTTATGGATCCGAAACATGAACAGTGACAACACAACAATCTGCCACAATACAACTACTAAAATGAAATAGCAGGATATCAAAGAACAGACAAAAAAACATAACACAGAAATAAGACAACAACTAAAAGTAGAGGAATTCAACACAACAATAGTGAAAAACTGAACAAACTCGAAAAAACACTTAGCAAGGATGACTGAGAATAGAATACCAAAAGCAGCATACAGCTATTCACCACGAGGAAGGACATGTTTGGGAAGACCAAAGAAAAGATGGAAAGAGCAGCAATTTGGAGCCGGAACAGGCTAGTAAATAAGCCTAAACCGTGAAGAAGAAGAAGAAGAAGTAGTTTATGGTACCTATGTTTGCGGTTGGTGATCTCAGCAGTTTGAAATAGAAGTATAGCATTTCGATTTGCACATTTAGTATTTTGAAGATTTCAGACGTTTTTAATTCTGAATTTTACAAAACAGTCCACCGCTGTGATCTAGCGGTAATGTCGTTCCCACAGAATCATTTGGACCAGGTTTTATATCAGGATAAGCCCCTTGGTTTAGATGTGAAACAAATGTCTGTAACCTTAAACATAACAGTTACAGCATTTCTTCTAGTTAAGGGGACTGGGTAATGATTTACAAATAATATATTAATTTTATGTCCAAATATATATTTCAATGTATCTCAGCTTGTATTGCTGATAACTAATTGAATATGTGTATAGATATACTGTGATACTTTGTGCATCCAATGGTATAAGACACAATTAATTGTTTTTGTATCTAAAGTAATTACAATATGTAAACTGATGGCCTATTTTCCAACATTTTAATATATATATATAATTTCAAGTGCACTTTTCTTCTATATTTTTTATTCAAATTTCATGATTTTTTAAAATTTGTTAAATGATATCTGTTCTCAATTCTAGAGACAAAGTTATTTAACTACGTCATACATAACATAAAAAATATGTAATATTTTGTTAAAGAAAATATTTGTTGACCTATGGTAGTGAAGCATGGACACTAAGAAAACAACATGAAAGCAGAATAACGGCTTGTGAAATGAGATTCATGCGCAGAACAGCGGGTTACACCAGATGGGATCGGAAAAGGAACACCGATATCTTAAAAGAATTGAAGACTACGCCAATTTTGGAATATATTAAACAGTACCAACTAAATTGGAAACACCATCTTGAAAGAATGAGTTCAAATCGGATCCCCAAAGCTATTTATAATTATATACCAAGAGGACGAAGATCACTGGGCCGTCCTATGAAACGCTGGAGGGAAAATTTTCTATAGGATCGTAACAGGCCTTGGCCTAATACTTGGAAGGAAGAAGAAGAAAATATTTTTTAAAAAAGTTAATCAAATTAAAGATTTTTATAACGACCTTCATAGTGAAATATTTAAATGCCCTCGGGCAGAATTACTATGGATATATATATATATATATATATATATTTGCAATTTGTGCTGATTGATTGGAGGAAAAGACGTTATGGCCTCAAATCTGCTAGAGTAAATACAACATTATTATTATTATTATTATTATTATTATTATTATTATTATTATTATTATTATTATTATTATTATTATTATGTCAACCGCTGTGGTCTCGACGTAGCGTGCTGCCCTGTCACGCAGCGGGCCCGGGTTCGATCCCCGGTCGGGGCAGTTTTTCTGGGTGAGGTTTTTATCGGGGTTTTTCCTCACCTGTAAGACAAATGTCAGGAAAACTTTAAGGCCCAAACGGTCCCCGAAATCATATGGCCATCATCCTTATCATTATCATCATCATCCTTCACCGGTGTGGAAAGCAACGGGAAGCTACCACAACTACACAATTCCCTAGTAAAGCTGCAGACATAGCATGAAAATGCTATGATTGCAGTGAAGGACCTGCCCTCGGGCAGAATTACTATGGATGGATTATTATTATTATTCGTAATATTATTATTATTATTATTATTATTATTATTATTATTATTAATATTAATATTAACATTATTATTATTAACATTGTTATTATTACTATTATTATTATTCTCATTTTGTGAAATATACCGACAGCGCATTAATACCATAGAGTTGTGCGTCGCCTTTATCCCGAATATATATATTCTGTTTGCATACTCTAGTAAGAAATTGAATAGCAGAGGAGATACAGCGTTCCCTTGGTTAAATCCATTGTGAATTTCAAAATTATCTGTAAACTGTCCTCTTCTCCTTGTAAAATTTAAATTCTAACTAACAAACTAAGTAACCAACTCACAGGTACTATCAAAACCATAGGTTCAAGGTCGCACAGATATTAGCCCTCCATAGATCCCTATCCCGAGCTAACGTTTTCCTATCTACCCCTGTATAATCTTCATTCCTCAAACCTTGCTTAATGTTATTCTCCCGCCTCATTCTTAGTCTACCAACTGGGCGTTTTTCCCTGGTTTTCATACAAGAAGATGCCACGCCCCTTTTTCATTGTTCATTCGTGCCACATGTCCTGCCCATCGCAGTCTATGAGACTTAACTGTTCTTATTATATCTGGCTTCCTATAAAGAGCACGTAGCTCACCTCTATTTCTCTTTGGTACAAAATGTTTCTAAGAGCTTTATTCTCAAATACTCGTAATATTTTTTTCTTCCCTTTAAATAAGAATCCATGTTTAAACACTAACTAACTAATTAACTAACTCACTCACTGGCACTATCGAACCCATAGGTTCATGGCCACGTGGACATAACCTCTCCATACATCCCTTTCGCGATCCAATGTTTTTCCAATCATGTTCTGTATAATCTACTTCCAAATCATAGTTAATGTTATTCTCCCACCACATTTTTGGGTCTACCAACTGGGCGTTTTCCCTCTGCCTTTCCTACAAGAAGCTTCCATACACGTCTTTGATTCCCCATTCGTGCCACATGACGTGCCATCGCAGTCTATGAGACTTAACTGTTCGTATTATATCTGGCTTCCTATAAAGACCATGTAATTCACTGTTATGCAGTCTTCTCCGTTCACCTGTCTGTTCATCTCTCTTCGGTCCAAAAGTTGTCCTAAGAATTTTATTCTCAAATGCCCGTAATCTCCTTTCCTCCCTTAAAGTAAGAGTCCATGTTTCGCACCCATATAATATAACTGGTAGAATAATAGTTTTATATATTTTCAGTTTAACGTTTTTTGAAAGGAGTTGGGGCATCAAGAGTCTCTGCAATGCATAATATCACATGTTTAAACACTTGGTTTTAGAAATAATTTTCCGGAAAATCAGCTAATTCGTTCTTTCTGTAACCTCGTAAATTGAACAAACAATTCCATGAACTTGAAGACGCATGTGTTGTAAGCGTGATGAAGTCTAAAAGTAACTCACATTTATACCGACTAATTCGTTTGAAATAACACGAAGAACTAAATGTTGGAATTCAGGTCTTTGAACTAGTTCGTCAATAAAGGCTGTGTAAATATTTGAAATCAATGCGACTTTCTTTTGCGTAGAATCTTATTACGAGAAATAAACGTAGTTTCCAGACGTGCCACATATGTTTAATTCAGAACGCTTTTTGATTCCCTCACGAACTCTAAACAAACCTTGTGTTAGACTTAACACAATATTTTATAAAGGATTCGGCAGATTAGTTCTCTTCTGCAAGTGAAAATAAATTGAATCGCCCAATAGGAAAGGCACCAACTCCATTTTTTCCCCATTTGGTTTTAATACATTTTGTTTTAATGTTTTAAACTATACTTACTTACTCACTGGCACTATCGAACCCGTAGGTTCATGGCCGCGCGGACATAAGCTCTCCATACATCCCTATTCTGAGCTAATGCTTTCCAATCATTCCCTGTATAATCTACTTCCCTCAAATTATAGTTAATGTTATTCTCCCACCTCATTATTGGTCTACCAACTGGGCGTTTTCCCTCTGGTTTTCCTACAAGAAGCGTCCATGCACCTGTTTCATTCCCCATACGTGCCACCTGTCCTGCCCATCGCAGTCTACGAGACTTAACTGTTCTTATTATATCTGGCTTCCTATAAAGACCACGTAGTTCATTGTTATGCAGTTTTCTCCATTCACCTGTCTGTTCATCTCTCTTTGGCCCAAAAATGTTCCTAAGTACTTTATTCTCAAATAGTCGTAATCTCCTTTCCTCCCTTAAAGTAAGAGTCCATGTTTCGCATCCATATAATATAACTGGTAGAATAATAGTTTTATATATTTTCTGTTTAACTTTTTTTGAAAGGAGTTGGGACATCAAAAGTCTTTGTAATACATAATAGCACGCATTTTCAGAATTGAGCATATGTTTAATTTATTTGTGCATCTCATTCCTATTTGTGATTATTGTTCCTAGGTATTTGAATTCAACCACTTCCTCAAAATTTCCCTCATTTGTCATTTGCTTTCCATTTCCATTATATATTTAGTTTTATTGATATTTACTTCCAGTCCTAATTTCTTAGTGTTACTCAATAGTGTGTTCCAACTATAGTTAAGGCATCGGAAATAGCCCTATTCAAACTGAACATTTGTTAACTTACACACAAAAACCGACCCAATTCTATGGGGAGAAGAGATATACACAAAATCGTCTCCTGTATTTTTTTGGGAGCTGGGGCGGCCTATTTATAGACGTATGCTAGTTTCTATTATCATTGACTTTATTATTTTACGTGCTTCGGGTTCCGCACTGAGCGGGTAGATGTAGTTAATGTAATCTATTTTAAGGGAGGTGATGGGTGACATTTTCGGTCTAATTTATATATATTTTTTTTTTGCTTTTTTGTATTAAACAATACTACATACCTTAAAGTATAAGTTGGTGAAGTTTCAGTGTCCTATGGCGCTTGTAAGTCTCCCTAATGACTGTAGGAGGGCGCTACATTCTTAATTCAACTGCATGCAAACTTTCAAATTGGCTTTTCCACATTTTTATTTTCATTGCATTTCAATACATTCAAATCAAAATAGTATTTACTATTTAACTCATGCCCCAAATGGGAGTCAATGACCAATCACATTTCAATGATTTCTATTTTACAACCAATCAGAGTCGTGTTTCACCAAATATTTATCAGTGTTATAATTACCATATTAAAGAAAGCTCCTCCTTACAATATTGCGTTCCTTTGGCAATAAATAGTATGATCTGGTTGCAGTGATAAACAAAAGAAGCAGTAGAAGCGTACCTATAGTTTCTCATTTGTTTTCAAACATCGCCGTTTACATTAAATATATAAATATTTTAAAATAACTATAGTTAAATAATGATTTGTGAGTAAACAGCTTAATTTTATTCGTTAAATAGTCCTAACAAATGCCACTCTTGATTTCCAAATTCTCTAGATAAATTCACTCCTCACTTCGTGAGTCGTGAATTTATCGATAATTTGGAAATCACTCGTGGCATTACTTATGATAAATTTAATGATAGAAGCACGAAATTTTCACTGCATGTCTAACACATTATGGCTAACAATTCTGTGCATGAATTGTGTAACAACGTTGATAGTTTTTAAAATAAAAAAATAAAATATGTGTAGTAATTTAAAAAAAAAAATAAATTTCCATATTCAGAGGATATATATATTTTTTCTTCCTTTATTATAATGATATAGAAAAGTTAATGCATAGTGTTGTTCTAAATAAGTCAGTGGTCGCGTAGAAAAAAAAATTACTAAAAAATTATGGGACTAATTAAAAACTTTAATATGCAAATTTTTAAATGGATTTTCTTCAATAACTCAAAAACGTTTAAGCCTAGAAGGATGAAACTTCAGTATAATATTACTTATTATGATGTGAATATGTGTACAAAAACTTAAGTATAGAAAATAGAAATATCACCCATCACCCCCCCTTAAATGTATGACCACTTCAAAAGACCACTTAACTTAGATGATGTATTCTTGTACTGTGTACAGAGAGGAGTGTAGTATGAGTGTGTGTTTTTGTGTTTGTGTAGTGTAAACTGTGCTTTGTTAGGGACAGGAAACCGGATATAATAAGTACAGCTAAGTGTCTTAAAGTCCGATGGGCAGAAGACGTGGCGTCAATGGGGAATGAAAGAGGTAGATGAAAACTCCTTGTAGGAAAATTAGAGAAAACACCCAGTTATTAGACCAAAAATGAGGTGGAGTGATAACATTAAGCATGATTTGAGGGAAATACACAAGGTACCCAAGCTGAGCAATACATTTCTTCCACTTACTTGTGTTTTGCACTCTTTTAACTTTACTATCTAACCTCTCTTGGTTAACTTTTGTTTTTTCGACCCCGATGCTATTAGCGCATCCGAGGGCTAGGGAGCTTTCCTTTCTTCCATTTCTTCTTTCCTTTACTTTCTTTTCTTCTCCAGAAAAGCCTGACCAGAGGCTATAAGATGGCAGCCCCATCACTGGTCTTGCCTTCCTTTGGCCAGCAACCAATCGAATTGACTATTATTATGCTTTCAAATCTTATACGAGGATTTCCCGGAAGGATCAAAATCTCTGGGCAGTCCTATGAAACGCTGGAGGGAAAATTTTCTATAGGATCGTAACAGGCCTTGGCCTAATACTTGGAAGGAAGAAGAAGAAGATTATATAGAGGGGCGGCTCCATTGCGCAAGTGTTTAGACGCTGGCGTCTCGAGATCGAGTCTTGGTCACTCCAAGTGGGTTTAGTGAAATTGAGCTTGGGCAGGGTTTTCTCGGGGTTTCTCCCGTTTCCCCCTGCCAGAAATTTCATTCCACCATTTCTCCGTACTCATCTCATCCATTTTGTTTCATGCCATTCATTCGGCCCTGTGACAGTGTGACAGGATTGGTCGGCCGGCACACATGCCATTCACAAACCTCTATACAAGGGATTTATCTCATATCATCTCATCCCTCGACTCAATCCTGAGTTGGACTCGAGTTGAGGATATTTACAGAGTCCGATGGGCAGAATACCTGGTGTAAAGTGAGAATGAAAGAAGGACATGAACATTTTTGAAAGATAACTAGTGAAAAACGCTCAGGTGATACACTAAAAATGAGGTGGAAGAATAACATTAACTATGATTTGAGGTAAGTTCATTATACAGGGTGGATTGAAAAACATTAGCTCGGAATAGGGATATATGGAGACCTTATGTCCGGGTGAATATAAACCTACGAATATTTTATCCTTCGCATCCAGTGCTGGCGGATGTATTCTGCCCATCATCTATCAAACACCCTGTGATTTTCATAGGTTTACTATCATGTAATTAAAAATAGCAATCAATTATCATATATGTAACAAACACAGTCTTTATATGACAACTCATGTAACGCCACTAATCGAAAATCACCATACAAACATGAACGCCAAATTAAACGCAAACATGAAGGAATGTAAATCCAATTATACGAAAAATTATTTACAAATTCATCAAAAATTTTTAATGTTAATTTTATTCCCCTTTTCCTGAGTCTACTTTTATTTTGTTTCTATACTTCATCATTCTGTTTGTATCATAATGACTCATTAAATTGAGTACCTGGAAAAAAAAAATGTATAATGGAATTCCTAGTAAGTTTTATATTCGTTCCGACGAAGAAGTGTTTCAGTTAATTAAGGCATTTTATTCTCATTGTGCTCCATGGTAGTTTAACCTCTTAAATACATTACCGTGCCCTCCGCCACATGAACTTCACGGTGACACGATCTGTCGAGATAGAATTTTAAATCTTTAGATCACACATTTTTTTGACCACACACTAGCATGGAGGCCAAATCAGAATGAGTGATCATTACAGCTAGGATTTTATGTAATGAAAGATAAGATTTAAATGCAGAAAGTATACATTACTCAACTGTTTGGTTGTGTAAACCAAAACAAAAGACAGTCAAAGGTCTGTTTGTGTGTGAAACAAAAACAAAAGACAGTCAGAGGTCTTACTTATACTTCTTCTTCTTCCTTCCAAGTATTAGGCCAAGGCCTGTTACGATCCTATAGAAAATTTTCCCTCCAGCGTTTCATAGGACGGCCCAGCGATCTTCGTTCTGTTGGTATATAATTATAAACAGCTTTGGGGATCCGATTTGAACTCATTCTTTCAAGATGGTGTTTCCAATTTAGTTGGTACTGTTTAATATATTCCAAAATTGGCTTTTTTTTCGACCCCGACGCTATTAGGGCATCCGAGGGCTACGGAGTCTTTCCTTTCTTCCATTTCTTCTTTCCTTTATTTTCTTTTCTTCTCCAGAAATGCCTGACCAGAGGCTATAAGATGGCAGCCCCATCACTGGTCTTGCCTTCCTTTGGCCAGCAACCAATCGAAGGGACTATTATTGTGCTTTCAAGTCTTATACGAGAATTTCCCGGAAGGATCAAACTAATGACGACCAAAGCATGAAAAAGGACAACTCTTACTTATACTATTCAACCATTTTGTGTGAAACCAAAACAAAAGACAGAAGTCTAACTTCTCATACTATTCAACTGTTTGTGTGTGAAAACAAAACAAATGACAGTCAGAAGTCTTACATATCATTATACTATTCAACTGTTTGTGTGTGAAACTAAAACAAAAGGCACTCTGAAGTCGAACTTCTCATTATAACTGTTTGTGTGTGAAACCAAAACAAAAGACAGTCAGAAGTCTAACTTCTCATTAGACTATACAACTGTTTGTGTGTGAAACCAAAACAAAAGACATTCAGAAGTCTAACTTCTCATTATACTATTCAACTGTTTGTGTGTGGAACCAAAACGAAAGACAGTCAGAAGTCTAACTTCTCATTATACTATATTGCAAATCTTACCTTTTAGTACATAAAAATCCTGTGATCATGCAACAATATGCAAATAGGTATAACGTATTTTTAAGAATCATTTGTTTTCTCTTCAGTCCTACCTTTTAATAAGTTGACATCAGGAATGGATTTCCTGTAATCTAAGAAAATAAATATATATTTCGTAAACCAGCAAAATGGGACCATAATTTCGACTTACTGAGGAATTCGCTAAGTTTAGGCAGTTCTACTTGTTAGGAATACATTACTTTTTACTCTTCTTCATGAGGGACTACCATTTACCCTTAAATTGGTTTAATTTATTTAGTATTAAAAAGAAACAGAAAGAAAAAAGCTAGTAGAAATTACTTAAATGTGTGTCAAATTTTCACCGCTATGGTCTCGAGGTGGCGTGCTGCCTTGTCACGCAGCGGACCCGGGTTCGATTCACGGTCGAGACAGGCTTCTGAGTAAGTTTTTTCGAGTTTTTTTTCCTCACGTGTAAGACAAATGTCATAAAGTTTAGGGCCCAACGGTCCCCGAAAATCATCTGGTCATCATCATCATCCTTATCATTATCATCCTTCTCCGGGTGTGGAGAAATAAACGGTAAGCTACAACACCTATAATTCCCTAGTAAAGCTGCAAAGCATAGCATGGAAATGCTATGATTGCAGTGAAACACCTGCCCTCGGGTAGAATTACTATCGAATGCATGTGTCAAATTTCACAATATATCTAATAATAACAGTTATGCATGATTTTGTTTTCACTGCGGTCCGCCACATTTAAATAATTGACTTGAGAAATTAATGTTTTGCTAATCTGTAAATTAGCAGGAGGAATGAATATCCTCTTGCATTGTTCTTGATTTTCCTTTCATCTCTCATTTCCTTTCCTTCCGCAATTTCATACTTCACATGTTATCAATTTTTAATCTATTCACACGGCGATATAACGTATGGTACTGATATCCTAGCTGTCCAGATTTTTCAATATACCCGCATATACATGAATATGGTGTATACTTCACTTCTTACGTCTGTACAATGCTTCCATGCAGTTTCATTTTTCCAGTCTAGACTTGAACCAATAACGTGTCCACGTCTCTCATCCATATGTCAATAAAGAATGTTCACTTATACCAGGGCTATCAAAATTTTGCTGATAGCGCTGCTCTTAACACCCAAAACGCTTTTCCTTATAAGAGATAAATATGTACCCGTTAAAGTTACAGTGGCCTATGTCGTATTTTTTTTCAGAAGAAGTACCACGTAAGCTGCAATTACAATGGTACGCAGGAAATGCGTAAACTTTGTGAATTCCTTATCAAATCTAACTTTTTTGTCGCATTTCGCTTGTTCACGGAATATAAATTTATTTGTTAAATTGAAGGAATTACATTTCTGATAAGCGAAGTAATCCCACTACAGGCCTCAGGAGAACCTTGGGGTAGTAGGAGATTTAGGCTCCCACTTTTTCTGGGAAATCGGTACTTGATGTCAACCGAGTTGTCAGCTCTGCGTGACGACCGTCATTACTCCCAGAACTCGTTCTCGTTAGAGGCTGAGTCGACCCTAGGGTCATAGTGCCGCCAGAAGGTTCGGATCAGTTTAAAAAATCCGACCCCACCGGGACTCGAACCCTCGACTTTCCGGCTTGTAGCGCAGTGCCTAAACCACTATGCTATGGCGTGCCCCCTCAATTTCTGACACCACCATTTAAAAGTGATGGATTGAAGTGAAAACAATCATGAATGACAGTAAGTTATTATTAGGCCTATTTGCACATTATTGTATAATTTGACACCGATTTAAATAAATGTACTCATTCATTTTCCATTAATTTATGAAACATATTAAACACTTTGAAATATTTTATCTTATAGGGTACATACACAATTTAAAAATTAATTAAATTGTACGATGGTATAGATCTATATTACTACAAACCAAACTTTAGTTTCGGGTTACCGGTACACGTTTTTAATATTCATATTTCGTTGATTTGCGGAGAAAACCATTAATTGGTTTGTTTTAATAGGATATAATAATAATAATAATAATAATAATAAATAATAATAATAATAATAGCTTTATTTTACCTGGCAGAGTTAAGGCCTTAAGGCCTTGTCTACCACTCAACCAGGTTTAAAAAAAATACAAAAGAAAAGTCTTAAATCTAAATTACAATATATATATATATATATATATATATATATATATATATATATATATACGATTACAAGTTATGAATACAATACAATTAATATTTATAATGTATTTTGATTTACTCTAAATTTAACGAATTAAATATATAATATGTACAAGATATATAAAAAAACGAGGAAAAGATTAATGACATAGTATAAAATTAAATAAATAGAGAAAAATTAATTATTAGACAACAGGTAACTGTATAAGCGTGACTTAAAGGTGCCAAGTGTGCGGCAACCCCTGATATCTTGAGGAAGGAGATTCCAGGAGCGGGCGGAGGCTACTGTGAAGGAAGTAGAATAGGAGGAAGTGCTATGAAGAGGAATTGTTAGCAGACTGCTATCTTGTGACCTAGTGTCAATATTGTGGTAGGAGGATAACTTCTCAAATCTGGACGCCAGGTAAGTAGGAATGTAGGAATTCAGAAGCTTGAAAAGTAGCGAATATTGAGCTCAGTTGTGAAACATTGAAAATAACGACCGGTAGGACAACTTTAAAATTTTCTTTCCTTGTGAGCTTCTACACCTGATCTGATTTTTGTAGTTCATGAATCTTATTCATACTTTTTTCTAATTAATTTCTATATCCTAAGTTTGGTTTCGATGAAACAAAATTTGCGGTCGCTAGACTGTTAACTCACACACAAATATAGGTTATATATATATATATATATATATATATATTCGTCTCTGTCAATCCACTCCATGTCCTCCAGTCCTCTTGTTCTCATTCGAGTTCTTATTTCTTGCATCCACGAGTTTCGAGGACTTCCTTTCCTTCTTCTTCCAGGGGGGACACCATTTCAATGTTTTTCTGGGCAACTTTTCTTCTTGCTTGTATCTTATATAATCTACAATTGAATTTCTAATATTCATTTTTTCTCGAATAACAGTATTTCAATGTATTTACAAAATGTATTTCATCAATTTCGAAAATTAATTGTCAGTATCACTTTGTTCTTGAGGCAATTCTCTAATGAGGAAAGTTGTATATAATAATAATAATAATTTTGAATATCTTGCTGCTCTCCTCAAGAAATCCATTTCCATCGACATAAGTTTTTGTTGAATTTCCAAACTTCATGTCCATATGTGACAGTACTTCTCACTATTGAACTATATATATTTGTAACTTACTTTTTCTGGTTATATGTCTGTTCCATAAGACTCCATTCATCATTGCTGTTATTGCTCTACCTTTATTTACTCTGTTCTTAATACCACTTTCTTTTTTATCCTCTTTATATACTTTTATTTCCAGATAATCAAATTCTTCACACATTATATATATATATATATATATATATATATATATATGTGTGTGTGTGTGTGTGTGTCATGGTCATTATCAGTGTGAACTAGATAGGAACGATGAAGATTTGTAAACAATTTTCTATAAAATATGGCACTCACAGCAGGTTACGAAACGTCGAGACAACACTGCAAGACATAGCCAAGAAACCCGAAAAAAAGTATTTTAAAATTTTCAATTTAAAGTTGTTTCAGAGACGTTGGGAGGTTAAAAGTCCCTGCAATGCATAATGGCATACATATATATAGGGCCTATATTAATTTCTTTAAAAAAGCGTGTTCCATAATATTCCACATACTTGTGTTCTTGTCTAACAATTTCGTCTCTGCATCTCTGTGTAGACTTCACGTCCGGTGTTTCATTGATATAGATAATGGTCGAATCTTTCATTTTTTTCTAATGAAACTACAATTAATTTCACAACACACTGTATTTTTTTAAGAGAACATAAAAATGTAACTAATGATTATTGTTGTACACGTCATTAAGCACTGCCTATGAGATCGTTCGAACTAAGCACAATGAACATTGCGTAAACTGAACTTGCTATGAAATCAATGAACCACCACGTTATAAGCAGGGAGTGTGGGAGACCAGGAACTGGTGGTCTTGCAGGAGTAAAGAAACTGTTGATTAATTACTCTGTTGTGACCATTCTCTTCCTGCTGGCAAATAATGGTTTAACGGTGGCTTCCACTCTTTGTTTTATACAAGAACAACAAAGAAACTCAACGAATTAAATTTATCTTTAAATTATTTGATATGACAACCAATTTACGAACAAATATACTTCCTCTGCAATTAGATGGTCGAAAGAGTGACCATCTTTTACCGTAAAAATACTATCGTCAAGAAATGTGGACACGGATTCCACTGGGGTAATTACAAGTAGGCCTATTTGAGAATAAAATTCTTATTTTTTTTACCAAAGAGAGATGAACAGACAGGTGAATGGAGAAGACTACAAAACAGTGAACTTCATGGTCTTTATAGGAAGCCAGATATAATAAGAATAGTTAAGTCTCGTAGACTGCGATGGGCGGGACATGTGGAATGGGTGGGGAATGAAATACATGCATGGAAGCTTCTTGTAGGAAAACCAGAGGGAAAACGCCCATTTGGTAGACCAAGAATGAGGTGGGAAAATACCATTAACTATGATTTGAGGGAAGTAAATTATACAGGGAATGATTGGAAAGCATTAGCTCAGTATAGGGATATCGGGAGAGCTTAAGTCCGCGTGGCCATGAACCTACGGTTCGATAGTGCCAGTGAGTAAGTAAGTAAGGAGGCATCCCAGGAGAACTATTAAAATCAGAGGGAACAAAAAAATTGATGGATAAGATACAGTGGTTACTTAATACTCGTATATTTGGGGGGGGGAACTTAAAGAGAAAACGAGAAAGAAACTGCTAGAAACGCAGTGTTGAAACACTTCTAAAGTGGACAAAGACATAAGTTGCCAAATTTATAACTAATTCGCTGGCATTATCGAATCCTTGGGTTCATGCCCGCACGGACATAAGCTCTCCATACATCCCTATCCTCAGATATTGTTTAAAAATCATCCCCTATATAATCTACTTCCCTCAAATAATGGTAAATGTTATTCTCTCACCTCATCGTTGGTCTATCAACTAGGCATTTTCCCTCGGTTTTTCTACATGAGATGTCATGCCACATGCCCTATTCATCGCAGTCTACGAGACTTAACTATAATTTTTATGTCGCGTTTCCTAAAAATATCATGAAGCTCACTATTATGTAATCTTCTCGATTCGCCTATCTGTTTGTCTCTCTTTGGTGCAAATATTTTTCTACTAACTTCATTATTAAATTCTTGTAATATTTTCTACTCCCTTGAAATACGAGTCCATGTTTCGCATCCATATAACTGGGAGAATAACTGTTCTATATTATTTCAGTTCAATGTTTTTAGAGACATTGGGACGAAAAGAGTCCCTGAATGGATAATAGCATGTATTTCAAGAATTGAGCCTATGTTTAATTTCTTTGTGCACTTCTTTCCTCATTTATACACATTTCATAAAAATCAAACCAAGAGAAAAATACATATTTTACAACCATATACCGTAAAACGGGGCTACTCTGACATATTTTCGAAGGTTTTTAAGGTCTAACATCTATGATTTATGCCGAAAAAATGAATGTATGATTTATTGTACCAATTGAACCTTAGACTACAAATCCCATTTGGTACTGTTCTCCTCAAACAAAAACTTAGTAGGACAACAATGAGTTTTGTTTAGGTCTGTTTTGCCCATGTGCTGGGGCTACTTTGACATCACATTTGTCACTATAATTCAAAGTAGACCAACTATAGGTAGTACTCTGACACCAATTTATCTTTTTAAAAATATTTTTATTGTAAACAACCTAACTACAAATGTTTTTATAACTGTCTTCTTCTTCTTCTTAAACTTAATTTGTAGGATTTTCATCCTGCTTATTTCCAAAATCACTCCTCTGAGGAAGACGTATTGGGTGTGCATTCACTGTCTGTCCATCTCTTAGCTTTATAACTGTAATTTGACAAAATAAACTTAATCTTCATTATCAGTTCTCACACGCAACAGAAGACAAAATTAATTTCCAGATTAAGTAAGCATATTGCATATTTTAGACTATCATATAATTATTGTAATTAGAAAACATTTATTTACAACAGAGCGAATATCACTCTTAGACATAGGAAAGACCCAGTCTGCAACAGTTCCTAAGGTTCCAGAAATCAACTTCTCCTCTTCTTGATTCAAAAGTGTGGGGTACCCTGGCTTTCCCTGGTGATCACCACGGAGTTTGTACAAAAGAGTGATTCTTTTTGCGTTATATTTCTCTGCAGCCTGCTTCTGAGATAACTTCTCACTTCTTCAAGGGGGTTTTTAAGATCTTCATCACGGTAACTCTTGTATGCACGACACCCAGGTTTCTTCTTATAGCCTCTAACCATTGTAACTTTCCACACAGAAAATCAACTAAGAAATTATTAAGAAATTAATTTATTCTTGCTGGCATTGTTGTTGAAACTGACACAGATGTGTCTCCAACAATTAACATCCGCTTTTAAAACAACTTAATTATTCGTGCGCCTTCAAGGAATTATCCACCATTGCATTGTTGTCAAAATAGCCCAAAACACGCAAGAAATTTAAAAAATGTCAAAGTTGCCCCTCGAGTCAAAGTAACCCCGGTTGACGGTAGTTTCTGAACAGAGTGAAAAATAAATTTCCAAGCAAACACTAGCCTTGATGGTCGAAAAAATCAGGGAAAAATCTTTCCATTGTTCGGCATCGGGATTTTAACTATCATCAGAATACGAGTATCTTGAATTAAGCCTTGAGCCAATTCGTCTGAAAACTGATTCAAAATTGTAACTACAATGAGATAAAGACTACTATATTGGCAGTATAGCTAATGCTACATTTCTAAAAAAAATGCAAATAAAAATATGTTAGTGGTCCTTAAATTGAAAATGCGTCGCTTTTTTTTGAATAGGGCATTGTTCTGGAATTTCCATTAGGTTTGCGTTATTTCCCTCCAAAGCGACATAAAAGGTTTTCAGTTAAAATTGTGAGCGAGGGAAATTGAAAACGTTTCTCTGAGCAGGCAACACCAATCGATTTAACGTATTAAATTTCCATGCGTACTGCACTATACTCTAAACTGAAAACATGCGACTTCAAACACATCATTCCTAACAGTCTTCATACCTGTCCTACGTCATCGCACGTGACTGGGATTCAAACGGAAATATTATCAACAATTATCTGTAATTGAATTAGAAATAATTATTGGAACACAACAATATATTACTAATATCTTCAACATCTATAAAGATAATGAAATCTCTGTTAAACAAGATGGCAAATTATCTTCTTGGGAAAAGATCAACACTGGAGTAAGACAGGGATATGGACTTTCACCGGTGCTTTTCATTATATACATGAATAAATTAATAAATGAATGGAGGAAAACACAACGAGGATATATACCCATCAATAGGAACCTCAAACTCGATGCTATTCTTTTTGCAGACGATTTAGCTCTTCTGGCACTTTCCGAAAATGATTTGCAACGATCAATTTATAATTTACAAAAAATAGGTGCCAAATTTAATATGGAAATATCAATTAACAAAACTAAAATTATGGCATTTCATGGGAAGGACCCCATACAAAGTAAAATCTGACTCCAGAATAAAATTTTAGAGAGATCTAATCAATTTAAATATCTTGGATATTATCTCTCTATCTGGGATGAAAAGGATATCCCTGAAAAAGTTACTAGTTATAATAAAAGTTTAGGAATTATTAATCAAGTTATGAAACCATCCCTTGTACAAAAAAAAACACCAGATTACGTTTATATAACACTTTGGCTAGACCAGTGTTGACCTATGGTAGTGAAGCATGGACACTAAAAGGACAACATGAAAGCAGAATGTAATATATATTGAAGTATATCATAATATATATTGAAGTATATCATAATATATATATATTTTATAATATGAACATTCATTATAATGTATGACTGTCCTAAATTAACACAATTATTGACCTAATTGATCTTTTTGTTAAAATATGCTGAAGAATGATTTTAAAGAATTCTGTCATGAATATTTAAATAGGTATTACCTTTGTAGTTATTTGGAAAAGTCATGCAGTATAAGGGATTGTTACACAATAGGTAGTCTTACCTAATGATGACTTAGCTTTTAAAAGGTCATAGGTTAAGCGCATTCAATATGCTTTTCAGAAAGGGAGAATCTGGTTACATGTACAATACAACCAAATTGATTCTCACGTATACATTGTAACTACGTCATTACTCAACTGGTATATATGTATGAAACTTATGATTGTAAGTTAGACAGTTTTTTTTCATCGGTGTTACCGATACCCTGTCTCACGTTTTTTTGTATTAAAGTCTGTTTGTTTCTCACTACTGCTCCGCTGTGTCTTCTTATAGTTAGGTTTAATCCTATCTACTAACCACATTTCCGAAGAATTCCTGGGGTTGATTCCTAATCTATAAATTTACAGATATCTACTAGAACTTCAAGACGATCTTCACCTCCTGACACAACTCTTACTTATTTTGATTATTATTATACTTTAAAAATAATCCTTATAATTATAGAAGGAATCGACCACCCAGATATTACATGGTGGCAGCGCATCGGGATTGGAAAACCAGCGAGCAGTGAGACATCCGAAGGTGCGAACGAGCTGGAGAGACTCTTCAATTAGTCCCAGATAATTCAGAGCCTATCTCGAGGGATCAACGCTCCAGAGTAATCCACAGGCGCCGTGGTACCCGTAAACGCACCAGAGGAAAGCAGACAGTGGTCCTGAGGCCAACACCAGCAGCCACCGACGCGCTCGAGGGACGTCCTTGGTGTTCAGCCGTTGGCAGCCTGCACCGCGAGAGGAGTCGCACCCTGAGGGGAGCTGAAAGGCCATCACTACGACTCTGAACTGTGCATCTCAGACCACCCTACATCTTTCTTTAGGTGAGTCCAATTCCATTATGGCTAGCGAGGGCGATATTGATATTAGCGAGGAAAGCTATATCCCTGTAGTTCAAGCAGTTAAGTTGATACCCCGAACATTCGATGGAAACCCCAAACATTTAAGAGAATTTATAGAAGGAGTAGAAGCTGCGGTTCAGGTAGTCCATCCAACCAAACAACCCTTATTGTAAGATTTATAGAATCCAAAATTTCAGGAGACGCTAAAGATAGACTTTTAGCTAGGACAGAGAGAGAAACTTGGATTCAAGTTAAAGCAATATTGGAGGAGAACTTTTCTGTAAGGAGAACGCTAGAATATTATGCAGGAATACTCTTTAATTCAAAACAAGTACAAATGAAACAGTTGCACAGTGGGGTTCAAGATTAGATGGAATAGCCATGGATTTAAGAAGAGAAGTCAGAAATAGATTGGAGAGGTTAGAAAGACGCGATAATTCGAGATATGTAGAAGGAGGCCTACAGCTGATAGGCGAATTTTTAAAAGGTACTTTCGTAGCAGGGTTAAAGGACGATAAGATTAAGTATATAGTAAAGGCTAAGGGTGAAGAAGAATCATTAGCGCAACTAATCGAAACACCGCATTACAGGAAGAAAGCGAGGTAAAGTCCACGAGATTTAGGGGTAATCAAAATGGACAAGGACATCCAATCACAGGGGCAGTAAAAAGGGAATTTAGAAGACCGTACGGATCAGAGATAAGAGAGAGGTTAACCTGGCCACAAAAGAAATAAGGTGTTATAATTGTAATGAGATAGGGCACATTAGTAGAGAATGTGGTAAGAGACCGCAACCCCGTAGGCATGGAGGACGGGACAGAGCAGCTCTGGGAGGCCGCCAGGGAAACGAGAATTCGGGTTACCTGAGCAGTCGCAGGTAATCCTCCCGTCTGACTGCGCGCCAGGACTCATGGAGTGCCTGAGGGATCATACTAGGGTAAATATGGAAGGGGAATTACCTGAACTAGTTGATCAGAAGTTTAAGGATAGGATAGATAAAGCCGCTAAAATAGTTAGTGACGCAAACGAATCCCCAGATGACAGTGTTTGTTGGCAGTGTCGCAAGGCGAACTGCATAAGTTGACTAGAACGCCGATAAATGGGTTCTGTGACTGTGGGCCTAGCGTGGTTGGGGAACGCCAAGAGACTGTAGGCTCGAAACAGTGGAATAATAGAGAGAAACGCCAAGAGACTGTAGGCTCGAAACAGTGGAATAATAGAGAGAAACGCCAAGAGACTGTAGGCTCGAAACAGTGGAATAATAGAGAGAAACGCCAAGAGATTGTAGGCTCGAAACAGTGGAATAATAGAGGGAAACGCTACGAGTCGTCCACAAGGGATAGAACTTGGGATAGTGGATTTAAGGAAAAATCCAAGGACACCAAACCTACCTCAATGGAGACAGCGTGTTGTGAGATCGAAGTAGGGACTCTTAATGCTATTAATCAGTGGGACGCCTCTGGTTATGAACCGAGACCCTGGGAGATGTATATCCTAAGTGAACAATTAAAAAATGGCCTAGGTTTAGTATTGATAGATACTGGTGCACAAATATCATTAGTTAAAGAAACATCACTAAAGAGAAACGTTATAAAGGATAACTGTAATATGAAAATACAAGGTATTAGTGGGAACTCTATAAAAGTAAAGGGATAACTCAATTAGTATTGAATAATTGTGAAATCATACAGTTGTTAATTGTCATATAGTAGATAAATTACCCAGAGATTTAGATATAATTTTAGGCCAAGACTGGCTCATGGAACAAGGTTATATGTTAAATAAAAAGATGATTATTCCTCCGTATAGTGAAAATTTAATGGAATTTCCTACGAACGAAAGAGGGAACAGATTCATAGAACGGCAAATTTTACAGCCAGGGCTAATTTGCGCTAACGGGATAACAAAATGTGATAAGACATTCACATGCCTAGTAATTAATTTAACAGCTGACGCACAGATAATAAAGAAAATACCAGAACTAGTTAAACCGCCCACTCAAATAAGTAAGGAACAGGAAGTATCAGTTGAAAATTTGTACCTCAAAGATTAGATTTATTAAATAAAAATCTGAGACTTGAACACGTGAAAGAAGGAGCCCATAGTATACGAAACATTTGCACAGAATACGCGGACATATTTAAGCTTCCGGGAGATAGACTAACAAGCACAACAGCTGCTACACATTCCATACCCACACCTTCAATTCCTAAAGGAAGAGCTATAACTTTGAAGAATTATAGGTTAGCAGAGCTCATCAAGAGGAGATTGACAAACAAGTTACACAAATGTTAGAAGACGGTATTATCGCACATAGTAAGAGCGAATGGAATTTTCCACTAATAGTAATACCTAAAAAGGAAGATGCTTCTGGAAAGAAAAAGTGGCGAATTTGTATAGATTTTAGAAAGTTAAACGAAGTAACCGTAGGAGACAGCTATCCTCTTCCTAATATACAAGATATATTAGACAAAATAGGAAAGGCTAGATATTTTTCAGCAGTAGATTGCGCAAGTGGATACCTTCAGGTGCCGATCGCTGAGGAAGACCAATGTAAAACCGCTTTTAGCACCCCTAACGGACATTTCGAGTACAAGAAAATGCCTTTTGGAGTTAGGTCGGGACCAGCTACATTCCAAAGGATGATGAACTCGGTACTCCAAGACTCAATAGGCAATAGATGCTTTGTGTACATGGACGATATATTAGTAATGGGCGAAACCTTAGAAGAACATAATAAAAAATTACGGGAAGTGTTTAATCAGTTACGGAAACACAATTTAAAAATCGAACCTGATAAATGTGAATTATTGAGAGAAGAATTAAAATATCTAGGACACGTGGTTACCGCTCAAGGTGTCAAACCCGATCCGAATAAGATACAGGCAGTTACCGAATTTCCAACCCCAAAGACACCTAAAGACATAAAATCATTCTTAGGTTTGGCAGGATATTACAGAAAATTTATAGAAGAATTTAGTGCGATTGCAAAACCTCTGACTGAATTGTTAAAGAAAGATAAAAAATGGAAGTGGGAAGATACGGAACAGAATAGCTTCAATAAATTGAAAGATAAATTAACGACAGCTCCGTTGTTACAGTATCCAGATTTCACACAAACCTTTATAGTAACGACAGACGCGAGTGGATACGCTTTAGGCGCAATTCTTAGTCAAGGAACGTTAGGAGATGATAAACCCATTGCTTACGCTAGCAGGACTTTAAATCAAGCCGAATCGCATTACAGCACTGTAGAAAAGGAACTATTAGCAATAGTATGGGCATGCAGACATTTTAGACCTTATTTACTAGGACGTAAATTTCAAGTAGTGACAGATCACAAAGGATTGGTCTGGCTATTTAAAGTGAAAGACCCTAGTTCGAGATTAATACGTTGGAAACTTCAACTTTCAGAATTTGAATTCGAAATTCATTATAGGGCAGGTAAAAGACACGTAAACGCAGATAGTTTGAGTAGACACCCTGTAGAATGTTGCACCTTGGATAATACGCACTTAACTGAGGATCGTAAGAAGGAAATAATCAAGGAATTTCACAGCTGTCCAATTGGAGGACATCTTGGAATCAATAAAACTACCGATCGAATTAAATTATACATAACTTGGCCGGGAGTAGAGAAAGACGTAACCAATTACATTAAAACTTGTAAGATTTGTCAATTTAATAAAGACGAGAAGCAGAAAGTAAAACAACCTTTAGAGGTCACGGACACACAAAAGGAACCTTGGATAAAAATTTATTTAGATGTAGTGGGACCACTTCCGCTAACCGATAGAGGTCATAAATATATATTAACTTGTCAAGATAACTTAAGTAAATATTTAATAGTCATACCCTTAAAGACACAAACAGCTGAAGAAGTGACAGAAGCTTTCGTAAACAATGTTATTTTAATTTATGGGATTCCTGATATCATATTAACTGATCAAGGAACAAATTTTATGTCAGATTTATTTAAAAGAATATGTAAACTATTTAAGATTCAGAAACTAAGCACTACTGCTTATCACCCTGAAAGTAATGGAGCTCTAGAAAGAACTCATAAGACCTTAGTAAACTACTTACGTTGTTTTTGCAATCCTAGAGGAGCCGATTGGGACAAATGGTTACCTTTCGCCAGTTTTACGTACAACACTACCCCCCATAGTATTACTAAATACTCTCCTTATGAATTATTGTATGGAAGAAAATGTAATATCCCAGGAATTTTACAAACTAAATCACAACCTTTATATAATTACGACGATTTAATTCTAAATGTACGGAATAAATTGCAAAGTTGTCATGAGATAGCTAGAGAAAGGCTTATTAAGTTTAAGGAACTACAACGATCGCGTGTGAAAAGCAATTATGTTGAATTCAAGAAGGATGATCTAGTACTTCTCAGAGTAGAAAATAGGAATAAATTAGATCCAATATGGAAAGGTCCATATGAGTTAAGACTACTGAAGGTCACAACGTGATAATACAAAAGTTAGGTAAACGCAAATATGAGACGGTACATTCAAATAGATTAAAGCCATATTTTCCTTTGCAGGGAAAAGAAAATGAAACTTCATAACACATGGGTAATGCTAAAAATGTTAATACCATTTTGGTTGGGGAAGCTTACAGACGCTCAAGAAGTAAAAGCTCTGGATTCGAAGACCGGTGTGTACTTTGACGAGATAGGAATTATACAATTTTACCCTATACAATGGAAAGTGGTAAGTTATATAAAACTTGGAACCAACTAGAGATCTTTGGAAACAGACAAAAAATCATTTAAGGTTGATAACTGATTATTGTGATAAGATAAAGGGAGAAAAGTGGTATCATTTGACAGATTGTGGGAGTTTTAAATCACTTTGTAAAACCAAAAGTCAGGTATGTTGAAAATTTAAAAGAATTAGTCACAGAATATTTAAAAACACCTAATGAACAGAATACTAGAAGCAAGAGAGGCGTTTTAAATTTTATGGGAGATATTGCTAAGATATTATTCGGTACTCTGACTCAATCTGATGCAGAGGAATATAATAAGCACATTTCACAGTTAGAGAAGGAACAGGCAGAATTTTTGCATATTCTAAAGGATGAAATTACAGTGATTAAATCAACCATTAATTCAGTTAACTTAACTATAGCAAGGGTGAACCGGAATGAAAATATTTTAAAAAATGGTTTAATAAAATTAAATAATTATACCACTATAGGATTAACGCACTGCAGAAGGAAATAGAAGGTATTAGTTTAGCCAATGAACAAATAAGGATTTCTCTTAGAGGTGTGGAAGAATGCCAGCATTCTTTTGAGCTTCTTATAGACGCATTTGTACACGCAGAGCAAGGAACTCTTCAACCTCAATTAATTACGGTGGAAAGAATTAAGAATGTTATGAAAGCCCAAACGCTACCAACTGGTCTGGACTACCCTAATTTTTCTTTTTCAGAACTTTAAAATTTAATTACACCTCACACCTATTCTTATAAACAATATCTAGTATATGTATTACAAATACCCCTTCTCTCTCCTACTCCGTATCACTTGTATAAAACACTTCCTTTTCCTGTCAAGAAGGAAGGTAATATTTACATTTTTCTAAGCGCAAACAAAGAATATATTTTCAGTGACCCGTTGAGACAACATTACGGAAAAATGACAACTAATGAACTAACAGGATGTTTTCGTCCTAATCTTTTGCATTATGTATGTAAAGAAAATATACCGATTTATTTGTACACCCCTGAAGCTGATTGTGAAGCTTCACTTCTTCATCCATCCACCACTAAAGTTCCAAAAAGTTGCGAGACTAGAATTTTCACATTGAACAAATCCTACTGGATTCCCTTATATTTATCTAATGAATGGTTATTTGTCACCCCAAAACCAGATCGTATGACTGTGTTATGTGGCGACAAATCAACACAACTCAATATTGAAAAGGAAGGTAAATTATCGCTAGGACAGAATTGCAAGGCTTTTAATGCCCACGTAACCTTACATGCCATGAGTAATTTGGTAAGTAACTTAACCATAGATTTTATACCGACAGCACCTCTTGACTTCGACTGTTGCTTTGATATGGATAAAACTAACGACTACGAGAAATTACAATTGGACATGCCTATGTCTAACCTAATGTCATCGGTAGATGATTTGAGAATGGCCAGTATGAAGGCCGATGATTTAGGTAAGTTAATAAAACAGCAAGAAGAAAATGATTATTCGAAGTGGTATATACATATAACCACATGGAGTTCTGTAATGGGTACGATCATATTCGTAACCTTGACTTGTTGTTGTTGCATTTGCTGTTGTAAGAGCTACAGAAATTTAATATTTTGGTTTGGGATAAATGGACTCCAAGAAAATGCTGGAAGGAGACGACCGAGAGGCTGTGTGTTAACATACATAATTACTCTGGGCATGATCGTGTAGTATACACTAAAACTACAGGTAATGATGAGAGTTCACCTGTCGTGTCCCTCAAGTCATCACCGCTTATCGGAGAAAGAATTAGAGACCCCAGTTGTCCACAGAATGTATCCCCAAAAGATGAAGAAGATAAAGATAGTATTGCGCATAGAACTAGAAATAAAAATAAAACATTTCGTTAGTAAAGTTTCGAATTATGTAATTCAAAACTTTCTATAGGGGGAAAAGTGTAATATATATTGAAGTATATCATAATATATATTGAAGTATATCATAATATATATATATTTTTATAATATGAACATTCATTATAATGTATGACTGTCCTAAATTAACACAATTATTGACCTAATTGATCTTTTTGTTAAAATATGCTGAAGAATGATTTTAAAGAATTCTGTCATGAATATTTAAATAGGTATTACCTTTGTAGTTATTTGGAAAAGTCATGCAGTATAAGGGATTGTTACACAATAGGTAGTCTTACCTAATGATGACTTAGCTTTTAAAAGGTCATAGGTTAAGCGCATTCAATATGCTTTTCAGAAAGGGAGAATCTGGTTACATGTACAATACAACCAAATTGATTCTCACGTATACATTGTAACTACGTCATTACTCAACTGGTATATATGTATGAAACTTATGATTGTAAGTTAGACAGTTTTTTTTCATCGGTGTTACCGATACCCTGTCTCACGTTTTTTTGTATTAAAGTCTGTTTGTTTCTCACTACTGCTCCGCTGTGTCTTCTTATAGTTAGGTTTAATCCTATCTACTAACCACATTTCCGAAGAATTCCTGGGGTTGATTCCTAATCTATAAATTTACAGATATCTACTAGAACTTCAAGACGATCTTCACCTCCTGACACAACTCTTACTTATTTTGATTATTATTTATACTTTAAAAATAATCCTTATAATTATAGAAGGAATCGACCACCCAGATATTACAAGAATAACGGCTTGTGAAATGAGATTCATGCGCAGAACAGCGGGTTACACCAGATGGGATCGGAAAAGGAACACCGATATCTTAAAAGAATTGAAGACTACGCCAATTTAGGAATATATTAAACAGTACCAGCTAAATTGGAAACACCATCTTGAAAGAATGAGTTCAAATCGGATACCCAAAGCTGTTTATAATTATATACCAAGAGGACGAAGATCACTGGGCCGTCCTATGAAACGCTGGAGGGAAAATTTTCTATAGGATCGTAACAGGCCTTGGCCTAATACTTGGAAGGAAGAAGAAGAAGATAATTATTGGAAAAGGAGTTAGACAAAGTGGCTCCATAACACCCCTTCTGTTTAATCTAATTATGGGTGATATAATTAAGGGAATATAGAGAAAAATGGTTTAGACGTGTAGAAAGAATGGATGTAATAAGATTACCAAAAGCAGCATTTAACAACAAGCCAAGAGGTTCAAGGAATATAGGAAGGCCAGTGAAAAGATGGACAGAACAACTGAGAGGCGGAACAGGCAATTGCCCAGCCCGTGAAGTGAAGAAGAAGAAGAAGATTATTAAGCGACTACAATGGTATTAATAAGCTGTTAGTTTATGCTGATGATGTAGTACTATTGGCCGATAGCGAGGAGATACTAAAGGCCATCATGCACACACTATTGAGTAACACTAAGATATTGGGACTGGAATTAAGTATCAATAAAACTTAATATATGGTCACACATAGAAATACATTATAATTATAGAAATGGACAGCTAATGCTAATGCAGGGAAATTTTGAGGAAGTGGCTGAATTAAAATACCTAGGAACAATAATCACAAATAGGAATTAGATGCACAAAGAAATTAAACATGGGGTTAATTCTGGATATGTGTAGTATTTTGCATTGCAAGGACTCTTATCGTCCCAACTCCTTTAAAAAAAACATTAAACTGAAAAAATATAAAACTGTTATTCTACCAGTTATATTATATGGTTGCGAAACATGGACTCTTACTTTAAGGGAGGAAAGAATATTACACGGGTATTTGACAATAAAGTTCTTAGAAAAATGTTTGAATTAAAGAGACATGAACAGACAGGTGAACGGAGAAGTTTACATAAAAGTGAACTTCATAGTCTTTATAGGAAGCCAGATATAATAAGAATAGCCAAGTTTCGTAGACTGCGATGGGCAGGACAAGTGACACGAATGGAGAATGAAAGACGTGCATGGAAGCTTCTTGTAGGAAAACCAGAGGAAAACGCCCAGTTGGTAGACCAAGAATGATGAGGGAAGTAGAGAAAACATTAGCTCAGGATAGGGATGTTTGGATAGCTTATGTCCATGAACCTACGGGTACGATAGTGACAGTGAGTTAGATAATTAGTTATAATTAACGGATTAAACACAAAGAATAGAATAATGCATGGGAAATAAGGAAGTTAAAATTGCATGCGAAAGAAATAGCTACTATCTAAGAGTGACTATTTAACTCATGCCCCAAATGGGAGTCAATGACCAATCATGTTTCAATGATTTCTGTTTTACAACCAATCAGAGTCGTGTTTCACGAAATATTTATCAGTTGTTTATAATTACCATATTAAAGAAAGCTCCTTCCTTTTTAATCTTCTGAAATAGTCTGATCTAGTTGCAGTGTAGTGACTATTTAACTCATGCCCCAAAGGGGAAGTAGTCAATATGACCAATCACGTTTCAATTGCTTTTTGTTTTACAAAACCAATTCAGGAGTCGTTGTTTCAACGAAATATTTAAAAAAAATTTCCAAGGTGTTAGGAGTTATGTAATATATTAAACAAAGCTCCTCCTTTTTAATATTCTGAACAGGTTTCTGACCGTTATTTTGCAGAGTTGACTGAGGCCTATTTATAACAAATACGTGCTACCAGATTGTATATAATAGTGCTTACATGTACGGGAACATTTTTGTAGCAATTGATTATACCACCAAAAAAAGAAGTAAACCTACTGTTTTGCACTTTCTTAAATGTATTTTTTCCCAGGTAATAAATTCGAGGAAAAAAGAATTGTCATAGTTATCATCATACGACACAAAAGAATTAATATGTTTTTTTTTACAGATTGATGTGTTTCATTTTTTCTCCACTAGAGAGCATTCTTACAATATTGCGTTCCTTTGGCAATAAATAGTATGATCTGGTTGCAGTGATAAACAAAAGAAGCAGTAGAAGCGTACCTATCGTTTCTCATTTGTTTTCAAACATCGCCGTTTACATTAAATATATAAATATTTTAAAATAACTATAGTTAAATAATGATTTGTGAGTAAACAGCTTAATTTTATTCGTTAAATAGTCCTAACAAATGCCACTCTTGATTTCCAAATTCTCTAGATAAATTCACTCCTCACTTCGTGAGTCGTGAATTTATCGATAATTTGGAAATCACTCGTGGCATTACTTATGAAAATGACTTATTACACCATATTAATTTAATTGCAAATAAGCTGTGATAATTTCTAAATATCCAACACGTTGAAATGTATTTGTGAATGATCATGTAATCGAACAAGTTTAATGCAGGCTTTCGCGACCGGTAATAATAATAATAATAATAATAATAATAATAATAATAATAATAATAATAATAATAATAATAATAATAATAATAATAATAACAATAATAATAGCTATGTATTGAATTTCTAAATCGTTTGTGAATCATAACGGCTACACCTGCTTGTGCATGAATATGTTTTTTTACACCACTATAAAACTGAATGTAATTTTGAGTTTCTTTGGTGCCTTGTAATTTCTTTTTTGTTTCTGATATTACAGCTAATGAAATCCCCTTTTTGCACAATATATCATCTAATTGATCATCTTTATAGTTAATCCCTTGTACATTCCATGTGCTAAAAAGCAAAATATTTTTTTTTTCTTCCAAGAGTTGTCCTTTTTCATGCTTTGGTCGTCATTAGTTTGGTTCTTCCGGGAAATTCTCGTATAAGACTTGAAAGCATAATAATAGTCCCTTCGATTGGTTGCCGGCCAAAGGAAGGCAAGACCAGTGATGGGGTTGCCATCTTATAGCCTCTGGTCAGGCTTTTCTGGAGAAGAAAAGAAAATAAAGGAAAGAAGAAATGGAAGAAAGGAAAGACTCCCTAGCCCCTTGGATGCCCTAATAGCGTCGGGGTCGAAAAAAACAAGAGTTAACCAAGAGATGTTAGATAACACCAGATTACGTTTATATAACACTTTGGCTAGACCAGTGTTGACCTATGGTAGTGAAGCATGGACACTAAGAAAACAACATGAACGCAGAATAACGGCTTGTGAAATGAGATTCATGCGCAGAACAGCGGGTTACAGCAGATGGGATCGGAAAAGGAACACCGATATCTTAAAAGAATTGAAGACTACGCCAATTTTGGAATATATTAAACAGTACCAACAAAATTGGAAACACCATCTTGAAAGAATGTGTTCAAATCGGATCCCCAAAGCTGTTTATAATTATATACCAAGAGGACGAAGATCACTAGGCCGTCCTATGAAACGCTGGAGGGAAAATTTTCTATAGGATCGTAACAGGCCTTGGCCTAATACTTGGAAGGAAGAAGAAGATAATAATAATAATAATAATAATAATAATAATAATAATAATAATAATATAAGAGATTTCGGGCTATTTGGAACTCAGCATAAAACCACAAATACTGTAATTGGAGCAAACATCAATGAACAAGTAACTTGTTTTAATTATCTGGGATGAATGATGTGTATCTGCAAAGTTTGGATATGGAAAAGAACTGAGGAAAATTTTAATAGATATGTGGTTCAATAAAAAGATATTTGAGAAATAAGACAAGGGAAACGTCCCGCGCCGTAGCCGAGCGGTTACGGTAGGAAGACTTGGCGCAGAGCTAGGGATTTGCGCTGGTTCGAGTCTCCATGGGGGAAGAAATTTTCTCATGGTATCATGGCCAGTATGGGACCGGTGACCACCCAGCATCGTGAGGCAATCGGGTAGCTACAATAAGTAACGGCTCCAGGTTGAGGAACCAGCTATAACGGCTGGGGGACTCGACATGCTAACCACATGTCACCCCTACACTGGCTCTTGATCATATACCTCTGTGATTGACACATGTGGATGTGATGGGCCAGCAGCCGGCTGGTAAAAGGGCAACCGCTGAAAAGTGGAAAGACCCTAAAACGGAAACAAGGGAAACTCAATTGAAATTTTACAAAACAGTTGCCATTCCAACGTTAACATATGGATCTGAGAGTTGGCCTTTAACAATCTCTGATAAACATAATTTTGAGATAACATAAATGAGATTTCCGAGATCCGTTGCAGGTGTATCCTTAAAGTAACTGTACCTGCAAAAAATTACCACTAAGTATAGTAATAACCAAGTTAAAAAATCGTTATTTTCTCGGAAACTACCAAACTCGAATCCACTGATTTTATATATATTAACAATGCATTAGTGCCCCTACACTATGACATTGTTAATGTAACTGTATCTGCTAAAATTACTATTGAGGATAGTAAAAGCGAAATTACAAAATCGCTATTTTCTCGGAAACTACCAACTCGAATCCACTGATTTTATATATATTAACAATGCATTAGTGCCCCTACACTATGACATTGTTAATGTAACTGTATCTGCTAAAATTACTATTGAGGATAGTAAAAGCGAAATTACAAAATCGCTATTTTCTCGGAAACTACCAACTCGAATCCACTGATTTTATATATATTAACAATGCATTAGTGCCCCTACACTATGACATTGTTAATGTAACTGTATCTGCTAAAATTACTATTGAGGATAGTAAAAGCGAAATTACAAAATCGCTATTTTCTCGGAAACTACCAACTCGAATCCACTGATTTTATATATATTAACAATGCATTAGTGCCCCTACACTATGACATTGTTAATGTAACTGTATCTGCTAAAATTACTATTGAGGATAGTAAAAGCGAAATTACAAAATCGCTATTTTCTCGGAAACTACCAACTCGAATCCACTGATTTTATATATATTAACAATGCATTAGTGCCCCTACACTATGACATTGTTAATGTAACTGTATCTGCTAAAATTACTATTGAGGATAGTAAAAGCGAAATTACAAAATCGCTATTTTCTCGGAAACTACCAACTCGAATCCACTGATTTTATATATATTAACAATGCATTAGTGCCCCTACACTATGACATTGTTAATGTAACTGTATCTGCTAAAATTACTATTGAGGATAGTAAAAGCGAAATTACAAAATCGCTATTTTCTCGGAAACTACCAACTCGAATCCACTGATTTTATATATATTAACAATGCATTAGTGCCCCTACACTATGACATTGTTAATGTAACTGTATCTGCTAAAATTACTATTGAGGATAGTAAAAGCGAAATTACAAAATCGCTATTTTCTCGGAAACTACCAACTCGAATCCACTGATTTTATATATATTAACAATGCATTAGTGCCCCTACACTATGACATTGTTAATGTAACTGTATCTGCTAAAATTACTATTGAGGATAGTAAAAGCGAAATTACAAAATCGCTATTTTCTCGGAAACTACCAACACGAATCCAGTGATTTTATATATACTAACAATGCATTAGTGCCCCTACACTATGACATTGTTAAAGTAACTGTATCTGCTAAAATTACCATTGAGGATAGTAAAAGCGAAATTACAAAATCGCTATTTTCTCGGAAACTACCAACTCGAATCCAGTGATTTTATATATACTAACAATGCATTAGTGCCCCTACACTATGACATTGTTAAAGTAACTGTATCTGCTAAAATTACCATTGAGGATAGTAAAAGCCAAGTTACAAAATCGCTATTTTCTCGGAAACTACCAACTCGAATCCAGTGATTTTATATATACTAACAATGCATTAGTGCCCCTACACTATGACATTGTTAAAGTAACTGTATCTGCTAAAATTACCATTGAGGATAGTAAAAGCGAAATTACAAAATCGCTATTTTCTCGGAAACTACCAACTCGAATCCAGTGATTTTATATATACTAACAATGCATTAGTGCCCCTACACTATGACATTGTTAAAATAACTGTATCTGCTAAAATTACCATTGAGGATAGTAAAAGCGAAATTATAAAATCGCTATTTTCTCGGAAACTACCAACTCGAATCCAGTGATTTTATATATACTAACAATGCATTAGTGCCCCTACACTATGACATTGTTAAAGTAACTGTATCTGCTAAAATTACCATTGAGGATAGTAAAAGCGAAATTATAAAATCGCTATTTTCTCGGAAACTACCAACTCGAATCCAGTGATTTTATATATACTAACAATGCATTAGTGCCCCTACACTATGACATTGTTAATGTAACTGTATCTGCTAAAATTGCCATTGAGGATAGTAAAAGCGAAATTATAAAATCGCTATTTTCTCGGAAACTACCAACTCGAATCCAGTGATTTTATATATACTAACAATGCATTAGTGCCCCTACACTAAGACATTGTTAAAGTAACTGTATCTGCTAAAATTACCATTGAGGATAGTAAAAGCGAAATTATAAAATCGCTATTTGCTCGGAAACTACCAACTCGAATCCAGTGATTTTATATATACTAACAATGCATTAGTGCCCCTACACTATGACATTGTTAAAGTAACTGTATCTGCTAAAATTACCATTGAGGATAGTAAAAGCGAAATTATAAAATCGCTATTTTCTCGGAAACTACCAACTCGAATCCAGTGATTTTAGATATACTAACAATGCATTAGTGCCTCTACACTAAGACATTGTTAAAGTAACTGTATCTGCTAAAATTACCATTGAGGATAGTAAAAGCGAAATTATAAAATCGCTATTTTCTCGGAAACTACCAACTCGAATCCAGTGATTTTATATATACTAACAATGCATTAGTGCCCCTACACTATGACACTGTTAAAGTAACTGTATCTGCTAAAATTACCATTGAGGATAGTAAAAGCGAAATTATAAAATCGCTATTTTCTCGGAAACTACCAACTCGAATCCAGTGATTTTTATATATACTAACAATGCATTAGTGCCCCTACACTATGACACTGTTAAAGTAACTGTATCTGCTAAAATTACCATTGAGGATAGTAAAAGCGAAATTATAAAATCGCTATTTTCTCGGAAACTACCAACTCGAATCCAGTGATTTTATATATACTAACAATGCATTAGTGCCCCTACACTATGACAATGTTAATGTAACTGTATCTGCTAAAATTACCATTGAGGATAGTAAAAGCGAAATTATAAAATCGCTATTTTCTCGGAAACTACCAACTCGAATCCAGTGATTTTATATATACTAACAATGCATTAGTGCCCCTACACTATGACATAGTTAAAGTAACTGTATCTGCTAAAATTACTATTGAGGATAGTAAAAGCGAAATTATAAAATCGCTATTTTCTCGGAAACTACCAACTCGAATCCAGTGATTTTATATATACTAACAATACATTAGTGCCCCTACACTATGACAATGTTAATGTAACGGTATCTGCTAAAATTACTATTGAGGATAGTAAAAGCGAAATTACAAAATCGCTATTTTCTCGGAAACTACCAACTCGAATCCAGTGATTTTATATATACTAACAATGCATTAGTGCCCCTACACTATGACATTGTTAAAGTAACTGTATCTGCTAAAATTACCATTGAGGATAGTAAAAGCCAAGTTACAAAATCGCTATTTTCTCGGAAACTACCAACTCGAATCCAGTGATTTTATATATACTAACAATGCATTAGTGCCCCTACACTATGACATTGTTAAAGTAACTGTATCTGCTAAAATTACCATTGAGGATAGTAAAAGCCAAGTTACAAAATCGCTATTTTCTCGGAAACTACCAACTCGAATCCAGTGATTTTATATATACTAACAATGCATTAGTGCCCCTACACTATGACATTGTTAAAGTAACTGTATCTGCTAAAATTACCATTGAGGATAGTAAAAGCGAAATTATAAAATCGCTATTTTCTCGGAAACTACCAACTCGAATCCAGTGATTTTATATATACTAACAATGCATTAGTGCCCCTACACTATGACATTGTTAAAGTAACTGTATCTGCTAAAATTACCATTGAGGATAGTAAAAGCGAAATTATAAAATCGCTATTTTCTCGGAAACTACCAACTCGAATCCAGTGATTTTATATATACTAACAATGCATTAGTGCCCCTACACTATGACATTGTTAATGTAACTGTATCTGCTAAAATTACCATTGAGGATAGTAAAAGCGAAATTACAAAATCGCTATTTTCTCGGAAACTACCAACTCGAATCCAGTGATTTTATATATACTAACAATGCATTAGTGCCCCTACACTAAGACATTGTTAAAGTAACTGTATCTGCTAAAATTACCATTGAGGATAGTAAAAGCCAAGTTACAAAATCGCTATTTTCTCGGAAACTACCAACTCGAATCCAGTGATTTTATATATACTAACAATGCATTAGTGCCCCTACACTATGACATTGTTAATGTAACTGTATCTGCTAAAATTACCATTGAGGATAGTAAAAGCCAAGTTACAAAATCGCTATTTTCTCGGAAACTACCAACTCGAATCCAGTGATTTTATATATACTAACAATGCATTAGTGCCCCTACACTATGACATTGTTAAAGTAACTGTATCTGCTAAAATTACCATTGAGGATAGTAAAAGCGAAATTACAAAATCGCTATTTTCTCGGAAACTACCAACTCGAATCCAGTGATTTTATATATACTAACAATGCATTAGTGCCCCTACACTATGACATTGTTAATGTAACTGTATCTGCTAAAATTACCATTGAGTATAGTAAAAGCGAAATTACAAAATCGCTATTTTCTCGGAAACTACCAACTCGAATCCAGTGATTTTATATATACTAACAATGCATTAGTGCCCCTACACTATGACATTGTTAATGTAACTGTATCTGCTAAAATTACCATTGAGGATAGTAAAAGCCAAGTTACAAAATCGCTATTTTCTCGGAAACTACCAACTCGAATCCAGTGATTTTATATATACTAACAATGCATTAGTGCCCCTACACTATGACATTGTTAAAGTAACTGTATCTGCTAAAATTACCATTGAGGATAGTAAAAGCGAAATTACAAAATCGCTATTTTCTCGGAAACTACCAACTCGAATCCAGTGATTTTATATATACTAACAATGCATTAGTGCCCCTACACTATGACATTGTTAATGTAACTGTATCTGCTAAAATTACCATTGAGGATAGTAAAAGCGAAATTACAAAATCGCTATTTTCTCGGAAACTACCAACTCGAATCCAGTGATTTTATATATACTAACAATGCATTAGTGCCCCTACACTATGACATTGTTAATGTAACTGTATCTGCTAAAATTACCATTGAGGATAGTAAAAGCGAAATTACAAAATCGCTATTTTCTCGGAAACTACCAACTCGAATCCAGTGAGTTTATATATACTAACAATGCATTAGTGCCCCTACACTATGACATTGTTAATGTAACTGTATCTGCTAAAATTACTATTGAGGATAGTAAAAGCGAAATTACAAAATCGCTATTTTCTCGGAAACTACCAACTCGAATCCAGTGATTTTAAATATACTAACAATGCATTAGTGCCCCTACACTATGACATTGTTAAAGTAACTGTATCTGCTAAAATTACCATTGAGGATTGTAAAAGCGAAATTATAAAATCGCTATTTTCTAGGAAACTACCAACTCGAATCCAGTGATTTTATATATACTAACAATGCATTAGTGCCCCTACACTATGACATTGTTAATGTAACTGTATCTGCTAAAATTACCATTGAGGATAGTAAAAGCGAAATTACAAAATCGCTATTTTCTCGGAAAACTACCAATTCGGATCCAGTGATTTTATATATACTAACAATGCATTAGTGCCCCTACACTATGACATTGTTAATGTAACTGTATCTGCTAAAATTACCATTGAGGATAGTAAAAGCGAAATTACAAAATCGCTATTTTCTCGGAAACTACCAACTCGAATCCAGTGATTTTATATATACTAACAATGCATTAGTGCCCCTACACTATGACATTGTTAATGTAACTGTATCTGCTAAAATTACCATTGAGTATAGTAATAGCCAAGTTACAAAATCGCTATTTTCTCGGAAACTACCAACTCGAATCCAGTGATTTTATATATACTAACAATGCATTAGTGCCCCTACACTATGGCATCGTTACTGTAACTGTATCTGCTAAAAATTACCATTGAGGATTGTAAAAGCGAAATTATAAAATCGCTATTTGCTAGGAAACTACCAACTCGAATCCAGTGATTTTATATATACTAACAATGCATTAGTGCCCCTACACTATGACATTGTTAATGTAACTGTATCTGCTAAAATTACCATTGAGGATAGTAAAAGCGAAATTACAAAATCGCTATTTTCTCGGGAACTACCAATTCGGATCCAGTGATTTTATATATACTAAACAATGCATCAGTGCCCCTACGCTATGACATTGTTAATGTAACTGTATCTGCTAAAATTACTATTGAGGATAGTAAAAGCGAAATTATAAAATCGCTATTTTCTCGGAAACTACCAACTCGAATCCAGTGATTTTATATATACTAACAATGCATTAGTGCCCCTACACTATGACACTGTTAAAGTAACTGTATCTGCTAAAATTACCATTGAGGATAGTAAAAGCGAAATTATAAAATCGCTATTTTCTCGGAAACTACCAACTCGAATCCAGTGATTTTATATATACTAACAATACATTAGTGCCCCTACACTATGACAATGTTAATGTAACGGTATCTGCTAAAATTACTATTGAGGATAGTAAAAGCGAAATTATAAAATCGCTATTTTCTCGGAAACTACCAACTCGAATCCAGTGATTTTATATATACTAACAATGCATTAGTGCCGCTACACTATGACACTGTTAAAGTAACTGTATCTGCTAAAATTACCATTGAGGATAGTAAAAGCGAAATTATAAAATCGCTATTTGCTCGGAAAATACCAACTCGAATCCAGTGATTTTATATATACTAACAATGCATTAGTGCCTCTACACTAAGACATTGTTAAAGTAACTGTATCTGCTAAAATTACCATTGAGGATAGTAAAAGCGAAATTATAAAATCGCTATTTTCTCGGAAACTACCAACTCGAATCCAGTGATTTTATATATACTAACAATGCATTAGTGCCCCTACACTATGACACTGTTAAAGTAACTGTATCTGCTAAAATTACCATTGAGGATAGTAAAAGCGAAATTATAAAATCGCTATTTTCTCGGAAACTACCAACTCGAATCCAGTGATTTTATATATACTAACAATACATTAGTGCCCCTACACTATGACAATGTTAATGTAACGGTATCTGCTAAAATTACTATTGAGGATAGTAAAAGCGAAATTATAAAATCGCTATTTTCTCGGAAACTACCAACTCGAATCCAGTGATTTTATATATACTAACAATGCATTAGTGCCCCTACACTATGACACTGTTAAAGTAACTGTATCTGCTAAAATTACCATTGAGGATAGTAAAAGCGAAATTATAAAATCGCTATTTTCTCGGAAACTACCAACTCGAATCCAGTGATTTTATATATACTAACAATACATTAGTGCCCCTACACTATGACAATGTTAATGTAACGGTATCTGCTAAAATTACTATTGAGGATAGTAAAAGCGAAATTATAAAATCGCTATTTTCTCGGAAACTACCAACTCGAATCCAGTGATTTTATATATACTAACAATGCATTAGTGCCCCTACACTATGACATTGTTAATGTAACTGTATCTGCTAAAATTACTATTGAGGATAGTAAAAGCGAAATTATAAAATCGCTATTTTCTCGGAAACTACCAACTCGAATCCAGTGATTTTATATATACTAACAATGCATTAGTGCCCCTACACTATGACACTGTTAAAGTAACTGTATCTGCTAAAATTACCATTGAGGATAGTAAAAGCGAAATTATAAAATCGCTATTTTCTCGGAAACTACCAACTCGAATGCAGTGATTTTATATATACTAACAATGCATTAGTGCCCCTACACTATGACACTGTTAAAGTAACTGTATCTGCTAAAATTACCATTGAGGATAGTAAAAGCGAAATTATAAAATCGCTATTTTCTCGGAAACTACCAACTCGAATCCAGTGATTTTATATATACTAACAATGCATTAGTGCCCCTACACTATGACACTGTTAAAGTAACTGTATCTGCTAAAATTACCATTGAGGATAGTAAAAGCGAAATTATAAAATCGCTATTTTCTCGGAAACTACCAACTCGAATCCAGTGATTTTATATATACTAACAATGCATTAGTGCCCCTACACTATGACACTGTTAAAGTAACTGTATCTGCTAAAATTACCATTGAGGATAGTAAAAGCGAAATTATAAAATCGCTATTTTCCTCGGGAAACTACCAACTCGAATCCAGGGATTTTATATATATACTAACAATGCATTAGTGCCCCTACACTATGACACTGTTAAAGTAACTGTATCTGCTAAAATTACTATTGAGGATAGTAAAAGCGAAATTATAAAATCGCTATTTTCTCGGAAAAACTACCAACTCGAATCCAGTGATTTATATATATACTAACAATGCCATTAGTGCCCCTACACTATGACACTGTTAAAAGTAACTGTATTCTGCTAAAATTACCATTGAGGATAGTAAAAAGCGAAATTATAAAATCGCTATTTTCTCGGAAACTACCAACTCGAATCCAGTGATTTTATATATACTAACAATGCATTAGTGCCCCTACACTATGACACTGTTAAAGTAACTGTATCTGCTAAAAATTACCATTGAGGATAGTAAAAGCGAAATTATAAAATCGCTATTTTCTCGGAAACTACCAACTCGAATCCAGTGATTTTATATATACTAACAATGCATTAGTGCCCCTACACTATGACACTGTTATAAAGTAACTGTATCTGCTAAAATTACTATTGAGGATATAGTAAAAGCGAAATTATAAAATCGCTATTTTCTCGGAAACTACCAACTCGAAGCCAGCGATTTTATATATACTAACAATGCATTAGTGCCCCTACACAATGACACTGTTAAAGTAACTGTATCTGCTAAAATTACCATTGAGGATAGTAAAAGCGAAATTATAAAATCGCTATTTTCTCGGAAACTAACCAACTCGAATCCAGTGATTTTATATATACTAACAATGCATTAGTGCCCCTACCCTATGACACTGTTAAAGTAACTGTATCTGCTAAAATTACCATTGAGGATAGTAAAAGGGAAATTATAAAATCGCTATTTTCTCGGAAACTACTAACTCGAATCCAGTGATTTTATATATACTAACAATGCATTAGTGCCCCTACACTATGACATTGTTGAAGTAACTGTATCTGCTAAAATTACCATTGAGGATAGTAAAAAGCGAAATTATAAAATCGCTATTTTCTCGGAAACTACCAAATCGAATCCAGTGATTTAATATATACTAACAATGCACTAGTGCCCCTACACTATGACACTGTTACAGTAACTGTATCTGCTAAAATTAACCATTGAGGATAGTAAAAGCGAAATTATAAAATCGCTATTTTCCCTCGGAAACTACCAACTCTGAATCCAGTGATTTTAATATATACTAACAATGCATTAGTGCCACTACACTATGACACTGTTAAAGTAACTGCATCTGCTAAAATTAACCATTGAGGATAGTAAAAGCGAAATTATAAAATCGCTATTTTCTCGGAAACTACCAACTGAAATCCAGTGATTTCATATATTACTAACAATGCATTAGTGCCCCCTACACTATGACAATTTTAATGTAACTGTATCTGCTAAAATTACCATTGAGTATAGTAAAAGCCAAAATTACAAAAATCGCTATTTTCTCGGAAACTACCAACTCGAATCCAGTGATGTTTATATATACTAACAATGCATTAGTGCCCCTACACTATGGCATTGTTTAAAGTAACTGTATCTGCTTAAAATTACCATTGAGGATAGTAAAAGTCAAGTTACAAAATCGCTATTTTCTCGGAAACTACCAACTCGAATCCAGTGATTTTATATATACTAACATGCATTAGTGCCCCCCACACTAAGACATTGTTAAAGTAACTGTATCTGCTAAAATTACCATTGAGGATAGTAAAAGCGAAATTATAAAATCGCTATTTGCTCGGAAACTACCAACTCGAATCCAGTGATTTTATATATACTAACAATGCATTAGTGCCCCTACACTAAGACATTGTTAAAGTAACTGTATCTGCTAAAATTACCATTGAGGATAGTAAAAGCGAAATTATAAAATCGCTATTTGCTCGGAAACTACCAACTCGAATCCAGTGATTTTAGATATACTAACAATGCATTAGTGCCTCTACACTAAGACATTGTTAAAGTAACTGTATCTGCTAAAATTACCATGTGCGGATAGTAAAAGCGGAAATTATAAAATCGCTATTTTCTCGGAAACTACCAACTCTGATCCAGTGATTTATATATAATAACAATTGCATTAGTGCCCCTACACTATGACACTGTTTAAAGTAACGTATCTGCTAAAATTACCATTGAGGATAGTAAAAGCGAAATTATTTAATCGCTATTTTCTCGGAAACTACCAACTCGAATCCAGTGATTTATATATATTAACAATACATTGGTGCCCCTACACTATGACAATGTTATGTAACGCTATCTGCTAAATTACTATTGAGGATAGTAAAAGCGATAATTACAAATTATCGCTATTTTCTCGGTAAACTACCAATCGAATCCCAAGTGATTGATATATACTCAACAATACATAGTGCCCCTACACTATGGACAATGTTTAATGTACGGTATCTGCCTAAAATTACTATTGAGGATAGTAAAATGCGAAATTATAAAATCGCTATTTTCTCGGAAATTACCAACTCGAATCCAGTGATTTTATATATTACTAACAATGCATTAGTGCCCCTACACTATGACACTGTTAAAGTAACTGGTATCTGCTAAAAATACCCATGCGGATAGTAAAACGAAATTATTTAAATCGCTATTTTTGGAAACTACCCAACTCGAATTTCCAGTTGATTCAGGGATTTTATATATACTAACAAATACATTAGTGCCCCTCACACTAGTGACATGTTTAATGTAACGGTATCTGCTTAAAATTAATATTGAGGATGTAAAAGACGAAATTATAAAATCGCTATTTTCTCGGAAACT
>JASPKZ010007512.1:0-122500 GCA_030220185.1 Diploptera punctata
TCTATTATCTCTCTGTCTTTCTCTCTCTTCTCTTTCTATCTATTTCTCTCTCTCTTTCTCTCTCTCTCTCTTTCTCTCTCTCTCTCTCTCTTTCTCTCTCTCTCTATTTCTCTCTCTCTCTCATTTCAATTTCATACTTTGGTTTCTTTTCATTTGCTTTGTTTTATTTTCTGTATTTGCTGCACTACTTATTTACGCGAAATTGTTTTCCATTGCACGACACACAACGAAATAGTACGGATTTAATTTCTCCAAATAGTTGTATACTTGTGAACCAAATAGCTTATCTATGATCATGCGGAGTGGCTTCGTTCTAAGACTTCAAAAGTATCTGTGAGCCATCAATTATTTCAAAGGCTGTACAATGTATATACAAAAATATATCCAAAAGGTAGTGTTAATATACATTATACGAAATAAATCACTGCATTTTAATGATGTGAACTTAATTTGAAACAATATCAAACAATAAATACGTACGTTTATAACTGATTGGCGTCACGGCCTGCTGTAGTCTCAACTAATAAGCATTGCCCACACTAAAGTAGAATTTTTATCACTCATCTCATACTGTTCTTCTTATTTGACTATAAACTAGTTTCGGAACATAGTTTCGGAACATAGTTTCTGTTCCATCTTCAGTATCGTCACGACCATTGTTCTGTCGTCTTAAAGGACGGTCGTGACGATACTGAGGATGGAACAGAAACTATGTTCCGAAACTAGTTTATAGTCAAATAAGAACAACAATATGAGGTGAGTGATAAAAATTCAACCTTAATGAATATACCTCATAGTGAGAACTCCTAAAATAAGCAATTACCCACACTGTTAACGTTAGTCAGTTGTTTATAATGAACGCAAATATTTCCAACAAATATGTTTTTATTTTACTATTATGTATTATTTTGAAAACACCATGCGCAAAAAAATATTGAACGAACATTTGTGAAGTGTTTTGTAGATTTTTAAACGTTTCCTCGCTTCTGTAAAAACCACTTCCCAACCTCGCATCGTAATGTACTATTATTTTCTGTAATTCTCCTTTGATATTGCCGTGTTGCTTTTAGTCACATCAATATTTCTTACCTCTACCAGTATTTCTGTTCCCTTCAAGCCCTCCATTTCTTAATATCTTCAACATTCGTTCTAGTCCCAATCTTGACTCATGATTATTCCATTCTCTTCTTCTGATTGCCCGCCCTCCCAATGAACAACACAAGTAATGAATGTATCTGTTCTAATTATCGAAGAATCATGGCCGCGCGGAAATGGGGCTCTGCTTACATCTCAATCTTAAGCTAATTTTAATTATTATTTCCTGTACAGGCTGCTTCGTAGCGCAAGCGGTTAAAGAGCTCGCCTCTCACTGCTGGGGTCCCGAGATCGAGTTTCGGTCATTCCATGTGGGTTCCGTGGTGGACGAAACGGAGCTTGGGCAGGTTTTTTCCGGGGTTCCTCCCACTTTCCCCTGCCTCAATTTCAATTCTCCATTCTCATCTCATTCATTTAACTTCATTCATCTGTACTCGTGATGGTGCGTAAGGCATGGTCGGCCGGCACCCTTGCCATTCACAAACCTTTATATAGGGACTCATCTCATCTCATCCCTCGACCGACCTGAGTTAGACACGAGTTGAGGATATATATTTATTCCCTATACAATTCGCTTTTTAAAATCATGGTTATCTTCATTCTTGACCACTTACTGACGTCTTCTCTCTGGTTTACCCACAAGAATATTCCATGCCTCTCTTTCAATACCCATTCATGCCACATGTCCTGTCCATCGCAGTCTACGATATTTAATTGTTATTACATAAAGATCATGTAACTTCCTGTCATATAGTTCTATCATCTCACCTCTCTGTTCGTCTCTCTTTAGTCCAAAAATGTTCTTAAGAACTTTATTCTTAAATTGTACTATTTCATTTTTCTCTGCTCACGTCAGATACATGTTTCACATCAATAGAGTTGTAAAAATGTTTGTTTTATATATTTTAGTTATCATTGTGTTCATCTGGCAATAATAGAAGATGGCATAAAATTCAGTTATAGTGGCTTTCAATGTCCAGAGTGTCCGTTCATATGAGTCATAAAAACTAAAATATTAGCTAGTGTTCATAAAAAAAGAGGTGTCACCGATAATAAACGTTGATTTATCTTCCTAGTCTGGTTTATATGATATATAAAACTATTGTGAATGCAGACTCCAGTATTGTAACCATTTGCAATATTTACAACTTTGTACAAATTAAAAAGAAAAAAGTCACTTTCGCAGAAGATGCGTAAAACTAAGTGAAATCCTCAGCAAGTCAAATTTATGGCCTGATTTTGATGGGTTACCAATTACGACTTACTTTTGTTATTTAAAACATATGTATTCAATTTCGTTAAGAGGAAAACGTGGCTGCAGCTATAAATAATTTTAAATGTCGGCCTTTATGTAAACACCAAATTCTAATGGTCGGATTTTGCTTATTTCTAAAAAATACATTTCACGTTTTACTCCGTTGGCACATAAACAGTTTCGTTACGAAAAATGTAAAACTGCAACCGCTAGAGGGAGTTTTGAATTTTTTTATTCAGATTAACCCTCATTTATAATGATCCAATTTTATTACTTAACGATATCAAAACCTTATTCGATTTAATTGATTCTATAAGCTGGGTTCTGTTCCGAAAGAAAACAAAATTGCGGCCTCAAGAGTTTCAATAAACATGCAAGCGCTCACACGCACAAATACATTGCTCAAAACACTTGTAATAAATTTAATAAATAATTGTTTTTTAATGCTGTGATGCTGAAAGTTGGACAATATGTAAATTGAATTATTAATTTTATCATTGGATACAAATTTTAAAGATCCATGGCCTAAATACAGAGAAATTACCTCAAATAACAAATATAGAGAATTTTTTTATTTTGGAAGGTACTGGCCACTTCTAATTGGTAAGCTTCCTGATATTGCTATAGTGACGAATGTTGATTATTGCCTTGTTTATTGAAGTCTCTGACAAAATGAGGCATTTAAATGAGTTTGAAGTGTATCATGCTCTACATATTTTACGACAAGGTCAATCTCTGCGACAAGTGGCTAGAGAGCTTGGGGTTTCTCCTTCCGTGGTATCCAGGCTACGCAACAGGCACAGAGAGACAGGTCAGTATTGTAGAAGACGTCGCCAGGGCCGTAAATTTAAAACAAGCCCCCAGGATGACAGATACGTTGTTCTTTCTGCTCTTCGACAGCGTACAAAAACTGCAAAAGACCTGCAGAATGACCTTCATATGGCTTCCGGAATCCGGGTTTCAGACCAAACCATAAGGAACAGATTAAGGAAAGAGAATATTCGTCCAAAAAGGCTCGTTAAAAAACCACGCTTAACAAATGGGCATAAGGCAGCAAGACGTACGTATTCTGAAAACCATGGTGATTGGAACCTGAACCAGTGGGAGTCTGTGCTCTTCTCGGGCGAATCCAGGTATCGTCTTACACGTTGTGATGGTCGATTGAGGTGTGGGGACGGCCAGGAGAAAGATTTTCTGCAGAGGCTGTACAGGAAATTGATAGATTCGGAGGAGGTTCCATAATGGTGTGGGCCGGAGTTATGTACAACAATCGTACGGACCTTGTACTTGTTCCCCAGCGACTGAATGCTGCCCGGTATATCGAGCACGTTCTGGAAGAGCATGTAGTACCTGCTGCCATTGGAGTAGGTCCTGGATTTCTATTTATGCAGGATAATGCCAGGGCACATTCTGCGGATGTCACCAGGTATTTCCTGAGGAGGAATGAAATTGAGGTAATGGAGTGGCCAGCGGTCAGCGCAGACCTCAACCCTATTGAACACTTGTGGGATCTTCTAGACAGGAAGGTCAGGAACCGACATCAAGCTCCACAAACTCTGCAGCAACTTGGAGATGCTCTGAAGGAGGAATGGGAGAATATCCGGCAAGAGGAAATCCAGAATCTTATTGGGGGCATGCCACGAATGTGCCAAACTGCCATCGTATGTTGTGGAGGCCATACACGATACTAACTTTTTAGAATGAGTGTTTAACTTTGAAAAATAAGTACAAGATTCAATTGCTTACATAGCGGAATTATTTGAAAAGTTAATTGTCAGCGTTATTCATTTGTTTTTACTGACATGAGCAATAAATAAATAAATAAATAACCACAAATAATGTGCTTTATTAATTTCATGTTTGTACCTTTATCCAATGAAAAAATATTTGCATATTTCATAGTGTTCCTCTAATTGTTTTGAGCAGTGTATATATATGTGTATATAATTTCTTGTAGGAAAGCCAGAGGGAAAGAGTCCACTAGGTAGGCCAAGAATGTATCGTTCGCTTATGTGTAGCATTCGGTAAGACTCTCTTTTTTCGACCACGCGGGCCCACGTTCGATTCTGGTCAGGTAATTTTTTTATTTATAATTATTTAATAACGTCGTTAATTTTCATAATGCCTACATGTTACCAGGCTTCGTTATATAAATAAATTTGTATATATATGGAAATATTCCCGGTTGGGACAGGCTCCTGGGTGAGATTTTTTTCGGGGTTTTTCTTCACCTATAAGATAAATGTCAGGAAGCTTAGGGCCCAACGGTCCCCGAAAATCAACCATCCGGTCATCATCATCATCATCATCCTTATCATTCTTCACAGGTGTGGAAAGAAACGGGAAGCTACCACACCTACTGTTACCTAGTAAAGCTGCAAAGCATAGCATGGAAATGCTATGATTGCAGTGAAAAACCTGCCCTCGGGGCGAATTACTATGGAATGGAATATATGGAAATAAATAAATTAAAGGAAACAGTTCATATATAGGGTCTATATATAGAAAATGAATAACAATTGCAACGTCTCATTTCTTTGTTAACAAAGCATATGACATAATAAAACTATTTATTTCCATTACTAATACAAAATGCGTCTGATTAAATTAAATGAATATCTGATTTCATTATACAAGTAAGTCCTGAAGTACTGCATCGCTTCATACAAACAATTTCTAGAAGAGATGATTGTGGTCTAGTGGAGGGAGCTTCTGTTTCCCGTGCATGAGTTCGCGTGTTCAATTCTGCTATCTTGCCTTTTTTTCTCGTCCTTATTTCTATTAATTTTCTTTCATTTATTTCATTTCTTTTGCTTTGTTTTATTTTCAGTATTTACCGCACTACTTATTTCCATTGCACGACACACAACGAAATAGAACGGTTAGTTTCTCAAATAGTTGTATACTTATGAACCAAATAGCTGATCTCTGATCATGCGCAGTGGCGTCGTTCTGAGACTTGGAAAATTATCTGTGCGTCATCAATTATTTTAAAGGCCGTACGTCAGTGCGACGCAGTGAGAGTGCTGCTATGACTGGAGGTAAACGTTCCGCTGTACCAGTGCAAGTAAGTCATCGACATCATGCAACAAATTCCGCTCTCTAGTTATCATATTCCTTTCTGTTTTTGAGTCGTTATTCGGATTTACAAATTAATATTTATCGTGGTAAAACACCTTATAAACGTTTTAACAATTCTAACAAGTTTTATTTGTATCCTTGATAGGCTATATCAACACTGATAGAGGAAATAGAGTATAAGTAAAATAAACAAAGTCGGCCCTATAGTTGATTAGTGCTTATATTTCTTGCCTCTGATCAGAATGTCGCGGTTTTGAATCCGACCGGGGTCGATGGATATTTGAGAATGGAAAATCTAGCAGAAAGTCCTCCGGAGGAACTTTAAGCCGTGGGTCCAGAATCAGAAGATTTTCTGGCTAGTAAAAAACCTTAATCCAGAATAAAGAGGCCTCTAAGTACAATTTACTACCTTAATCATCCTAGTAATACATTAATTGCCTACTAGATGTCTCATTGGGTCTATAGGTTTACTGCATACAATTCATGACAACTGTAGCGTAATAAACATAACTGAATTAACTTGGTATAGTAACTCGTAACAAAGGAGAGACTAAGACCCAACTTTGGACAGTTGCGGCATTATAGATAGTTAGGAAATAAACAATATTTTACAGGAGGGATTTTTTATTATATACTAGCTAATACCCGGCGTATGCACCTACGACTAAACAAATGAAAATTAATGTGCTTTTATGTTTGGTTGAATAAGTAGGCTAATAGGAACAATTATTATAAATTTATATTTTTTAGATACCCCGTTCTGATTACCTGGCGTTGCCCGGGAATCTGCTCATCCCGATCTTTTTGGCATAAATGAGCTGAAAGACTAAAATTAATATACTTGTTATGATTGATTGAATAAGTAATATGAAAAATAATTAATAATATATATCGTGATTATTTTAAGATTCCCCGTGCTGATTACCCGGTGTTGCCCGGGAATCTACTTATCTCGATCTTCTTGGCATTAGTGAGCTGAAAGACAAAATTCGTTATTGTGAGTTATCCGTAAAAAAATATCCACCATGTGCTGCTATGCTTGCACAGGAATCTACGTACTTGTCTCGATCTTCTTGGCATCAATGAAAGACAAAAATGGTTATTGTGAGTTATCTGTAAGAGATAAACATATACAGTCGCGGACTTTTTTATGGAGGTTTTTGAGATATTCAATTCTGTATACATTAATTGTGTGTATTTATTATGGCTTAGCCAGCGTAAGCCATTTAAGCGTCCAAAGAGCTACTTTTTTCACGTTTTCCACTAGAAAGGGCGATTTTTAAGGGTGTAGGAGTTGAGTATCACAACTGTCTTAAAGCCTATGTTCATCTCGGGAATCTCCTGAACATTTTGAAAAAAGCTCCATCACAATCGGATTAACGTATGGCTGCGCATAAAGTATGGACAAACAAACAAACATTCATTTTTATATATTAGATTGTAAACAAATTAATTGCAGAAGTTTTTTTCACAATGCAAATAGTCCATTGTAGACATGCACTAATTAGACAAAACAATAGAACTCCCCGTCATCACTGAGATTGCAGACTCATTAGAGCTATTTTCTGACTTACACTTCTTTTCTCTAGCAGCCTAAATATTTTCTCTCAAAATAATAGGAAATATAATTCTATTTATGTAAACATGTTTTATTTCGTAACTTAGTTTTCATGAAATGACATGGAGTCTATTTAAAAATTCAAAACTTCAACTAAATGTAATTTAAAAACTTTTTTCATTATCAACAACTGATTAGTTGGGATCCTGGGGTAATTTAAATAACTTCTTTCTACGTAGAGGAGAAAATAAAGCTATAAAATATGGAAGATTTTGTATATACAGTAATTAAATATTCTGTTGTAATTAAGAAGGTAAAGCATACTATTTGAACTTGGTGCAATATAAAATATGATACTTGTCCTAACGTCTCTCAAAAAACATCAAACCGAAAAAGTATAAAACTGTTATTCTTCTAGTTATATGGATGCGAAAAAAGGACTCTTGCTTTAAGGGAGGAGACAAATTACGAGTATTTGAGAATAAAGTTCTTAGGAAAACCGCGCCGTAGCCGAGCGGTTAAGGTAGGAAGCCTTGGCGCAGAGCTACGGGACTTGCACTGGTTCGAGTCTCCATGGGGGAAGAAATTTTCTGATGGTATTTCGGCCTGTATGGGACCGGTGCCCACCCAGCATCGTGAGGCAATTGGGTAGGTACAATAAGTAGCGGCTCCAGGTTGAGGAACCAGCTATAACGGCTGGGTGACTCGACATGCTAACCACATGTCACCCCTACACTCGCTGTTGATCATCTACCTCTGTGATTGACACATGTGGTTGTGAAGGGCCAGCAGCCGGCTGGTAAAAGGGCAACCGCTGAAAAGTGGAAAGACCCTCAATCGGAGGAAAACATTTGGACCAAACAGATACGGACAGGCGAATGGAGAAGATCACATAATAGTTAGCTATATTATTTTTATGGGAAACCAGATATAATAAGAACCGTTAAGTTTCGTAGACTGCGATGGGCAGGACATGTGATATGATTAGTGAGTAAAAAAAAAGGCATGGAAAGTCCTTATAGGAAAAGAAGAGGCAAAGCGCCCAGTAGATAGGCAAATGATGAGGTGAGAGAATAACATTAACCATGATTTGAGGCAGGTGAATTATACAGGAGATGATTGGAAAACATTTTCGCTCAGGGTGGGGATGTATGGAGACTTTACGTCCGGGCGGCCATGGACCTAACGGGTCGGTAGTGCTAGTGAGTTAGTCTTAACATCATTAATTATTTATACTGATTAATACATGTATAAGAAAGCTATATTTTCCTCTTCTTACTTCATATGCACACAGATACTCAAATCTTGTTATTTTGTCTCGTTTATTTAATGGTATAACTCCGTGAGAATATTATTCCTAGCACAATCTATTTGTATAAATATGCACCGTTGACTTCTTGCGAAGTTGAGCGTTCTATCTCTATTTATAAAAACATGTTGTCGGACAGAAGACTGTGCATGACAACAGAACATTTGGAAGAGTAAATTATTAGTTATTTAGGCGACTAGTTACAAAATCAGAAGTTTAGTAACAAGATGCTGAAGTTAGAAGACGACCGAAGGGAGTTTGTAATGTGTTGTCTACAATATTTTATCTACGTCCAGAGTATTTTAGTATATGTTATATATTTAGTATACTCAATGAAAATTATTTATTGCGGAAAGAGTAAAGTGGGTTTTTTGGGGGGGAGGGAGGCGATAAATAAAACAATATTGTTGTTATATTCCGCAATATAACTATCAATCGTCATTAAAGTGTATTTTACGTTTTGTTGAACCTGTATTTCATGTTTTGATAACGTGTTTTGTTAGAATATAAAGTGTAGGTTTTGTTATCTAATAACTAGGAACTAAAGCGTCACTGATTGTTATTGTAGTAGATAAAATTAATGGTGCATACCGTTCCAATGCTTGAATGGGAGACGCTTGTACTTTAGTACTGTGTAGCAGAAGTGAACTGATTAGTAGTTGACATTGAGATTTGACTAGCCTACCTGCGAACTTCTATTTCGTAGCAAAGAAATAAAATTTTGGATTTTACATATAATAATTATATGCTTCATTATTGCTACATTACATATTTATTTACATATTCCTCTATGTATATTTCTTAATTTGATCTTACATAAAATCCAGGCTTTGGTCCTAATATATTCCTGATTTTTTCGATCATTGCACATAGGATATAGAAACTCACATTTTTCTTCAAATTTTAAAAATAATTTATAGAATGCATATTATGTTCATTTATTAAATAAAATTATCAAAGTTTTATATAGATAGATAGATAGATAGATCATCGGTTGACATCGTCCCATTCCCAATAGCCAATTTTGTTGGTCCATCCAATCTCCTGGTTGTAGAAGTTTCTCCTTCATGTATAAATATATTCCCTGACTCCAGGAGATTTTAGGTCTTCCTCTGCCTTGTCTTCCCTCAGGTTTCCATTCCAAAACAGATTTTATTATCCGATCCTATTCCATTCACTTGACATGTCCGTAATATCTTAATTGCTGAGTTTTAATATAATCTAAAATATCTTCAATCTTCATTTTCTCCCTTATAACTGAGTTCTTATTTTTTCTCTTCTTGAAATTCTTGCTGTCCTTCGTATAAAATCCATTTCCGTTGCCAAAATATACTTAATTGTTTTTGTTGTTAATGGCCGAAGTTCTGCTCCATAAGTAATGATGTTTTTAAGAATTGTATGATATATATTCATTTTATTTTTATTATTTGTATTTTATCCCACAGTATTCAATTGAGGCAAGTAATTGCAAATTTTCATTTGTTATTTCTATTTCTTAATTTCTCTTCATAACTCCATTTTTATTTATTTTTATTCCTAAATATGTGATCTCACTACAAGATTTTATTGTTTCTCCAGTCTCCAAAATTAAATTTTGTTCTGGTTCACCAATTGATAAATATTTTGTTTTCTTCATGTTCAAAATTAATCCCCATTTTTCATATTCCTCTATTAATTTTCTAGTCATATATTCTAAATCTTCATATTCTTGTGCAATTAACAATTGATCATCTGCAAAATGTAAGTTGTATAAAGTTTTGTTGTTTGAAATAGGAATTTCCATGCTTGAACATTTTCTCCTCCAATTCATTGATATCTCATGTACATATATTTTAAACAGTGTCGGTGATATACAGCAACCTTGACGAAGACCTTTATTTATCATAAAATCATGTGACAATTTACTGTCAATTTTAATTTTAGATATGCAGTGGTTGGCCTATATAAATTTTGTATAGCTGTAATTACTATAGTCTTAATTCCCATACATATTAAAGCAATCCATAGTTTCTGTATAAGGACATTGTCGTATGCTTTCTCAAGATCTGCAAATAGTAGGAACAAAGGTTGTCCACATTGCATTTTCTTTTCTTTTACCCGAGTAATGCAAAATAAATTGTCGGTTGTGGAACGACCTACTCTAAATCCTGACACTTCTCTAATTCCATATCACTATAGATTTTTCGAAATATTATTTTAGTATACGTCCATAGAGTCTACTCATAGTACTTGTTACTGTTATACCTCTATAATTTTCACATTGGTCTTTTTTACCTTTTTTATGGATTGTCGAAATGTATCCTAGTTTCAATTCTTCAGAAACTTTTTCACCACTCATAAATTTTGTAAATAATTTTCTCAGTCGTTCAAATAAATGGTCGAATCCATGTTCCGGATCCACTGACGTATTCCGCCGGTATTCCTCCTGGACCACTAGCTCTTTTATTTTGTAATGATTGAAAATTAATTTAATATCCTCTATGTCCAATTGTATGTGTCCATCTTCATTTATTTCTGGAATATTTTGAACGTTGATTTTCATAAATATTTATTTTAATAAACATTCGTTACTGCTCTTTCGATACACAGTATCGAATGTTAAGAACCTTACGAATGTTGGATGAAATAAATATTTATATACAATCATACAAAACTTATATATTTTATTCAATAAATAAACGTGGATTTTCATCAATTCATTAATTGTATTAATTAAATATGATTAAAATATAAAATTATGGAATATTCATCTGAAAGGTCCGTCTCCTCAACTTATTAATTATGTAATTGTAGCGCTTTCGGGACTTGTCCCGTTGGTGCTGGTGGACTAGAGTTAACTATGTTTCCCTCTAGTTCCAATAATCGCTGGTACAAACTCGAACGGATTCAATGAATTTTTCTGGGCGAAATATCTTGAGTATGGATTTTTCGGAAGTGAACTAAAGCTGATCCCGTGTCATAGAGTTACGGAAGGTGAAATAACCTCAAGCCTGAAATAAGAGGTCTGTGGGTAAAATGATACGACCTTTCACGTCTCTAACGACCACGTGTTAAAGAGTGTCATTAAATAAAGTAATAACTTAATACACATCCAGAAACTTACATGAAAAGCAGATATAAATCATTTTTCACCCCTTCCTTGCATACACACACACACACACAGATATATATATATATGAAAAGAAAAATTAACGCCTGAACGGGTATTGAACACAGGGCCTCTAATTGTATACGTCAGTGAGATGCCGTATTCAATATCCAGGCTCCCAGTGCAAATATTAATTTTATAATTTCCTTATATACAGAGTGTCCCATTCAAACCTCCCACATTGTAATTAATCATAACCAACAAAGTATGCGGAATTATGAAATGAGACCGGTATTAAACGAAACAGAAACTCAAAGAACTGTCTTTGCTACACATTGTCACACACTAAAACACCTCTATATGTGCATCATTAGTAGCACGAACAATATCAAGTCTGTATTCAATTTCATGCCACGTTCTGTCCAACATGTCTATTGAACTGCCGGAAAGTTTGGCGAATTGATTTTTGTGAACTTCTCTGAAATCCTGCTCTAATTTCTTCAACATTTTCAACTGAAACGCATGTAACAGCACCTCCTGATTATTTTTAACGCTTCCAGTCGCCAGATACTTCTCAAGCCATGCCTTAATGGTCTTCCTATCAGGTGGACTTACTCCATATTCTCTCCGATAATTTATTTGCACTGTAATTATTGACTTCGTCTCTGCCTACCACAAAACAGTTCGTGCTCGTTGCTAAGGAGTCAACATTTTGATTCATGTCATTATGTCCAACATGCGAGAGATGAATTAACTGCAACAATGAAAACAAAAATTCTTTGAGTTTCTCTTTCTTTTAATACCAATCTCATTTCACAATTCCGTATACTTTGAGAGTTATGATTAAATAAAATGTGGGAGATTTGAATGGGACACGGTGTATAATTCTCTGTCGTAAGAGGTAGCGGGACATCGCTTGAAGTGCCATCTTACGGCTTCTATAACAAAAACAATGTTAATGAGAATATTTTACTTTATAGTGGTAACGCTTTTTTATTTCGATGTTATAATTAAATTTTGACATTTAGCAATGAAACGACATGAAAAGAAAAATTAACTCCTGAATGTGAGTGTGTATATATATATATATATATATATATATATATATATATAATTGGGCGACCTCGTTCTTTATAGAATTTAAATTTAGCCTACAAAAGAAATTGAAATAACACATGCACAAACATAAGCATACACTAATACTGTCAATACAGTGTAAGTCTATTCGGCTTATGACTGTAATTAACCAACTACCACATTGAACTTCTAATTATTGATATGTTTTTATTGAGCCCCATTTAAGTCTTCTCTCAATGTTCGTACTGTACCCAAGAATTTGCATGTTTTCTCCATTATATTCCACTATCTGACCTGAGAAATGTCTTCGGTAGCAACTATAACGTGAATCATTCCGTCTCATTACAAAATGTTATAATACTCGTTTGTTGCCAATTTCCCGCTCATTGCATAGAAGACATAGCATAAACACACTAGATTTTATCATTCACAGGTTTTCTCATACTTTCCTATTAATTACAGCACTCACGTTGATTAAATATAATAGTATAACAGTTATTTGGACGATTAGTTAAAAAAAAGGAGAGGTTTAGTAACGAGATGCTCAAGTTAGAAGACGACCGAAGTGAGTGCAACGAGTTACTAAACCTAATTTCGTAACGTATTGTATAGAATACTTTATATACGTTCAGAGTATTTTAGTATATGTTGTATAGCCTATTTAGTTTATTTAATGAAATGTATTTATTGCGGAAACGATATGTTTAGAGAAAGAGTAATGGGGGTTTGCAAAAAATAAAATAAAATAAAAAGAAAAAGACATGATAAATCAACAAACATTGTACTTTATATATATATATATATATATATATATATATATATATATATATATAAATCATCGTTAAATAATTTTACTTTTAGTTGAACCTGTATTTTATGTTTTTATACCTGTTTTGTTAGAAATAAAGTATAGGTTTTGTTGCCTAGCAACTACGAACTGAAGTGTCGCTGATTTTTACAGTAGTAGATGAATAATATTTTTAAACTGGTCCAATGCTGTGGTCTCGAGGTAGCGTGCTGCCTTGTCACGCAGCGGGTCCGGGTTCGATCCCCGGTCGGGACAAATTTCTTGCGCGATAGCTTTTTTCTGGGTTTTTCCTCACCTGTAAGGCAAATGTCAGGAAACTTTAAGGCCCAAACAGTCTTATAACATCATCTGGCCATCATTATTTTCATTAACATATTCATTAAATATAAGATTAAAGCCTCTCCTGGTGCATCATTACAACAATCTTCACCCATCATATATCAACGGGTCAGTGTAACTACGCCTTCCAGGCGCCCCAACCTGAGAAGTGGATTACAATAATACCATGCCAGGAGAGAATATCAGAACGACGAAATGATAATTTAGTGTCATTGAACAAAACATATTTTAAAACTCTCCAAAACTGTAATAACTAAAGGGCGCAGAAACGTGTTTTTTTTCCTTACACTGTGGTCAATATTTTATACTTGTTACACTGGTTCATGTAAACAGCGGCAAGGTAATATTATACGACACAGCGAAACTTTTATCTCCAGTCATAGCAGCACTGTTGCTGCGTCGCATACACGTAGATACTAACCATATATAGTCAGGAACAAATAGCAAATGAAGCACTTACCCAGCTTACTTAGGATAATAACTGTTTCACACCCACGTTCACAGACTGACGTAAAGCGAATGTATGCGGGATGACACGGCATTAGTTCGCAAATAATCCACAAACGATTTCTGACAGTACAGTCTGAACCTTATCACTCAATTCAATCTCTAAACTCATAATCTATAAAATACTGGAATTAAAGTGTAGAATAGTTCTGAATCATTGAATTGTTTACGGATTGTAGGCTCAGGTGGAGTATTTTGCTTCATATATTTATCTTGAAACTCTAAATTATGAATATTCAAGTGTACTGAAAGGAGTATTTGCAGCAGTCATCATATTGCGTAAATGCTTATTAAACTCGGATTGTGTACGAGTTCACAATTTCCATCTGAGTTTTATTATTTAATGTCGAAAAACGTTGCAAATTATCGATGATTCTTGCTGTTACAATGTTGTTCGATGTAATATTTCAAATTCGTACATTTGGAACAAATAATATATTACAATACGAAGTTGGGATATGTTTGTTTTACAGAAGCAAAGAAATGATTAAAAACCGAATGATAGCTAGGTTTTTAATATCCGAAATTTCTGTGAAACACTTCACAAACGTATGCTATACATTATTATTTCCACGATAGTGTTTTCAAAATAATAAATAATAGTAAAATAATAGCATGTTTGTTGGAAATATTTGCGTTCATTATAAACGGCTGACTGACGCTACAAGCCGAAAGGTCGACGGTTCAAGTACCGGTGGGGTCAGGGTTTTTAAACTGACCCAAACCTACTGGCGGCACTATAGCCCTAGGCCGACTCTGTCTCTAATGGAAATGAGTACCAGAACTTTGTTCTGGGGGTAAAGGCGGCCGTCACGCAGGGCTGACATCAAGTGCCGATTGTCCAGAAAAAATGGGAGCCTTAACCTCCTATTGCCCCAAGGGCCTCATGAGGCCTGTAGTGGGATTACTTTACTTTGTAAACAACTGACTGACGTTAGCATTCTGGCCAATGTATGTACACTAAATTCCGAACAATTTATTTGAGCTGCAGTAGGCCGTGACACCAATTAGGCATAAAATGGCAGCAAGTATGAATGATAATAATCAAAATGACGAAATTGAAGAAGCGTGGGAAGTTGGGTGTGCTTGTTTAGTGCCAGAGAAATCTAAATCAAATTATGAAGAAAACATACATTTCATTCACAAAGTGGCTGGAGGAGAAGAATTGTCCTATAAGTGAAAAAAGTATAGTTGCTTATGTACTGCTCAGGAATGAAGCATTAAAGTCTCCAGCAAGTTTGTGGTCAGAATATTCAATGTTGAAGACGATAATAAATTTAAAAGAAGGTATCAATATTGCAAATTTTAACTACTTTTAATATTGTTTCAAATAAAGTTCAGTTCATTTAAAATGTAGAGAGTTGTTTCATTTAATGTGTATTAACACTATCTTTTGGATATATTTTTGTATATACATTGTACTTAGTCATATACATAAAGGATAGTGATTTTACTTCCTGCAATAGGTAGGTAATTTGTAATATTACTATTTAGTTATTTATAGGTAGACAACCCAGAAATTTAGGAAATTGAACTTTCACTCATGGCCGCCATTCCTGTAAATAGGACAGAACGCATTATCGTGCAAAACATATTTCTCCCTTGCAGATTCAAAATACCTCTGCAACATTTATTTCTTTGACAGTTTATTTTTATAAATCGTTCGACTTGTGAATTTTAATCACTCTACCATAACAACTCTACCATAAGCACAAAGATAATAAACACTAATTTGGAGACCTGGAGTTGATTCTTATACAACTACAATTTGACACTAAACATAGAAAGTTCGTTCGTTCCTACATATACGTACTCACTTTTATAGTGCATTTTTGTTGTTTCGGTTGTATATGTGACGTAACAATCTACACTGTAATGCGTGAAAATGCTATTTTTCCGCCTTAAATAATTACAATACAAATATTCAATTGGTTGTCTCCACTGCGTGCAAAAATATGTATAGGAAACAGAATAATAGATCACGTAAACCATTTTAATTACCTGGGATATGATGTAACATACGACAAACAAAAAGAGGTCTAAAATACATTGAATATATTCAGATATACGTGTAGAACAAATAGAAATGTTTAAAATCCATGAGGTAAGAAACGAAATTAAAATCCTTTGTTGTTATATGGCTCCGAAAATTGGACTTAGACTGAAAATCAACTAAAAATGGGATCTGCAGAAATGAGTTTTCTGAGACATGTAGTTGGATATGCATTACAGGATAAAAATACAGCAAAAATATTAGGAATGAGCGTGGGATATTCAGTTTATCAGAGAGAATCAAACTTTGTTTTAACCACATTCTAAAAGATGGACCAAGAACGTATTACGAAACAGTTATTCGCACATAAGCTAAAGGTATATACACCTGTGGGACGACCAAGAGCACAATGGAAACATCAATTTTCTGCATAAGACCGCAACAAACATTTTGCAGTTAAACCCATGAAGAAGAAAAAAAGAAGATGATGATAATGATACCAATATTAATAGTTAACAAGCAGATTTTTGTACAGCTCGAGACCAAGCTCTAAGTGTTTGCGGGGAGAAGTGTGGGGAGTGGGAGGAGGTACACTTCTATGCTTCTCATAGTACTAACAGCTGAGACAGCAAATTCCTTTCAGACACACGGAGCTGGGTCCCGAGCAGTAAGTGTCACAGACTTGCAGTTTTGCATCTTGTACAGAACCCTTTTTCACGACATTTTCTAATCCACATTGACGCATTGTTCCTAGAGGAGCATTGCAATTCTGAAAATCTTACTGAATAGATGTAACGAAGTTGTATTCATGCGACTAAAACACAGGTGGGCAATCGCTGTGTTACGGTTAATTTTGAGTCTCAATATCGAACGAGTTACTGAACTCAGATCGATCCTACACAGCTTATATTTACTTCTCTACCACCCGCTGTGCCACTGGTTGCAGTACTTTGAGTCGCATGGTATCCACCTTTGGTCTATAATGATTTTATTGTCCTTTTACTCTTATAACGCGACTACAGATTACAAGAGCCTCAATGTAAGGAAGGTATGAGCTAGCATAAATATAGGGTTTGGAGGATCTCATAATTGAAGTAGCTCACATCGCTAATTCTTGTCCGCATCCAAAATCGATGGGTATTCTTCTGAATAATGACATCAGGAGCGTCAAAATTAAATTTTCATTTTCAATTTACCGATATTAATATTAGAAAAATATAATTGTCGTACAAAAAACAAATACCATTAACGTACATATTGAGAGAGAAAGTATGTAATTAGTAAATATTTACATATTTACGACTCACATCATAATTGCAGGTTTTTAAGACTATAATTTGGATACGCTACACATCATTACCAATTCTATGCAACTGTTACATTTATGGTTGGCGATCCTCTATGTTGATTCCTGCTACCTCTGTTGGTTGACAGATGAACTTTCCAATCTAATATTTTTCCCCTGGGAATTTGAAAATTCATTATTTTTCTTTTAAAAAAAATAAAAGGAAAGAAAATCATGAATTTTGAAAATTCCCGGGCAAAATATTTAATTTGGAAGTTCATCAGACGGTCAATAGAGGGTGCAGGAATCAACTCACAGCATCGCCAATCGTATATTCAGTAGTTAGAATTGATAATGATATGAGTACGTAGCGCATCGAGATTATAATGTTCAAAAAACCTATAAATATGAGATAAGTCGTAAAAATCCAATTATTTATTAATTAAAACAAACCTCATAGTGTTACTTCCTTTAAATATTAATTTTTAAAAAATTTAGGTTTTCTACTGTCACTGCACATCGTCTATTAGATTGTATCCACCGAAAAAAGAGTAAAAAGGTTGTTATTTAGTGGGACATCGTATTGGAAACACTGATTCACTTTCTCTTACTCTTTTGGTGAGTGAAGAGCTCATTTATTTGTTTTCAAGCTCTTTTTTTGTTGCAGAGAAAATAAACAGTTTTTATCCACTACTGCTCTGAAAAGTATAATTTGTTTAGACGTCTCTATCAAACTGAACAATGATTTTATTCACAGCAGTGAGCTAAAAGATTTTAATTCGCACGTACAAACATTTTAATTCATTTATAAATAATCCAACCACAAGCCTAAGGAGGCCCTTCGATAACATTTGTAGAGAGAACAAATTACAATAGATTGCAGTTTCTAAACTAACTCAGGGGCACTATCGAATCCATACGGACATAAGCTCTCCTTACATCCCTATCCTGATATAATGTTTTCCAATCACCCCCTGTATATTCTAATTGCCTCAAATCATGGTTAATGTTATTCTCCTACATCATTCTTCGTCTACCAATTGGGCGTTTTCCCTCTGATTTTCCTACAAGAAGCTTGCATGCTCCTCTCTCATTTCCCATGTGTCCAGTCATCTGCGAGACTGCACTGTTCCTATTATATCTGGTTTCCTATAAAGATCGTGTAGCTAACTGTTATGTAGTTCTCTCCATTTGCCAGTCTGTTCATCTATGTTTCGTCCACAAATTGTTGCTACCGGAGACATTTCTGGGGATGGATCGTTGGAGATTAGCGTATTGGGATATCTTAAGAAGGTTCATCAAGCGCGAAGAGAAAACGTGCAAATTTGTGGCCAGAGTAAGAAAATTGAGAGATGGCAAAATTGGGGCTCAGTGGATAAATACGTATTGTTTATAATAGAAAATTCAATGTGAATTTTGTTTCCGGTCTTCAATAGAATTATGCTATATATTAAGTTGCCATAGTTGAATAACCTTACACTTCATTTACAATTTGTGGGGGAATGTATGTGTGGTGGCGTTTTTTTTTTTTTTTTAAGTTTGTACTCTAAGCTAAATTTTTAATTTCACGAAGGACAAAGTACTACAATTAGATGTATGAGAGACAGAAAGAAGGATGTTTGTATGCATGCTTATTTTTGTATGAGAAGATCGTGAAACGGTCAAACACACGTGTGTGAGTGTGTGTGTGTGTGTGTGTGTGTGTGTGTGTGTGTGTGTGTGTGTGTGTTGTGTGTGTGTTGTGTGTATATAGATTGCGGCATGAGTCAGTTAACCATTAGATAAGAATTAAAGTTAAAAATGTACGTAATTCTGCCCGAGGGCAGGTCTTTCACTGCAATCATAGCATTTTCCTGCTATGGTTTGCAGCTTTACTAGGGAATTGTAGGTGTGGTAGCTTCCCGTTGCTTTCCACACCGGTGAAGGATGGTGATGATAATGATGATGATAATGATAAGGATGATGATGATGATGGCCATATGATTTCGGTGACCGTTTGGGGCTTAACGTTTTCTTGACATTTGTCTTACAGGTGACGAAAACCCCCGATAAAAACCTCACCCAGAAAAAACTGTCACGACCGGGGATCGAACCCGGGCCCGCCGCGTGACGAGGCAGCACGATACCTCGAGACCACAGCGGTATTTACAAATTATTTGGAGGCCTTTCGAAAGTTAACTTCCATCATCAGCATGATGAGTATGCGCTACTAGTTCATGTATCTAATATGTAGACGCTGATGGTCTTGATGAGTCACTAGCAGGAACTGACAGGTTTTCAATTATCTCGTATAGTGGATTGTACGTTTGGGGTGTGTTCTCATTCAGTAATAATGTGTTGTTGGTTAATTTCATGATTTCAAGTTCTTCTAGTACATTTATTTTCGCTGGAAGTCTTTCTCTGTCAAATATTGATAGGGTTAGCTTCCGAAAGACCTCCAAATACTTTTTAAATAGGCCTAAATAATTTTAACAAAATTGAGGACGACGGCACCTGCCAACAGGTACATTTTTAATTTTAATTCTTATCTTATGAATATTCACCTCAACGGAATTTGATATGAATTTTATTAGCATTGACAGTTAATCATTGGGGATATGGTTGCAAGGAAAAAATCAGATTTGTTGAAACTGAGGTTTGACTATTGGACCTTCAGAATATAATCTCAAACACAACTGCTTGAGGTAATTTTGTAACTAGGGAACAATTTCGGTAGTTGTTCTTTTATAGATGTTATAAGCTACAGAAAAGAATATATTTGCATTTTCGGTTAACTGACTTATGCAACACCCAGCATATTATCTTTATTGTTTTTCGAGATATGTAAATAAATTATATTACTACAAGTCCTTTGGGTAGTGGGAAGTTGAGGCTCATATCCTTCTAGACAATCGGCACGAGAAATCTTCCGGGGTGTCAGCCCTGGGAGGCAGGTAATAACAATATTATTGTTGCTATGACTTTCACACATTATTTTGAAAGAAGCTTCTATAGTCGTATCAGTCATTTAGTTTACAGGCGGAATAAAAAACAACTGTTGTCGGGAGTTGCCATTAGAGGCTTCTAAGACGCCGGTTCAATCACCAAAAACCGAAAACAGTTCTCTGCCAATAATGTCTTCGCATTTTTAAATGACGTTTCCATTTATACTCCACGAGGATATAATTGTCTTAACAGCGTTGCAACTTTTGTCTTTTGCAGTATGTTTAGTTAGTAAAAAAGTATTATTCTGAATAAGACGTGACAACGCCGCTTGATATGGTAAATACTCATACATCCAAAATAGACCTACCTGACCACAAAGCAAAGTGCCTGTAAACTAAATAACTGAACTGATTATACATGGGCAGCATATCAAATATGAAGGTGTTTATTGGACTATATTTATTTTCTAACTTTATATTGTTTTATTCTCAAAATTTCTAATGATAAAATGTCATCATCATCATCATCATCATCATCATCATAGTACATTCACGAATTTAGGCCATTTGTTGACCTGTTTCGGCCTCAAGAGAAACACCATCCAGAAGTCTTTTGAGTGGACGTCCTGGTCTTCTTCTTCCTGCAGGTTGATATCTTAACATTAGTTTGGGTATTCTGAAGGGGTAGTGACGTGTGTATAACCTCTCCTACCCAATTCTCATCCTCACCTTCTCGTGGTACAACCCGTTTTCACAAACGAGGCTCTGAGTACCGAGTCACGGCGGTATAACCGTTCCATCAGGTACTGAGTAAATGCGGTATCCTAATGTCTGTCCAGAGACTAAAAGGTAGCAGCCCTACTACTGGACTATTTAGCGTCGGGCCAGTAACCTGTCCTAAGGAACTTCAAAACTACTTTGAAGTCTCAACACATGATAAAATGCAAAAAATAAATTTATTTTTGTTATAATTTATATGCTACATATTATTATTATTATTGTTATTGTTATTGTTATTATTATTATTATTATTATTATTAGTAGTAGTAGTAGTAGTAGTAGTAGTATTATTGACTATTATTTTCAGGGATTTTACAGCTGCTTTCTCGTTATCAATATCAATTCTTTTCGATCAAAGGAATCTTCTTCTTAAAAATAAAGTAGGAATTAAACTTATTTCAACAAATAAGTAAAAAGTAAAAAATCTCATTCTTCTAATCCCGTTGAATAAATTACTCTTTAATTTTTTTGGTATCATGATCTTGGTTTTCCCCGAATGCCTCTTCCAGCTTGTGTCCATTGAAATATATTTTAGATCACCATTATTGTTTCATCATCATTTAATACCAAAACACCTTATTTTCAATTCTGTTTTATCACATTTCTATCTGCTTTCATATCCCGTTTTTAATAATCAACTAAGTGACACAAGCAAACCGGAGGTTCATGGCCGATCTAACATAAACTCTCCTTACATCTCTGTCCTGAATTAATGTTTTCCAATCATCCTGTGTATAATTCACCTCATATCATTCTTAATGTTATTATCCCACATCGTTCTTTATCATCCTACTGGATGCTTCTTACATCTGGTTTCCCGTAAAAATCGTATATCTCGATGTTGTATTTTTTTAATAACAGGCTAATGTTAATTCATATTTGGTGGACCCATCATTGTAAACTGGACCAAACTGTACCAACTTTCAAAATATAATAAAACAAATGCAAGTAAATTAGCCTGCATATATAATTTATACTTAATATACTGCATATTTCCACACGATTACTATAAAATAATCGAGACTAAATAAGAAGGGTTTATATCTGATTACTTGTAAAATTTATAATTACGATGTCTATGGTTTTAACATATGTTAGTAACACGAGTCCATTTTTTAAACATTAGAATACATTGTACTGTAATATTACATTTTTCAGCCAGTTTGTAAAATCGTGAAATACTAAATTGAGACACAGGCCTAATATTAAATAAAAAGTAATAATGATTGTACTGATTACAAAAAAAATAAAAAATATTAGATTACCTCGACCACTGATTTTTTGTAAATAGTACAGAATCATAGTGAAAATGTGCGAACGCTTAAAGGAACCTCCCGCTAGATGGCGGGCATATGTGTAAAATCGGCATGACCAACTTTCACAATAAATTCCCAAACATTATAAGAAAAGAATGTACACCAACTTCCCCTCTTCCTAACCTAACAAAATAAATGACATGCATATTATTTAATGGATATTTTGTACACTAACTTGCCCTATAGCAACCTAACAAAATTGTGTGTGTAAACGTTCAATTCTTGGAATATATTTTCGAATGTTGCGGATTTCACAGATATCTCCATCATCTAGCGAAAATTTCTTTAAGCGTTCTCGTATGCGCTCAACGATTCTGTAGAATAAGGTAAAAATCATTTGAGAAGAATGCGACAATTTGCATACGTGCATAAATATTTAATAATTGTAAAAAAAAGTCTTATAAAATATCTTTTCAAAACGTTTAATACAGTACAAAAGTTACTGAAGGCTTAAAAAGTACACAGATCAACAGTATTAAATAATTTAGTATGAAAAAGCATAGGTCGAGGTATTCTAAATTTAAACCAAAAATTCCCTTGTTGTAAGTAGCCTAATTCAACATTGTCCACAATGGAAATTTATGGAGGGCACTAGTGAACAATAAAAAGGACAAAAAAGAACCTATAATTGTAAAATTGAATATTATGATTAAAAAGCATATATCCGCACCATAATAGTACTTGTGGTCTATAACTACATTTTTTAATATTTATATTTATTTGTTGTTCATACATAATATTATAACCAAAATCTAATATATACGAAATGTTTGTTAGTTTGTTTGTTCGTATTTCATGCGCTAATGGCATCCGATTGAATTTCATCCGATTGTAATGGGGCTTTTTGCAAAATGTTCAGGAAATTCCCGGGTTGAATATAGGCTATAAGAGAATTGTTATACTCAACTCCTACACCCTTAAAAATCAATCTTTGTAATAAAAAACGTGAAAAAAGTCAATTTTTTACGCTTAAATGGCTTACGCTGCCTAAACCATAAAAAATACACAAAATTAAGGTACACAGAATTGAATATCTCAAAAACTCTACATAATCGTCCGCGACGCATGTGTTTATATTTTACGGATAACTCACAATGCATTTTTGTCTTTCATTGATGCCAAGAAGATCGGGATAAGTAGATTCCCGGGTAAGCATAGCAACGCTTATTCTCAAAATAACGAATTTTGTCTTTCAGTTCATTTATGCCAAGAACATCGGGATACGTAGATTCCCGGACAACGCCAGGTAATCAGCACGGGACATCTAAAAATAATTACGATATGACTTTACTTATAATGATTGCTTGAATATTAAATTTTGGAAGATGAAATAGTTATGTACTATTTTGATTGTATAAAAGCTGGTTTGGAAATAGAATTAATTAGTTGATCGGTTGTTTTAGCTGTAATAACGAAGAAAGCAAATTTATATTTTTTTTTCTTTCACTTAATTTAACTAAACACAAAAACACAATTTTCGTCTTTCAGCTAATTTATGCCAAGAAGATCTGGATAAGCAGATTCTTGGGCAATGCCTGGTAATCAGAATGGAATAACTAAAATATGTAAATTTATAATTATTTTTATTTTTACATATTCAACTAAACGCAAAAATGCATTATCATTTATTTAGGCGTAGGAGCGCACGTCGGGTATTAGATAGTGTTTAAGTAAAACTAAAGTTACAAAAAATATAGTTAAATATAATCTATAGAATTTTAACAATATATAGTCAACGCTCTCTCTTAGTTAAGTGATGAATTTTGCAAACACGTTGTAGATTGCATAATATAGGGAAGTGCATTGAAGTTGGTATCTGGAGGGCTAAGCCTACATAAACATGTACGCATATTCTGTGAGGAGGACAGAGGTTAAGAGGTAGTTACATCCTGGCCATGAATCATTCAGGTTAAAATTGTCCTTCCCCGGGTATGAATTGAATTTCCATAGTAAGTAGACCTTTCAGAGGCCAAGTGGAAAATAGTGATACAGTCTTCCCTCCATTTACATGGGCTTTACATTTAATCACACATGTCGCAGTACACATGCACGCACATAAATACACACACTGCAGTTTTTTTTACTCGCAAACCAGACTCCATGGAACAAGTGGGTGGGATATTTCAGCCCATACCTTCTCTACACAGTGGGTTTCCGATGTAAATACGAGGACTTTTTTGTTGGTTTTATTGTATTTGTGTTTTTAATGTATTCTATACACGGCCATTTCACTAATTAAATTTGTCGGTCCTTGTGCAATAGTATTTACCGTGCTCACCTCTGGTTCCAAAGTTCACGAGCTCAAACTCGGTCGGGGTAGATTGATTTGTTTGGATGCGGTTCATTATGGAAAGTCCCGTGCTATAGCCGAGCGATTTAAGGCATCATGCCTTAGTGCAGAACTATTTGAATTGCGCTTGTTCGAATCCCCGAGGAGGAAGAAATTTTCCTCGAATTCCGGCCAGTATGCGACCGATGAGTACCCACGTCCATGAAGAGTTTGGGTAGCTAAAATAAATAGGAACAGTGTAATATAGGATACGCAGCTAAGATTTTACTCAACGATGGCACTACCAGTGGCGATGTATGGAAGTGAGGCCTGGGCCCTGAAAGAAAAAGAAAAAAGTAAAATTCAGGCAGCGGTAATGAGATTTCTACGAGCTGTGAAAGGTTGTACAAGACAAGAACATATTAGAAATGAGAATATTAGAGAGGAACTAAAAGTACAACCACTTCTTGTACAAGACAAGAACATATTAGAAATGAGAATATTAGAGAGGAACTAAAAGTACAACCACTTCTTCAACAAATAGAAGAACACAGGAACAATTGGATAGAACATCTGCAAAGAATTACGGAAGATAGGATACCAAAGATGGCACTGATGTATAATCCTGGAGGACGGAAAATCGGTAGGAAGACCAATAAAGCACTGGGCTGTACAGATGTGAGATCGGAACAGGCAAAGACCTAATCCGGAAAGTTTGATGATGATGATGATGTCGATGAAAATAAGTAGTGGGATGAAACCAGCTGTAATGGCGGAGGACCCACATGCTAACCACATGTTACCCATATACTAGCTGGATGATTTTTCACCTCTGTAATCAACACATGTGGATGTGAAGCCAGAAGCCGGCTGGTAGCTTTTTTATATGGCAAATCAGACATAAAAATAATAGTTAAGTTTCATAGACTCATATAACCAGTACATGTGGCATGAATGAGGAATAAAAGAAGGCCATGATGACTTCCTTAGGATATCTAGAGAGAAAGTTGTAAGTTGGTAGGCGAAGATTGAGATCGGAATATTTCTTTAACCATGACTTGAGAGGAATGATTGGAAAACGTTAGATATAGGGATTGATGGAGAAATGTCCGCGCTGCCATGAACCAATGGATTCGATAACTAAATGAGTAATTAGTTACAGATTTCTACAGTTGTGGACTTTTTCTCCCTGGTCTTAGCTTATTTCTACCCTTTGCATCCGCCAAAGTCATATATCTGGTTCTGATCTCTCTCAGCATATTTTTCTTCACTTAACTCTTGGTCTTAATCCCTTTGCTTACCATGATGTTGCTAATTTCTTAATTGAAGATCTTCTTCAGCCATCTATCTTCCCTCAGTCTCTTCTTCTTCTTCTTCTTCTTCTTCTTCTTCATGTTCTCATAATGTTCTATCAGTCGGTATCCGACGGTTGGAAGTGTGGGTTCATATGTAAGCCAAAATTTAAAAAAATCACTCTAGCTGACTCCATGTTGCAACGAAACTTGATACATAGGTTTATTAACAGAATAAAAACATATTCCGTAAACTTGCATAATCGGACCACAAATTCGACTTGCTGAGAAATTCACTTAGTTTACCCAGTTATTGCGTGGCGGATTTTTTAGTTGTTTCTTTGTTGGAGCCGGTGACCAATGTAACACTAATTGTAAATTAAGAATGCCAGTATTATTATTCTCCTATTGAAATTCTTAGAGAAATGGCGTTCGAGATTCCTTTAAAATAGACGGGGTTACTTGTAAAAGACATCATTAAACGTGGTGCGAGAAAACGGTACGAAACATGGACTCATTTAAGTGAGAAGAAAACAGTATGATCATTTGAGAATAAAGTTCTTAAGATTTTTGTTTGGACCAAAGAGAGATGAACAGACAGACGAATGGAGTACACTAAGTAACAATGAGCTACATGATCTTTATAGGAAACAAGATACAATAAGAATAGTTAAGTCTCATAGTCAGCGATGGGCAGAATATGTGGCACGAATGGGGAATGAAAGTGGGGCATGGAAGTTTCTTGTAGGAAAACCAGAGGAAAAACATCCAGTCAGTAGACCATGAATAATGTGGGAGAATAACATTAACCTTATGGGTTGTATATTGTCAGTGAGTTAGTAGATACAAAATAACACTGGTGGTTATCGTTGAGCGTGTAACCATTTTTCCGTCACTTGTATAAGCTCGTATTACTTTATAGCAATGTCGCTTGCAAATTAGAGCTGTGTTTCTAAATTCCACACACAAAAAAGTTTCATATATATTTTTTTAAATTGTTTCCATTGTTTTACTGTACTCATGGATTTTATCAGTGATGTCTAATTCATAAAAAAAAATTGTACCCTAGGTAAGAAAAATAATTTACTTTTTACACGCTTTATATTAGCTTGACCTGTATCTATCTATCTATGTAACGGAATCTTTCAACGCGATTTTCACCCACTTAAAATCATTGGATCGACTTGAAACTTTGTATACTTGTAGAGGACCCGTGACAATACAATAATTTCATATTTATTTTCTAAAATTCTGGCCATAATCATCAGAAAATAAAAAAAAAGTGTTTTTGTATCAATGTAACGGAATCTTTCAACGCGATTTTCACCCACTTAGAAACATTGGATCGACTTGAAACTTTGTATACTTGTAGAGGACCCGTGACAATACAATAATTTCATATTTATTTTCTAAAATCCTGGCCATAATCATCAGAAAATCAAAAAAAGTGTTTTTGTATCAATGTAACGGAATCTTTCAACGCGATTTTCACCCACTTAGAAACATTGGATCGACTTGAAACTTTATATACGTGTAGAGGAGCCGTGACAATACAATAATTTCATATTTTGTTTCTAAAATCCTGGCCAGAATCATCCGAAAATAAAAAAAAATGAAAACTGGTATAATAGGTTCCGGACTTGTCGAGTTTTTAGTCAATCGTTGTAAGAGCTCAGTTGGTAGAGCAGTGAACTGTTAGTGGTATATAATTTCAGTAATCCATACGTCGCTGGTTCAAATCCGGCTGGGAGGGTTTTTTTTATAGAAGAGTATTACTTTTAGCTCATACTACAATAGTATCGAATTTAAAGATATTTACATTTTTATCTTATTCTGTAAAATATTAAAACTAAAAAATAAAAAATAAATAATAGTTTTAAAAAAACTAAAAGAACACGCTTTATTAGAAAACTAAAAAATGAAAAATAATTTTAATTTCCAATACGCTTGGGATAAAATAAAGTGGTCAACAAAAAAATCATCTCCAACACATATAGAATAAAATTAGAGTTATCAACAAAAAGAAAATAATTTTACCATCAAAAGCGTGGGGTGCTTTTTATGATTTTTACATTTTCTTCTTAGAGAGCTTACTTTTACCAATATCTGTTTATTATCAAATATATTAATTGATATAGAGCACCCCACGCTTTTGATGGTAAAATTATTTTCTTTTTGTTGATAACTCTAATTTTATTCTATATGTGTTGGAGATGATTTTTTTGTTGACCACTTTATTTTATCCCAAGCGTATTGGAAATTAAAATTATTTTTCATTTTTTAGTTTTCTAATAAAGCGTGTTCTTTTAGTTTTTTAAAACTATTATTTATTTTTATTTCACACAATAATTGCCTGAATAACTAACTAACTGGCACTATCGAATCCCTAGGATCATGGCCGCGCGAACATAAGTTCTCCATACATCTCTATCCTGAATCAACGTTTTCCAATCAGCGCATTTACAATCTACCTCAAATCATGGCTAATGATATTTTCTCACTTCATTCTAGGTCTACCAACTGGGCGTTTTCCTTTGGTTTTGCTACAAGAAGCTTCCGTTCATATCTTTCATTCCCCATTCGTACCACGTATCCTTCCAATCGCAGTCTACGAGAATTAACTGTTCATATTATATCTGGTTTTATAAATAACGTGTAGCTTACTGTTGTGTAGTCTTCTCCATTCATCATTCTTAATTATTATTCTTTCAATTAATTTTACTTACTTAAGTCAGAGTATTTCCCACGAAAGGCCATCATTTTTTTCTATAGTTTTCTTCATATCGTATTTTTCACCTACAACATTTCAAATATTTACTGAAAATTGAAGATCATATTCATTAGTTATTGCAAGTGCTAAGACATCTGCAAAACATAGTTCGTCGATTTATAAATTTAGATTAAATGGGGTAGAACCATGAAGTATTTACGTATAACCATGTAAATACGTATTTTTATTTATTTTTTCTTCTTAAGGAAAACTTGTAACAATATAAATAAATAAAGGATACTGAGCAATAGTCAAGGCCACAATCAATACAATTAAGATTCCATGTAAAAAAGTGTTGACAATTTTAATTTTGTTTTCTAGATGTCGTTTTCAAGAAACGTTAAGGCCAAATTAGTCCCTGAACATCATTTGGCCATCACAATCATCCATGATATATTCGCCTATTTTTGTATCGGTATGAATGTATGGCATGTCTTGTGTTAAATTATCGTATTCTTTCGGAGGTGGCCCTGGAATTAAGTGAATACTCATCCAGAGAGATCCTCAACATCCTTGTATGGTCAAAAAGCATGTGTCCAGCATTTAAAATCCCCTCCCTACAGTGTGGTGTGGGGTAGGCCTATGTGAAGTACCTACAAAGGGAAAAGTTAAACTAACATAAATGGAGAGAGAGAGAGTGTGTGTGTGTGAGAGAGAAAGATAGATAGAGAGACAGAAAGAAAGAGAGAGAGAGAGAGAGAGAGAGGTGAGAGTGAGAGTGAGAGTGAGAGTGAGAGTGAGAGTGAGAGTGAGAGTGAGAGTGAGAGTGTTCCAAACTCCCGATACAAGAAGCCAGGCTTGGTTTGAATGGTTATCTTTTTTATTTTTTATTTAAGATTTATTTAGCCTGGTGGAGTTAAGGCCATGTGGCCTTCTCTTCCACTCACCAGGACAAACATATATTACATAAGAATATAACAATGTTAATTAACTCTAATATTAAACACTAAGTAAAAATTTGATCAAAAGATAATATCTAATATACATATTACGATCTATAATACAACCAGTTAATATTAGTTAAATTAAGACTAAAACTAATAATAAAATGTATACAAGCAAGACATATTAAATTGTCCCTGTCTAGTGTATATAAAAAACAGGAAAATAATGAGATATAGAAAAACTAATTTACGATTATACAATATTTAAAACAAAACAAATAAAAATATTTGTTATTCTTATATTATTTACATAAATAATTAAATATATTAATATTGCTAAAAGATACTATCAGTGAGGTGTATAAGTCAGTTGTTATTAAATATTCTTTAGTTTGGTTTTGAAGGATGTTATAGTTTGACAGTCTCTGACATAGGGTGGAAGGGAATTCCATGTTTTGGTAAGTGACACCGTAAAAGATAATGAATAATATACAGTGTGATGAGGCGGGATATAAAGGACATGTGCTGATGGGATCGAGTGTCAAGATTATGTGTGTCGGATAGTCTGATGAAGCGGCGTGATAAATAATTAGGCGATGATGTGTGAAGTATTTTATACAGAAGGGATAGGGAATGGACAGTTCTACGATCTCTTAGACGAAACCACGATAATTGTTCCAGGGACGGTGTAACATGGTCAAATTTGCGAATACCACAAATAAAACGTGCGCAAGAATTATGAACACGTTGAAGTCTTTGAGTGGAAATAATATTTAAGTCTGTAAAAAGAGTGTCACAATAATCAAATGGGGCATTGCAAGTGTTTCTACTAACATTTTCCTAAGGGCGAATTGGCAAACAATTTCGTACACGATTTAATGAATGTATTATTGAGAAGACTGTTTTGCATGTATGGTTTATTTGTGTATTCCAATTTAAGTTTTTGTCAATAAATACTCCTAGAATTTTTACTGTCTCACTATAAGGGATTTGAACTCCGTTTAGTGACACATGCGAAACTGTGTTTAGGTTAATTGTAGATAATAGTCTCTGATGGCCCATAATGATTGATTGTGACTTTGTAGGATTTAATTGCAGTCCATATTTAACTATCTTCTTCATATATAAAATAATTTTAATTTCCAACACGCTTGGGATAAATCATTTTACCATCAAAAGCGTGGGGTGCTCTTTATCAATTAATATATTTGATAGTAAACAGATATTGGTAAAAGTAAAGTGTCTAAGAAGAAAATGTAGAAATCATAAAAAGCACCCCACGCTTGTGATGGTAAAATTATTTATCACAAGCGTGTTAGAAATTAAAATTATTTTTCGTTTTTTTAGTTCGGTTTTCTAATAAAGCGTGTTGTTTTAGTTTTTTAAAACTATTATTTACATTTTAGTTTTAATATTTTACAGAATAAGATAAATATGTAAATATCTTTAAATTCGATACTATTGTAGTATAAGCTGAAAGTAATACTCTTCTAAAAAAATAAACCTCCCAGCCGGACTTGAACCAGCGACCTATGGATTACTGAAATTATATACCGGTACCACTAAAGTGTACCGCTCTACCAACTGAGCTCTCACAACGATTGACTAAAAAGTCGACAAGTCCGCAACCTATTATACCAGTTTTCATTTTTTTAATTTTCTGATGATTCTGGCCAGGATATTAGAAACAAAATATGAAATTATTGTATTGTCACGGGTCCTTTACAAGTACACAAAGTTTCACGTCGATCCAATGTTTCTAAGTGGGTGAAAATCGTGTTCAAAGATTCCGTTACATAGATACAAAGACACTTTTTTTATTTTGTGACGATTCTGGCTAGGATTTTAGAAATAAATATGAAATTATTGTATTGTCACGGGTCCTTTACACGTATACAAAATTTCAATTCGATCCAATGTTTCTAAGTGGGTGAAAATCGTGTTAAAAATTCCGTTACATACATACAAAGACACTTTTTTTTATTTTCTGATGATTCTTGCCATGATTTTAGAAACAAAATATGAAATTATTGTATTTTCACGGGTCTTTTACATGTGTACACAGTTTCAAGTCGATCCAATGATTCTAAGAGGGTGAAAATCGCCGTTAAAAGATTGTTACATAGATAGATAGATACAGGTCAAGCTAATATTAAAGCGTGTAAAAAGAGTGTTAGTCAGTTTGTCTGCCTGTCTGTCCTTTATGGATTCAAAAAGTGCATGACCGATTTGAAAGGGGTTTCCGCCATCATTTAGACAATTTTTCTGGGACAATTACCATCATCATCATAGTACACTCACGAATTCAGGCCATTCGTTGACCCGTTTCGGCCTCATCCAGAAGTCTTTTGAGTGGACGTCCTGGTCTTCTTCTTCCTGCAGGTTGATATCTTAACATTAGTTTGGGTATTCTGTGATCTTCCATTCGATGAACATGTTGTATCCATCTTGACTTATAATCAGAAATGTTGTTTTCTAAAGATTCCATGTGTAATTCTTCTAAGATGTCTTCATTTTTTTTGTGATCTAGTAGTGCGTATCCTGCAGTCCTCCGAAGATATCTCATTTCAGCAGATCTAAGTCTCTGTATATCCTTCTGTTTCAACGTCCATACTTCGCTACCATACAAAAGAGTTGGAAGAGCCAGTGTTTTATACACTTTCAGTCTTGAATGCTTTTGGACTAACTGTGGCTTGAAGATAGAATTTATTAACCCTAAAATTCTTAAAAATTTAGATATTTTTGCATTTACATCATTTTCTTTCTTCATATGAGATATTGCATCCTAGATATGTAAAATTATTCACCTGCTCCAAAATTTTATTGTCCAGTACAATTTTACTTCTGACAGGATCTACACCTTGAAATGCCATAATTTTTGTTTTTTCTGTAGATATCTTTAATCCATATTCTTCTGTAATTTTGTTAAGTTCATACAGACCTTTCTGTAGATTATCTTCGGAATTTGCTATTATTATTTGGTCATCTGCAAACAATAGGGTGTTTAATTTTCTATTTTCTGATATTCTTATTCCAAATTTATATGTTTTGTTCCAGCAACATATTACTTCATTGATATAAATTGCAAAGAGTGTTGGGGATAGGGGGGCAGCCTTGTCTCACACCACGATTTATAATTCCTTCTTCAGAAAATCTGTTATTTAATTTAATCTTTATGGTGTTGTCTTTGTAAATATTTTGTATGTTCTGCCGAAGTAAATTTGGTATATTTCTGTCTTCCAATATATTTAAGAGTTTTGATCTCTTGACTGTGTCGAATGCTTTTTCAAAATCTATGAAAGCAAAATGTGTTTCTAAGTTGAATTCTCTTCTTTTTTCAAGCAATAGTTTAACAGAAAATGCTGAATCAATACAAGATCGTCCTTTCCTAAATCCATTTTGATATTCCATAAGGAATTTTTCACTGAAACTTTTTCAATTTTCCATTTAAAATGTCTGCATAAATTTTGTAGCATGTGTTTAACAAACTGATTCCCCTATAGTTTGTCCATTTTTCTCTTGTCTCCTTTCTTGAACAGGGGTTATTACAATGCTTGTCTTCCATTCTTGTGGTATATCTGCATTTTTGAATACATTATTAAAGAAGGACAACAGTCTTTCATGGAACTGTTTGCCTGCATATTTGTACAATTCAGAATTCAAGCCATCTGTGCCAGTTGCCTTCCCATTTTTTAATTTCTTTAAACTATTGTTCAATTCTTCCAATGATATTATGGAATCTGTCTCATTATTATTTCGGAAAATTGTATCTTCGTAGCTATTGTCAGTCCAAAGACTTTTATAATAATTGAAAAAATCTTCTTTTGTTACTCCGCAATTAATTTTGGTAGATTCTTTAATATCTTTATTCAATGTTTTAATATTTTGAAGGCATTAGGTTGTAGCTTATGCAAATCTGATTCTAAATGTGTAACAAAATTTAACCATGTTTTCCTGTGTCTCTTTCTTATTTCCCTCTTAACAATAGCTCTACAGCGTTTGAATTCTATTTAATTTTCTACTTTCTTTGTGTTCAAAATATTTTTTATAAGCTGCATTTTTCTCTTCAACCAATTGTTTTATTTGATCATCCCAGATTTTTAGAGTTCTATTTCTTCTTTGTTGTATAGGGGCCTATTTACTTTTCCTAAAGTTTCATTAGCTGCATTTTGAATTATCATTTTAATGTTTTTCCATTCTTCTTCGACTATCATTACTTTCTGGACTTGTTAGCCATATATTGCTGAATTATTCTCGAATATAACCATTTAATGCTGTCATCATAAATTAATTTTACCTTGTACTTTTGTTCTATGCTCTGTTGTTGTTTCTTCTTTTTTAACCATCTTGGTGGAAATCTTATTTTTGATTCTACTAGGTAGTGATCTGAACCAATATCATATCCTCTGTAGGCTCTGACATCGAGAAACAATTTAAAAATCTTATTATTTGCAATGAAATAATCAATGATTGATTTTGAGTCCTGACGATGCCAGGTATACTTATGTATGTTTCTATGATTGTAAAAGGTATTCGTTATTTTCAGTCGTATATAATATATTACTCTACGTACTATAGCGTCGGAGCTAAAAAAGGGGGGGACATCAATGCACTAAAAAGTCACTTTTTGAACGTTGAAATGGCTTAGCTGCCTAAACCATAAGAAATACATTAAATTGATGTACACAGAATTGATCATCTCAAAAACATGTATCAAAAATGTCCGCGACAGAATATGCCTTTGACGAATAACTCACAACAAAAATGTTCGTTTTTCAGATCATTGATGCCAAGAAGATCGAAATAAGTAGATTCCCGGGCAACTCCAAGTTTCAGCACGGGATATCTACAATAATTACGATATAAAATTATAATTATTTTTCTCTTTACTTATTCAACTAAACATAAAAACACATTTAATTTATTTAGGCGTTTATCATTATTTTGTGTGTTATTGAATGAGACTTCTAGAAAGAGAATTGACGGCATAGGTATTATCGGGAGATATCCCTGTACTGGGTATATCAACAATAATTAGTTTGGTTACGCCACTGCCCTAGACTAAAACTACTTGCTCGGTAACGTAAGTTCTTTTGGAATTCTTTGAAATTATAAGAAATTGCTGAGAATTTCCGGTTGGAAAGAAGAAATAAAACTTTGTGGAGTAACTTTATTAATTTATCTCTTAAAAGACTCGGCACTGCAGAAGTACGATATTTCATGTGAACGTTCCTCGCAGTTAGTTCACAAAACAACCGGTAGAGCTACTGACGTCTTACTAACGCTCCGATAATTCACAACTAACTTACATTCTCGCAGATTTATCAGTTCCTTCTGTTCTCTCTAAAATCTGTTTCCTTTAGTGAATTCCCTAGGAATATAGCTTCTGAGGTTGTACCCATCAACGTATTTTTTTATTTTCAAAACTTCACGGATCCTCTTTACTAGGCACCAATAATCAGGGTTTAATAGTGTTTATACAATTATTTGTTGTTAAATGTTTTTTTTTATCCATTAGCATTAAACTTTATTCTGTGTCATCAATCGTAGTAGTTGTATAATCATTATTTTTTCTATTTTGTTAACATTATAGTTTATTAGTAGTCCTCGGCTGTGGTCTCGAAGTAGCGTGCTGCCTTGGCACGCAGTGGGCCCGATTTCGAGTCTCCGTCGGGACAAGTTTCCTGGGTTAAGTTTTTTTTTTTAGTTTTTCCTCACCTATAAGAAAATATCAGGAAACGTTAAGACTCAAACGCCCCCCCCCAAACATCATATGGTCATCATAATCATCATCATTCATATTCGCCTTACATTAAGTTTATGATTAAGGACTCTCCTGGCGCACCACTGTATCTTCGTCACCCATCCTATCATCGGAGCAGCGTAACCCCGCCTTTCAGGCCTTCCCAACCTCCGAAATTGGTTACAAATGCGCCAATGCCAGGAAAAGACACCAGAAATGTCAAAATGGACATCCTGGGGCATTAAATAAAAATAATATATTCGTTAAATTCAGAGTTAATCAACATATTATATATAACAAGATACGCCAGTTGCTTAATATGATTTGGGATAAAGCTCTTCTAGATGAATGCAAAGAATCGATTATCGTACCAATTTATAAGAAAGGAGATCAAACTCATTGCAACAACTATAGGGGCATCTCATTACCTTCAACTTGGTACAAAATTCTAACAAATATATTAGTAAGCAGACTTACTCCTTATATTGATAACATTCTAGGAGATCATCAATGTGCATTTAGAAGAAACAGGTCTACAACAGATCAGATTTTTAGTATAAGACACATTTTAGAAAATAAATGGGAATATAATGGTACGGTACATTAACTATACGTAGATTTCAAAAAAGGCATATGATTCAATTAAGAGGAAAAGTTATATAGTATCCTGCTAGAGTTCGGAATTCCTAAAAAGTTAGTTAGACTTATACGAATGTGTGTAAATGGCACAAAGGGTAGGGTGCGTGTAGGCAAACAGTTTTCGGATACTTTTGAAATCCAGAATGGGTTGAAGCAAGGAGATGCACTATCTCCTTCACTATTTAATTTTGTACTAGAACATACCATCAAATCTTTAGATGATGAAGAATACTTACAACTAAATTGTATTAATAAGCTGTTAGTTTATGCTGGTGGTGCAGTTCTATTGGGTAATAGCGAGGATATACTAAAGGCCAACACTCACACACTATTGAGTAATACTAAGAAATTAGGACTGGGAGTAAATATCAATAATACTAAATATATGGTCACACGTAGAAATTCATTATATAATGGAAGTGGACAGCTAATGACAAATGAAGGAAATTTTGAGGAAGTGGCTGAATTCAAATACATAGGAACAACCTCGATGAAAAAGACAGAAAGATTTAGGTGTTGGAAAATAAAATAGACGATTTAGAACAATACCAGAGACGTCAATGCCTCAGGATTTTTGGCGTAAAAGAAGAGGCCGGAGAGGACACTGACCAGAAAGCCATCGAGGTGGCCAAAAAAATCGGTGTCGATCTATCAGTGACTGACATTGACAGAAGTCACCGTGTTGGTGTTAGTAATGCTGAAAGACCGCGGGCTATAATAGTGAAATTTGTTAGTTACCGCAAGCGCAGCGAAGTTTTTCTAAGCAAGAAAAAGTTGAAAAGGAAGTGGGGTCACTGTTCGCGAGGACCTAACGAAGTGTCGCTATCGCCTGCTACAAGAGAGTATACAGAAATACGGTATTCAAAATGTATGGACAATGGACGGTGCCGTCATAGCTAAGTAAAGGGGGAAAACGCAAAATTAGATCTTCTACGGATATCAACTAGATAGGACCTGAGTGCAAAATATGTTTACTTTGTCTTTTCTTTGCTAACAATTATATTGTTAATTTATTTCTAATTTAGGTAAGTTTTAAGTTTATTATTTTTTATTTAGGACAACTTACTTGTTTTATTTTAATTTTTTAAGTTCTTTGTTTAGCTAAATAATTTTAATTTTATTAGAGTTATTACAATACATAGTTTATTTTTACTTTCTGCTATTGGCAACATTGAGCTGACAAATGAAGACTTGTTTGCAACCTCTGACTCACTCACCTTCTCCAATCACCCTCTTATTGTGCAGACAACTTTTATCGCAGGTAGCAACATTCCTCAATCCCTACCATCCCCTCCAACAACAACTACTACTAGACTACTTAAGAATGCATTTTCTATTGATAAATCATCACTTAAAATCGCTCACGTAAATTCACAAAGCATTCTGTCCCATTTTGATGAGTTTGAAACCATATTTTCAACTCTTGGACTGAGCGCCATTTTAATTTCGGAAACCTGGCTCACCCCTTCCATACCTTCGTCCCTTGTTCACCTAGACGGATATACACTGCTCAGAAATGACAGAATACATAAAAGAGGTGGAGGAGTTTGTGCCTTTATATCAAATGAGCTTAATCCAAGAATTATCCACAAGTCTCCTTCTGTATATTCCGCTCGCCCCGAGTTCTTATTCGTAGAAATTCAAGCCAGTCTAAAAAAATGTCTCTTATGCATTGTATACAAACCTCCAAAAATAAGGCATCTTTCGGATCTAGAAAACGCTCTGAACGATTCATTACCTCATTATGAACACGTTATTGTCGCAGGCGATTTTAATACAAATCTTCTTCAGACTGACTCACCAGCCATACAACTTAAAAATATGTTCCAAAGCTTAAATATGACAATTGTTCCTCTCTCTGCCACACATCATACTGCTACTACCGACACTCTACTGGACTTAATAGTGACTACACATCCACAGAAAGTACTGTCATATGGACAAATTCCTGCTCCCGGCATATCTGCTCATGACATTGTATTCGTAGAATACTCACTCCAATGTCCTAAAAGACGCTCTAAATTGATTACGTACAGAAATTTACAAAACATATACGATACTAAACTTAAATCAGACGCTTTAAAACTACCTTGGTACACAATATGGAATCTTAGATCACTTGATGAAAAAGTAGACACATTTCATACACTGATACTACAACTATATGACAGACATGCACCAGTAAAAACCCGACGATTTTCCCGCGCCCCTGCTCCCTGGATGAATGACTCAATATGTGAACTTATGTCAAAACGAGACAAAGCATACCGAACATACAGACGACATAAAATGACGAGAACTGGCAACTGTACAAACAACTTAGAAACACAACTACACAAACATACGCAATGCCAAACTACGACAACGCCACAGTATAATCGGACCTGAAATAAGTGCACGGGACACTTGGCGAAATCTCCGTGCAATGGGACTTAGACAGTTGAATCCCTCAACTGACTCTATAGACATTTCTGTAGATGACTTAAATGAACATTTTACCTCAATACCCATGACACCTCCAGACAACAAGACTAAATAGACATTCTTAAAGACTTATCCCCATCCCCCATATAGGAAGAGATAAATTTACTTTAACGACATTTCGCCTATAGACGTTAAAAAAGCACTCAAGCGGATTAAATCCAATGCACAAGGACAGATAACATCAGCATTTTTAATGCTAAATAAAATCTTTGACATTATACTACCACAGTGACTCATATTTTTAATGCTTCCCTTATAACTTCTATCTTCCCTACTGTATGGAAACAGTCTAGAGTTCGGCCTATACCAAAAATAAGTACACATCAAACAACCAACTGTAATGACTACCGACCGATTAGCATCCTTCCGACATTATCTAAAGCCCTGGAATATATTGTACATAAGCAAATGACTGATTATCTCCAAGAAAATCACCTCCTTGATCCTTATCAATCCGGCTTTAGATCTGGTCATAGCACAACCACAGCTTTGCTAAAAATTACCAAAGATATTCGTGAAGCCGTGGACAGACGTCAATTGACTCCTTTAACCTTACTTGACTTCAGCAAAGCTTTTGACACAGTAGACCACGACTTACTTATGATAAAGCTCAAGCACCTACATTTGTCTGACAGCGCTGTATCCTGGTTCGACTCATACCTGCACGGTCGTCAACAATACGTTTCATTAAACTCTAGATCTTCGTCTTGGCGTAACGTGCCGGCTGGAGTCCCCCAGGGCAGTGTTCTCGGACCTCTTCTTTTCTCAATCTACATAAATGATTTGCCAACTGTACTAAAGCACTGCCGTTATCACCTCTATGCTGATGATCTCCAAATTTACCTACATTCACCTCCTCATTCTCTCTATAACAGCTTGATGAAAATGAATGACGATCTCATATCCATCTTTAACTGGTCTTCAAGTATCGGTCTAAATCTAAATCCTAACAAGTCACAAGTAATTCTAATGGGACAACAAAGACTGCTTACAACCTTTGACATATCTACACTTCCAAACATTACTATAAATAATATAATTATCCCTTATTCTTCTTCAGTAATAGATCTTGGACTACATCTAGACGCAAATTTAACCTGGCAAACACAAGTGAAACACATATGTAAAAAGACTTTCTCCATCTTACATTATCTTAGACGTTTAAAGAATTTTCTCCCAGTTTCGTTAAAACAAATCCTAGTGCAGAATCTTGTGTTACCACACTTCGATTATTGTGACATTATATATAATGATCTAAACTATGCCTTGTCGCAGAGACTGCAGCGTGTTCATAATGCTTGCATTCGATTCATTTTCAATATCCGCCGTTATGACCATATTTCCGAACACTTTAATAACCTCTCTTGGCTCCGTCTTACTGACAGACGTAAATTGCACTCTCTTTCGCTACTTTTCAAGCTTCTGAATTCCTACATTCCTACTTACCTGGCGTCCAGATTTGAGAAGTTATCCTCCTACCACAATATTGACACTAGGTCACAAGATAGCAGTCTGCTAACAATTCCTCTTCATAGCACTTCCTCCTATTCTACTTCCTTCACAGTAGCCTCTGCCCGCTCCTGGAATCTCCTTCCTCAAGATATCAGGGGTTGCCGCACACTTGGCACCTTTAAGTCACGCTTATACAGTTACCTGTTGTCTAATAATTAATTTTTCTCTATTTATTTAATTTTATACTATGTCATTAATCTTTTCCTCGTTTTTTTATATATCTTGTACATATTATATATTTAATTCGTTAAATTTAGAGTAAATCAAAATACATTATAAATATTAATTGTATTGTATTCATAACTTGTAATCGTTTATATATATATTGTAATTTAGATTTAAGACTATTTTTTTGTATGTACTTTTTTAAACCTGGTTGAGTGGTAGACAAGGCCTTAAGGCCTTAACTCTGCCAGGTAAAATAAAGCTATTATTATTATTATTATTATTATTATTATATTATTATTATTATTAATAATAATAATCACAAATAGGAATTAGATGCACAAATAAATTAAACATAGGCTCAATTCTGGAAATGCATGCTATTATGCATTGCAGAGACTTTGATGTCCTAACTCCTTTCAAAAAACGTTAAACTGAAAATATATAAAACTATTATTCTACCAGTTATATTATATGGGTGCGAAACATGGACTCTTACTTTAAGGGAGGGAAGGAGATTACAAGTATTTGAGAATAAAGTTCTTAGGAACTTTTTTGGACCAAAGAGAGAGATGAACAGACAGGTGAATGGAGAAGACTACATAACAATGAACTACATGGTCTTTATAGGAAGCCAGATATAATAAGAACAGTTAAGTCTCGTAGACTGCGATGGGCAGGACATGTTGCGCGTACGGGAATGAAAGACGTGCATGGAAGCTTCTTGTAGGAAAGCCAGAGGGAAAACGTCCAGTTGGTAGACCAAGAATGAGGTGGGAGAATAACATTAACTATGATTTTAGGGTAATAGATTATACAGGGGATGATTGGAAGACATTAGCTCGGGATAGGGATGTATTGAGAGCTTATGTCCGCGCGGCCACGAATCTACGGGTTTGATAGTACCAGTGAGTTAGTTAGTTAGCCGCTATACTTTGTATAAAATCTTTTCTAGGCACCTTTTGGTGTCTAGTAAATAATATCGACAAAGATAAGCTATTTATAAAAAGTAGAAATATATCCATGAGTTGTGCCTCAATAGTTATCTTTCGGAATTTGCAATAGTGACTGGTTATAATATTATAAAATCTAGAAAAACAACTTTACTATGAACTTCTACAGACAATCCGTTATCATCAAAGAATGTTTATTACCTCAAATAAAGCGTCTATAAATAAGTATGAAAACTTTCAAATTTGAGGCTTCATTCAAACGAAGAGTAAAGGCACATGTTCCGTGTAATTAATTTATGACATGTGAAAGAATCTCAAGTCTAACATAAGAATCAAAATAGTTTTGAACTGTTTTGCTATTTCAGGTGCAGTTCTCGAATTGTGATACTAAGACATCACTTGTTAGCACGCATATTTAAAAAAATAAGTACATGTAAACACCTCGGAAATGGATCTGCGACGCAGACCACTTTCACGTTCTGCGCAGATTGCTAGTAGTGGGGGTGAGTCGTGCTGACTAATCTGTAGATTACGAGGCTTGAAATGTAGGACATTTATACCAAAATGTAGGTACTTGAATTAAAATATATATTATTGGGAAGCACTATAATTTGCTGGAAGTAGTTTGTTCTAGGGTCATTTTCTAACTTCAACCAAATGTAAACAACGAAAGAACGAGATAGTAAACGCATGAAACAGCAACCCATGCTAACGTTGAGCCTCTCCTCCACACTAAGCCACAAGTGTTGATACCAGGGTAGTCATCTGAAAGTTCATACAGGAAGATTCTCATAATATTTTGCTAGAATGTGCTTGACAGAGCTAGAGCTAACTGCACTGTTAGTTTGCGTGTGTACGCGCGGGGGTGTTGCATGTTATTATTTTGTCCCCATAAAGTACGGAAAATGCCTGAAAATTGTTTGAAAAATTGAGCTAAAAATACAATGTTAAAAAACTTTACGCTGAAAGATTAACTGCGAATTATGTGTAAAGCAGGAAAACTAAGAAATAAACCACATTAGTCTAAACTTAAACTCTCACAAAGATAACTCTCCGTAACCTTAAATTCATAATTTTTGTCTATCATGTGTTATTGATATCGAGGTTATGAATTGCAAAACGAGTGGGAGAATCGTGTGTTACCAGAACTAGATAGCTCAAAACTAAATATAGTTAAAAATTAAAGTGGAGGCCTCGAGGTAGAAGGAGGTTTAAGCTCTCACCTTTTTAGACAACTGACAAAAGATGTCATCTCTGTCTGATGGCGGCCTTTGCCCCCATAACATATGTCTGACACTCTTTCAATTAGAGGCTGAATGGATCCCAGGGCCACGGTGTCGCCGGAAGACTTTGTCCAGTTTAAAAATCTTGACCCCATCAGCAGGTTGTTGTCTTAGAGTCGATTTTACCAACACAGGTAAGAGTATTACTGCAGTTTTCCCCTGTATTTTGCATACGTAAAACTGGCGTAATACATACACCTATGTTGGTGAAACGGACTCTTTATCAACTACGCTATACCATGACCCTCAAATATTAATGAGCACGTTTAAAAACATGCCGGTATATTGAGGTGTAGGCCTAATCGAAATTTATCGATGTATTAGACGAGGCAGAGAAATACCTAAAACTTCCTGGAGTCAGGGAATATATTTATGCTGGGTGGATGAGATCCATCTCTGTAAAGTACAAATGTGGATGTGCCGGCAGCCCAGAACACTCTAGGACTGTAGTATATTATTATTATTATTATTATGATTATTATTATGATTATTATTATTATATTATTATTATCATTATTATTATCATTATTACTGAGGGTCCATGGTTTCGGTAGGAGCTATAGCTCAAATGACAAAACTCACAGTTCTGAAAAACTCCCAACAACAAATATTTGAATCATCACAACTAAATAGATTTACAAAAAATGTAAGTCAACACCATTTCATGGGTTTTACGTCGTTATATATCCTAACTTAATGTGTTCGCCTATAGTATTTTGTTTCGTATGTACGCGCCTAGTCTCATTGCAGTATAAACCTCGAATGGGACCCTGGGACATTTCCCATAGAGATGGAACGAAATTTAACTCGGCTGTATATATAATGAACGAACAGCACCGACAACTGTTTGCAGGTACTAACGATTATAAATAATTTTATAATTTGTTTGGATGTGCACCCAATAAATTATAATATAGTTTAAGTACTTCTATTATTTTACACCAAACCTGGTTTTAATTTTGGTCATTTTATAATAAATTCGTTTTATATAACTTTCATGTGAATTTCATACCCTTCTTTGCACTAAAGAAATCGCTCAAATTATATAGTTATCGCATACAATTAACATAATGAGGGAAAGTAGATTATACAGGAGATGATATTAAATCAATAGTTCAGGATAGGGATCTATGGAGAGCTTATGTCCGCCTTGGGTTCACTCAGTGAACTCAGTTGTAGTGGCGCCTTTGGGCCGTAGTAGCAGAATATGAAACTAAAAAAACAAACAGTGCGAAAAGGAGCACTGGACGTGTATTAGCGATGTATTAGTAACTGTTCTCCATTCCAATGCTATTTCTGTTTCAAGATTTATACAACTGTGATGTACGATCTTTGTGTTATATTGGAGGCACATTAAAGAAATGCTAGAGAAATTATAATAATTGCAATCAGAATAAAACAAAAATACCGGTAATATAGCCAATTAGATGATTGATTGATTTTTTTGTTCAGTTGGTTGAAAGTAGAAGGTTATGGTGTAGAAAGAGAAAGAATGTGATTTTTATGTGAGAATTCATTACATTTACTACGTATGCAAGGAAAGTTTAATTACTGTGAAATGAAACAGGCGGGTTTAAGTTCTCTGTAGGAATTCACATCTTCATTAGCATTGTAAGTTACTGAACATATGATGATTAACTAGTTCAGTACATAAACAACATTAATCTTCATATTATTTTCAATTATTATACAAAATATAATGAAAACGGCAAAAGTTCAGCTATGGATGTTTGGAAATTTCTTATAATCTGTAACTGAATTATATCTTAGTTAACTTAAAACTAACTTATCAATATTTAAAGATAAACAAAATGAGACACTAACCTATACTAGAAAAAAGTGAAAAACTTAAGGTAAATGTGGTTATTTACTTGTCATCGACCAATGATTTCATTCAATCTCATTTGTTCGGATGAAAAGATATCTTAAAACTGATATTCAATCCAACTGTCCTTCTTTGTATAACATTTATTATTAATTAGGTTGAATTTTGGTTATTTAGCTTTTAAGATATATTTTCATTTGTACAATACAGATTGAACAAAATTATTCAAATGAAATTGTTCATTCATAAAATATTCCCAATATGAGATATCTTAAAAGCTAACTGATCGAAATTCAATCTTATTAGTAATAAACACTACAATAAAAAGGACAAATGTAATATTAGTAAGAGTTATTTTGGTTTGTCAGCTTTTTATATTCTATTGACGTCAGGAAACATTATTTCATAAAGGCGTCTAAACATACTGTTTGTTATTAATGTTGTCATGCATTAAAATGAAATAGTTTGTCTTCGATTGTTCATTTGAATGGAATCCTTGGTTGATGACAAGTAAGTATCTTAATTTATTTTGGGTTAGCTTTTTTATTAATTACTAGCTAATACCCGACGCGCGCTGCTACGTCTAAATAAATTATAATGTGTTTTTACGTTTAATTGAATACGTAAAAGGAATAATAATTATATATTTACATAATTATTATTCTTAGATATCCCGTGCTGATTACCCGGCATTGCCCGGGCATCTACGTTTCCCAACGTATTTCGCAATAATGAGCTGAAAGACAAATTTCGTTATTTCGAGTTATCCGTGCTGCTGCTCTGCTTGCCCGGGAATCTGCTATCCCCGATCTTCTTGGCATCAATGAAAGACAAATATGGTTATTATGAGTTATCCATAAAAGATAAACATATGCTGTCGCGGGCTTTTTTGTGAATTTTTTTGAGATATTCAATTCTGTGTACATTAATTTGGTGTATTTGTTATGGTTCAGGCAGCGAAAGCCATTTAAGCGTGCAAAATACCACTTTTATTTTACTTTTCACTACAAAGGGCGAAGAATGAAGGGCTTGAGCATTAAAATTCTCTTATAGCCTAAACCTTCCCGGGGAAAATCCTGAACAATTTGCAAAAAGCCCCATCACAGCCGGATGAACGGTATGGCAGTGCACGCTTGTCCGGCAATCTACTTATTCCGATCTTCTTGGCATCTATGAAAGACAAAAATAGATAATTGTAGGCTTTCACGGCCGGCGTCTTGATCCATATTTGGTTCGTCTTCCGGGCTTATAGGCCGTGGTCTGGTAAGAAGACAACCAGACTACGGCCTATAAGCCCGGAAGACGAACCAAATATGGAACAAAAATAGATATTGTGAGTTATCCGTAAAAGATAAACATATGCTGTCGCGAACTTTTCTTGTAGAGTTTTTTTTTAAATATTCAATTCTGTGTAAATTAACTTTGCGTATTTGTTATGGTTTAAGCAGCGTAAGCCATTTAAGCGTAAAAAATATTTCATTAAAAATTTTTCATTAAAAACGATGATTTTTAAGGGTGTAGGAATTGGGTATCACAACTCTCTTATAGCCTATGTTCATCCCGGGAATCTCCTGAACATTTTGCAAACAATCCCATCACAATCGGATGAACGGTATGGCCGCGCATAAAGTACGAACGAACAAGCAAACATTCATTTTTATATATTAAATAACTGAGTTGTAGACATACAGTATGTCAATTTGGTATTTATACACAGGCATTTTTATTAATAAAAATCCAATTTCGAAAGTTTTTAAAAGTAAATAAAAAAATATTTATTGTGGTTTGAAGGAAACACTAAGTTATATCTAAATATGTAGTTCAAAACGTAATTATAAAATAAACATAATTTTATCAAAATAAATAATCTTTATTAGACCCAAATACAAGCCAATTTACTATTCATACACGAAAGAAAACACTGCAGTGTATTTGCTTGTCTAACTTGCTTAAAAATTAATGCAACATGAATACTCTAAGTTGTGCATTTGTTTACATCTGCCTACTGTGCTGGTTGTGTACACTGGAAATCTGTCGCCTCCAAAATGGGCAAATGTAAAGAACTCAGTTCTGATCTAAAGGATACAATTGTAAATCTTGCACTTAAGGGATATTCTTTGAGAAAAATAGGGCGACTGATAGGCAAATGCCATGCAACAGTACAGTGTATACTAAATAAATTCAAGTATAAAGGTTCAGTAGAGAATGTTCCGAGAAAACCTAAACAAAAGAAGTAAAGTGAAAAGGAGGAGAGAACCATTGTGAGACGAGTAAAATTCAACCCCAGAATTAGTTCTCCAAAATTGCGGTTTACCCTAGAAGTTTCTACTAGTAAAAAAGTATGTACCGAGACAGTTCGGAAGGTGGTACGCAGAAATGGCTATCATGGAAGAATGACTAGAAAAAGGCCGTATGTAAGTAAGAAGAATCGTGTTGTTAGACTTACTTACTCACTGGCACTATCAAACCCGTAGGTTCATGGCCGCGCGGACATAAGCTCTCCATACATCCCTATCCTGAGCTAATGCTTTCCAATCATTCCCTGTATAATCTACTTCCCTCAAATCATAGTTAATGTTATTCTCCCACCTCATTCTTGGTCTACCAACTGGACGTTTTCCCTCTGGCTTTCCTACAAGAAGCTTCCATGCACGTCTTTCATTCCCCATACGTGCAACATGTCCTGCCCATCGCAGTCTACGAGACTTAACTGTTCTTACAGTTTTCAAAATAACATGTAAATAAGGGGCAGGTATTTTGGAATAATGTTCTCTGGTCTGAGGAGACTAAAATCAACCTGTTCGGTTCAGATGGCGTTCATAGAGTCTGGAGAAAAGCCAATGCGGATAATGATATGACCAATATACAACACCTACAGTAAAACATGGGGGTGGGTCTATAATGTTGTGGGGGGTATACGTCGGCAAAAGGGGTTGGCAATATACAGTTTACTGACAATGTTATGGACAAATTTGTGTATAACGACATTCTTGTTAAACAAAGTGCAGCAAAATTGGATATGCTCCCTACGTACATGTTCCAACAAGATAACTACCCCAAACATACGGCGGACTTAAATAAGACTTGGTTGATATGGAACGTGCCAAAGCAATTGAAAACTCCTCCTCAATCTGCTGACTTAAGCCCTATAGAACATTTATGGGAGTTTTTGAAACCTAGTATCCACAGCACAAACCCTTCTTCCAAAGAAGAATTGAATTGAAGAACTGAAGAATGGTGCAAAATCAGTCCTCATATATGTGATAGGCTTGTTAGATCCATGCAGCGTAGATGTCAAGCTGTTATTAAAGCTAAAGATTACCCTACAAAGTATTAAGGACAGTTCATTTTTTTTCTTCATTTTTTATTTTTTCCCCCATTCTGACTGTATGAATAGAAAAGTGACTATAAAAGTTACAACTTTTAATGTTCTTTAATATATTATACGTTAAATGTTTATAGAATTTGTTGATTTGTATATATTATGTAAAGAAGTGTACCTGAAAATGTTTAGTTAATGGCAAAATATAATTTCAATATTCTGAGAATTAAAATTGTACTATTTCAATTATAAAATCTAAGTGTATGAATAAGAAATTGACATACTGTACTATGAAATTATTTATGTTACTGTAACTTCGTTACAATATTAATTATTGTAAATTATATCTAACCTGGTGAGTTTTAGAAAAGACCAGATAAAATTCTATTATCTAGTAATTCTGCCCGACGGCAGGTCTTTCACTGCTATCATTGCATCTTCATGCTATGCTTTGCAGCTTTGCTAATGAATTATAGATGTGGTAGCTTCCCGTTGATTTCCACACCGCTGATGGATGATAATGATGATGATGGCCGGATGATTTTCGGGTACAGTTGGGCCCTAAGCTTCCTGATATTTGTCTTACAGGTGAGGAATAATCCCGAAAAAAACCTCACCCAGGAGTCTGTCCCGACCAGGAATCGAACCCGGCATGACAACGCAGCACGCTACCTCGAGACCACAGCGCTAAGCTGTTAGTATTATAATTATTATTATTATTATTATTATTATTATTATTATTATTACCCCGGATTATTATTATTACGATTACTATTATTATTATTATATTTATTATTATTATTATATCACGATTACTATTATTATTATTATTATTATTATTATTATTATATTATTATTATTATTATTATTATTATTATTATTATTTTTATTATTATTCGAGGGGAAGGTCCAAATATAAACTAGTTTTTATTACCCGATAATCTAAAAATCTATATTTATATCTAATATGTGTGTGTATGTGTGTGTGTGCTTGTGACTTCTAAACCACTCAATAGATCTTAATAAAATCTGAACATATATGTTATATTATACTCTACAACCAATAGGTATAGGAATTCACCTGAAACTAAAATTTAAAAATCTCTAGCTGTCGCATATCAGTAACATCTACTTATAAATCAATTTAATTTAAGCCGTACAAAGTTTTTCCTTCACGTATTAATATATAAATAAAGTACAAATATCACTTCTGTACCAATATGTATGTACTTGAAGAACACATGAAAGCCCTCAATCTGCAAAGGATACTGGGAGCTTCGAAGTATACTCCCTCAAGCTCCTGGCAAGAGAGATTTTCCTAATTCAGGACATGAGAAGTCGGATGCTCCTGTCAAATACAGCTGAATATGAGGAACTGACGAAGGAGCTACACTAGATGAGGTAAGAAGTAGACGAGGATTTCTACACCTCCAGTGCCATGATCGACCGACTCTGGAAAGAAGCAAACCAACAATTGAGACATGTCACACTGGTCAACATGATTTTTGTCTCATGAGTTCCAATATTTGCACTTAATGCAGTTTTTTATCGTGTTTTCAAATATGTATTCGGAATTTCGCCATCAGCCACATTTTTTTTTATTTCATTTTCAATTAATTAATTTAAATAATTATTTTTTTAAGAAACCTAGATTTCTTCCCGGAAAATCTTGGTGCAGTGAGCGATGAGCACGGGTAGCACTTTCATCAGGAGATTTCAGCTATGGAAAAGAGATATCAAGGCAAATGGAATCCTAATATGCTGGCCGATTATTGTTGGACCATCAAGAGGGATGCTCCACAGGCGAAATATAGCAGAAAATTGTAATTTCTTACTTTCTAGGTGAGTTCGAATGTTTCATTATTGTGTAGTTACGAATGTAGAAAATATTAAAGTGTTTGAAATTATAAAAGCCTGTCTCTCTCAGAAACCTTGCATGATGGAGAAAAACCGATATCATATTTGAATTCAGGAGAAAAAATATTATCAACATCACATATGTTTCTTTCTGAGACAAAAACAAAGTTTACTTTTTTGTTGCTCAGTGTCATCAACAGACTAGCGGTACATCACAAGATATGCAGCCCAAGACATTTCCACCTGGTGTCTCTAATGTGTTTGTGTATAATCGAGAAAATTTGTGGCCGATACCTCTAGTGCACGAAAAGAGAAAAAACAGTGACAACTTAGCGTCATAATCTAAAAACTTAACTGCACACTTGTGCGTACTTCTCTCTTTATTTATTACTCTATAATTATTTGTATCCTATGTAAGATCCATCCATAGTAATTCTACCCGAAGGCAGGTTTCACTGCAATCATAGCATTTTCATGCTATGCTTGCAGCTTTACTAGAGAATTATAGGTATGGTAGCTTCCCGTAGCTTTCCACATCGGTGAAGGATGATGACGATGATGATAAGGATGAGGATGATGACCATATGATTTCGGGGACCGTTTGGGCCTTAAAGTTTTCCGGGCATTTGTCTTACAGGTGAGAAAAAACCCGATAAAAACCTCACCCAGAAAAACTGCCCCGACCGGGGATCGAACCCGGGCCCACTGCGTGACAAGGCAGCACGCTACCTCGAGACCACAGCGGTGGACTCTATATAAGATATTAGGTAGAAATATTGATGAACCATAATACTATTTTTACAAAAGATAGAAAGTTAAATTATTAATTTAAAAAATAATATTAATGAGATGTTTCTATCAGTTAGTTAAATTTTCAGTTTGTTTCTGAAAGATGTAAAAGTTTGGCAGTCTCTGACAAAAGGTGGAAGAGAATTGCATGTTCAAACGCAGCTGATAAAATGTATGTGGTCACTATTTTCTCTATAAACACAAGTACAACACCACATTCGCATCAGAATTGTGGATTTTCCGCTACTATGAACTTGGTGATAATAATCTAAGGTACAGTGAGGGACAGCGATAATCAAAACATGTATACAAACGAGTACATATTTATCATTCTCTAACAGTTGAAAAAAAGTGTCGATGTCTCTCACTTGTTTGTTTATATTTTCAACTATCCTCATCCCTCATTCTATAGTATTTTTTCGTAAAATTATTTTTTGCGCGATAGTGTGTTTTGTCATAATTACAGCAATGGCTGTAAAGTTCAACTTCCTGCATTTCTGGGTTGCCAACCTAAATACTATACTGTAATAAGATAACTGTACTGTAATATTACATATTACAAAACGCGTGTCGGAAGTAAAACCACTGCCCTCTATGTACACTACCTACAATATATATACAAAAAATATCCAGAATATAGTGTTAATATACATTATACGAAATAAATCACTGCATTTTAAATGAAATGAAGTATATTTCAAACAATATAAAACAATAAATACGTACTTGCTGCCATTTAATAACTGATTGGTGTCATGGCCTCCTCTAGTTTCAACTAATAAACATTGCCTACACTGTTAACGTTAGTCAATTGTTTATAATGAATGCAATTATTTCCAACAAATATGTTATTATTTTACTATTATTCATTATTTTGAAAACACTATCGCGCAAAACATAATGTGCAACGCACGTTTGTGAAGTGTTTTACAGAATATCGGAAATTAAAAACCTCGCTATCGATCGGGTTTTAAACATTTTCCTCGATTCTGTAAAACCACTTCCCAACCTCGCATTGTAATGTAATATTTAGGAAAACCTTCCTTTCCCTTCCTAATAGTAAGTGCAAAGGTTGGCAATGAATTGCCTTCTCGTCGTGCCGAAAAATACAAATCTTGGCCAGTGTCTCGATTTTCTCGCCAAATGAAATTGAACGTCTCAGCTTATATTAATAATCACTATTTTGAGTATATAGTGCCGTATAATTTTTATTATGCAAATTAAATTATGTTTATAACAAATTAAACCTTTTAATTAATTTTAAAATTGTAGAGTATGATACTTGCCAGTTAACTGCAATACGAAGGATTCATTAGAAGCAAGTGAAGGAATTAAACTAATTCCACAAGATCAGGTGAATATCTTAGATTACTTTTTATATAATATATGTATTAATAGAATAGGGAAGGAAGATAATTAGTTGCCATAATTCAATTTTTTTTATAAATATACAGATACTTAAAATAAAGACGTGAACGGCAACCAGCCGGAAGGCCAAGCGGTCAACGGACCCCGTTTCTCTGTCAGTAAACTGGCGGGGCAGGTTCCATTCACATTCTTTCTACCTGTACTCCTATTTAGTGGTAGTTGTGCAACTGTAAGGTACAGGCATGTTTGGTGAAATGTGGTCCGCAGTTTTTTTTTAATCAACTTGTGATGTTTTGTTCAGTTATGACTGTGCTGATTTCAGTTTAACATGGGTGTATATCACTGTATTTTTATTTTTGACATATCCAAAGAAGAAATCTTACGTTGCCGCCATAAATTTCGCCGTCAGTTCTCTAATGCAACTATCCCAAATCAAGCCACGATTTAATTTCCTCAAACATTAGAATAACTTAAATAAAGTATTCTAACTGCTATCTCCAACATTTCAACGCAGGAATCGAATAGCATATTTCAAACTCTTCTTCGCCTGTGTGAAGGTTGTATTGAAGCTGAATGAGGTCATTTTGAACATCTCATGCCTTAAAATAAGGAATAAACACCACAAAAATATAGTTTTTATTAAAATCCCTAATTATTTACATAGTTCCTCGTATTTATTCGGTGATATTGCCATACGATATCCCTGCGACGAGCGGTTATCATTCGCAAGGGTTGCATCTTAAAATGAAAAACCTATATATCTGAAGTGATTAAAATGGTTGATGGAAATATGGTAGAAACAGTTTCTGGTGTGGGAGTGAAACATGGTGTATTATGGTATCGACGGAGAGTAAAGTCCTGGTGCTGGGAATTAAGTATTTGAGAAGATGATCTAGATTATAAAAAATGGACAAAATTACATGTCAGTAAATAAGAAATAGGATGGATACAGAAGAAACAACGTGAATGAATTAAACAAAGGTCATTAAGATCGTTGGGACATATGATGAAAATGAGGGATGAAAGTGGCCGATGATCTTCAAGTGACAACATTCTGGCAGAGCAAAGAGAGCAAGAACAAGACATAAGTGGAATAAACATGTGCCGCGAGGGATGAGAACCAGGAGACTTAATTTGGAGGATGTACTAAATAAAAAAAATTCTACCAGCGTTGGAAAGCAGCCTCAGCTGTACGAACTATATATATATATATATGGCTGAGGCTGCTTATATATATATGAGAACAGTATAAAATGCTTTGGAAAAATTTAGGCGAAAGAAATGCGTACAGACAGATGGACGGAGGAAACTGCTGCACTGAGCTAAATGATTTTTATGTTAAGAGGATGCAGTAAAAAAAACTAAGTATCCTAGATTGCGATGCATAGAACTTGTAGTACAAATGACAAGGTGATTACGTAAGGAATAGTGACGTGCAACAAAACCTCTCCTACCCAACTGTCATACTCACCTTCTCGTGGTACAATCCGTTTTAACAAACTAGGGTCTGAGCAATGGCGTGCATTCAATCCCAACACTGCTGGGTAATTAGTATATTAATAATTTCGGATTAAAATAAAATAACATATTTGCCAAATTTCATTCAAATCAATTACGCGAGAACATCAAAATTCAAAATTACCGCCGTATTCTGCGTATTCACATTATCTCCATAGAGAAGCACATAGTGTTTCCTCTATATTATCCCCACCAACACCAGCTATTTCGTTGCAGATGAATTAGCGATAACCCACTAAATGAATCTACCTGCTAAGTCCAGCGATAATCCACACTAGACCAGCGAATACCCGCCAGACGAAGCATGTGTCTTATTCCTTCGATTTTTTTTACTGAACACCAGCTAGCTGAACCCAGAAACGTCACAACTCGAAGAATACACAAGGTCGAATGACCTTTCGACTTATCGATTCATTAAACATTCATGATTTGCTGATTTGGAAATCGCCAATTCCTCAATAATAGAAATTTTAGAAATAACATTTCTTTAATTTGTAATATTTAATTTATGTTAGTTAAATTTTTACAAAATACAAAATAAAATAAAAGTATGCGGTACGTTTAGTCAGTTATAGCAGCCTGTTAATTTAAGAAGATTTATTTATACAGTATTATATATCTGAATACCAACAATTGAATTATTACGTACGTGTGTATCATTTGTGGAAAGCAACAGTTGCATTTAATATCGGCACCGAGTTCATTCAAATGCGTTATTAATACGTTTTAAAGTGTTAGTGATAAATGTTATTTGTCAATTTAGTAAACATGAATGTGACTATAATTTATAATTTACGTAGTAGATCATTTTCGTGCAGACCTTTCCACGGGAAAAATGATCTTATACATCAAGATAGGCCAACTCCAAATTTACCGGATCTAAGAAAACAAACATACAAGGCAGTAAGTTTTTATATAGGCCTACTCTAAGTCATATATTTGTCATACAGCTGAGGTAATTGCTCTGACCACCGCACGCCACTGGATCTGAGGACCGAGTCACGACAGTATAACCGTTCCATCGGTTACTGAGTAAACGCAGTATGCTAATGTCTATCCAGAGACTAAATGGTAGTAGCACTACCAATGGAATACTTGCCATCGGATCAGTAACCCGCCCTAAGGAATTTCAACTTTATTTGCAAATCTCAACATGAGGAATGCAAGAAGGAATTGATCTTCGAAGGACAGCTGGATACACACTGCTAGATCATAAAAATGAAGATTTTTAGAAAGAATTACATATGGAACCTTAAAGATTACATATTTTAAAAGTTGAGGACGACGGATTTTACCTAAGAAGATATTTTAACTTATTTTATTATATGGAACCTTTACTAAACAAAATTTCTGATTATACGTCAAGATGGATGCAACATGTCCATCGAACGGATGATCACAGGATACCCAAGCAGATGTTATGCTATCATCCTGCAGGAAGAAGAAGAAGGCCAAGACGTCCACTCAAAAGACTTTTGGATGTTTTGAGGCCGAAACAGATCAACAAATGGCCTAAATTCGTGAATGGACTATGATGATGATGATGATGACGATGATGATGGAAACTTCTTGTAGGAAAGCCAGAGGGAAATAACCTAGAAGTATGCTAAGAATGAGATGGAGAATACTATTAACAATGATGCTAGGGAGTTACATTATTCAAAAAATGCTTTCAAAACATTAGCTCAGGATAGGGATGTTTTGAGACCTTATATCCGCAAGAATGTGTGCCACCGGGTTCAATAGTGCCAGTGAATTAGTTATACAGAGTGCTCTAGAATTCCCCTTACAAACTTCTAGGACTTGTAAAGGGGACTAAGTTGATAATAGTTAGAATTGGAAACATGTCGGAGACTTACCGTTTTCGTGCTACAGTCGTTTGAAAACATGTTTTTAACGCGACCACTTTTACAAGTAATTTATTATGAGGCATGATACAGTACATCACTTGCTTAACAATTCAACCCATTAATAATGGAAACTGAATCATGACTTGCATTAATAATCCCGGATATACCCTCCATAATCAATGTTTTGCAGTTTTCAAAATTTCGAAAAATTATGGGCATTTGAAAAAAAAAAACACCAAGTCTTGGAATACTCGATAAGGAAATTTTCGATTTAGCCGAATCGCGAAGCTATTACTTATCGAGACTCGTGGCATACGTCCAGGCAATGCTTGTTATCAAACGGCTGTAGCACGGAAATGGTAAGTTTACGGACATGGTTTCCAATTCCAAATAATATCAACTCCCCTCTACAAGCCCTAGAAGTTTTTAAGGGGAATTTTAGAGTATTCTGTATATTTTTTTCCATTTATTATTAATGTAGAGAAATTCTAAACCATGATTTTTTTTATTTTCTCAGTTGTATTATAACTGTATACTTTTCAGCCATCATTCCCGTTAAAGAATTGGTTAAAAAATATAAGAATGATATTCGTCATTACAGCTATATACAGTTTTGAATATATTATACAAATACATTTTTTAAGGATTCAGTGAACCGTTGAATATGTAGGACTCTCCACCACTGTTACTTAGTCGCTTTCCAGGAAACCTCTCCAGGGTTTACCACGGGAAGATGGGTTTACCTCTCATCTAACGTTACGACTTTTTTTTCTTTTTTTTTTTTTTTTTGTTAATGGCGGAAAGTGACTAGACGTGTTGTGTATCGCTCGTGACCAACATATTATTTTGAAGGTGTGAACACATTCTAAGTCGCTTAAAACATCGTAACTGATAGTTTGTGTTATATAAAACAATTTGGCTAAGTTAAATTCATAAGATGGGCCCCAAGAAGAATAACTCAATGGAAATAGAAGAGGTGGTGAAGCGTGTCTTACAAGAGTCGCTACAAGATGCTACCATGCTGACAAGTGTTGCCAACATAATAAAGGAGACTGTTGCTGCGGCGGTTATAGAATTAAAAGTGGCATTGGAGCAAAGTCACGCCTTAATCAGTGAACTCCAGAAATCTATTCAGGACCGTGATAACAAGATAGTGACTTTGGAATCTAAGATTGATAGCTTAGAACAATACCAAAGGCGTCAGTGTGTGCGTATTTTTGGCATTGCGGAGGAAGAAAATGAAGACACAGATGCCATCGCCTTGCAGGTAGCAGAGAAAGTTGGTGTTAGTCTCCAGGTCAGTGACATTGATCGTAGTCATCGTGTAGGTAGAAAAACAGATGGTGGACGACCTAGGGCTGTCATTGTTAAATTTGTGTCCTACCGTAAGCGAAGTGAGGTGTTTCGAAATAAAAAGAATTTGAAAGGCAGTGGAATTACGATTCGTGAGGACCTTACTAGTGCTAGGCATCAGTTACTTCGCGAAGCTATAAATATTCATGGCGTAACCAATGTCTGGACCCAAGATGGTTCTATCATTGTTAAGGTAGGAGACAGAAAAAAGCGAATAAATCATATATCAGATCTCAGGTCAGAGTGATAATTATCAACTCAGAAACTCGTTACTTTTTGTAATTTACTGCTATTAATATTTAATTATTTACTGTGTTCATTTTTTTTTCATTTTTTCGTGTATAATCTATTTTTTTTATTAATTTAATTTTGTACTTCATATACTAAACACCAATTGATATTTCATATTTACGGTTTTCTTGTTTTAGTTAGCAACATTTCAACCATAGATTTAAGGAATGCACCTGCAGCCCCTTTTCGGTCTTTGACAGTTCCATTGTCCCCATCTCAACATACCCCTTCCACCTCAGACCTTTTAAAATCACGTTTCTCTTTGAACAGCAATACACTCAAAATAACACATTGTAATGCACAGTCACTCTTGTCCCACTTCTCAGAATTCCAAACTATATTTTCAACACTAAATCTGCATGCCATTTTAATTTCTGAAACATGGCTGAAAAATACCCTTCCTTCTTCTCTTGTAAACATGCAAAATTACATCTTGATTAGGAATGACAGATTCGGGAAAAATGGAGGCGGCGTGGCGATGTATATACGTTCCGATCTACAACCGAAAATTGTATCCCATTCGCCTAGTGAATACTCGTCTCGACCCGAATACCTATTTATAGAAATTAGAGCGAAAATGCAGAAATGTTTATTAGGAGTAGTTTATAAGCCCCCAAATGTCGGTCACCTGCATGACATTGAAACAGTTCTCCAAAATCTGATACCATCTTATGAACATGTAATTGTACTAGGAGACTTCAACACGAACCTATTAGCCACAAATTCTTACAACACTATACAACTACAGACAATGTTCCAGTCATGCAATATGACAATACTGCCTTCAGAACCAACCCATCATACTAGGTATTCTGACACACTACTAGACTTAATTATAACAAATAATCCTCAAAAAGTTATAACTAGTGGACAGATAGAAGCTCCAGGCATCTCTGCACATGACTTAATATACATTGAATATTCACTCCTTTGCTCTAAACGTAGACCTAGACTTGTAACATACAGAGACTTGAAACATATAAATTATGCGCAATTAATTGATGACGCTGCAAAACTACCTTGGAACAACATATGGACACTTAGAACTGTAGACGAGAAAGTTGAAAATTTTAATGACATGATTTTACAATTGTATGACAAACACGCACCTATCAAGACTAGACGTATAAACAGACCACCTGCACCCTGGATGTCTGATAATATCCGCTTGCTCATGACTGAGAGAGACGTAGCATTCAGGAAATACAGGAGGAACAAAGAATTGACAGACTTACAGACATACAAACATCTGAGGAATAAAGTCAACCAGACTATAAGGAATGCAAAACTAAGATATGCCCATACTATTATTACACAATCTATGTCCAACTCAGCTGACATGTGGAAAAATTTAAAATCAATAGGCCTCTGTCAAAATAAACTACAGGTAGAAACAGCTGACCTACCACTAGATGAGTTGAATGACCATTTTACCCGCCTCCCTTCTGACAACACCTCACAACACAAACGACAGACAATAGATGAACTAATGTCATATTCCCAACCTACCCGAGAGAAATTCTTTTTTTCCTATATCTCACCTGATGACGCCAAAAGAGCAGTATTACGTATTAAATCTAAAGCACAAGGAATAGACAATATAACAATAACTCTCCTGCAAAAAATAATAGACATTATTCTCCCAACAATAACCCACATTTTTAATGCCTCTATAATGACTGGGACTTATCCCAGACTCTGGAAAATGGCTCTAGTTCGTCCTACACCGAAATCAAACACTCCCACAACACTCGATGATTATAGACCAATTAGTATTCTTCCCTGTTTATCTAAAGCACTGGAACACATAATACACTCACAGTTAACAGACTACCTCACCACACACGACTTACTTGATGAACATCAGTCTGGTTTTAGAACAGGACATCACACAAGTACTGCACTACTTGACATTGTAGAGGACATAAGAGACTCAATGGACAAAAGCAAACTCACCGCAATAGTCCTACTCGACTACAGCAAAGCCTTTGACACAGTAGATATAGACTTAATGCTAGCGAGACTAAAGACACTACATCTGTCGGAAAACTGCCTTGATTGGTTTGCATCTTACCTCACTAATCGTCAGCAATCAGTTTCTGTTAATAATCGCATTTCTTCCTGGCGCTTGGTGAGGAAAGGGGTACCTCAAGGCGGCGTCCTCGCTCCTCTTCTCTTCTCGATTTATATTAATGACGTGACCAAGAAACTACAAAACTGCAAGCATCATCTTTACGCTGACGACCTACAGATTTACACACACTTTAGGCCTGACGAAATTAATGAATGTATTGACAAAGTAAACACTGACCTCAGGCATATATCTTTATGGCCCAGACAATATGGGCTGAAACTAAATGTAAACAAAACGCAAGCAATAATTATCGGACATCCAAGGCTATTACACCTCATAAACAATGGCAATATGCCGGCTGTCATATTAGATAATGAACAAATTCCTTATACCGACGTCGTTAAAAACTTGGGATTTTACTTAGATTCTAATTTAAAATGGCATGAGCAAGTAAAACAAACATCTAAAAGGATCTTCTCCATAATGCATTCCCTAAAGCGACTTAAACATTTTCTTCCTACAACTCTTAAAAGAATTTTAATCCAAACTTTAGTGATGCCGCATTTTGACTACTGTGACGTTCTACTAACTGACATAAGTGACGGATTGTCGGACAAACTGCAGCGTGTCCATAATATGTGTATCAGATTCATATTTAATGTTCGAAAATACGATCACATTTCTCCATTATTCCACGAATTGTCATGGCTACATCTAAAAGAGAGAAGAAAATCGCACTGTCTAATTCTCCTATTTAAGATCCTACATACCTCGATTCCCAATTATTTATCATCCCGTTTCCAGTATCTATCCTCAAACCATAACTTAAACACAAGATCACAACATAGTCTCTTACTTAATATACCGCAACATAGGACATCACATCACTCCATGTCATATACCATCTCCACTTCTCGCAACTGGAATTCCCTACCACAAGAAATAAGGGGCTGCCGGACATTGGCATCTTTTAAAAGAAATCTAAATTTATATTTGCTCTAAAATCGACTTCATTATTATCCAGTGTAAGATATATATATATATATATTAATTGGTGTTTCCCGTATAATGTATCATATTTATATTATTATTATTATTGTTATTATTATTATTATTATTATTATTATTATTATTATTATTATTATTATTATTATTATCGTATCATTATTGTTATTACCCTATAAAATGTTGTTTGTACATGACATTTACATTGTTACATTTATTGTATCTTTAAGTGTTTATAATTAGTATAGTGTATATCTATATTTGTCGAATATTTGTTTGTATTTGTACTGGTTGAGTGGAAGAGAGGGCCTTATGGCCTTAACTCTGCCAGAATAAATAAAGTATTATTATTATTATTATTATTATTATTATTATTAATTTCAGGTGAACTGCCTGCGGCAGTGCATCATGGGAACCGAGCCTGTGCACAACTCCGACAAACATGGAGATGGATAGCAATAATCTTTACTGTACAGATGGTAGTGTTCAGGTGACAGCAGAGTCATGTCACCATTCCTGCACCTCCAGTAAGTTCCTCATTAAATTATTTTACATTTATTTAACATATCGCCGGCTTTCAAAGAAAAGGTAAATACTAGGGAATTTGATAAGTAATGGCAACATTAGCGATCCTAGTGGTCACCTGTAATCTTGTAGTATGTTGTTTATTAGTCTTTGATCTATAAACCTGTAATATTGAAAGTCTCGATAAAGCAGGATTTTGTGAATACATTCACTGTTTCTCATATTTAGTAAGTAATGCCGCCCTAAAAAGATATTAAGTAGAATTTGTTTAGTAGGTGGAATTTGGAAGTATTCTAACATCCACCAAGTTCACAGACATGAGCCCTTGTGACTATAACTTATTCTCTGAGATCAAAAAGCCTCTACGAGGCATTCGATTAGTTGATAACCAGAATGCTGTAGATCGATCGGTGAAAGATATATTCAGAAATGGTACTGCAGATGAAGAGCGCCGTATTCCAAGGATTTGGCAAGGTACATATGAATTAAAATATGTTCGTAATGTCAAAAGTAGCCTAAATAATTTTTGTGATGTTATAGCGGTCTTGCCACTACTTAACGAATGTCCTTGTACTAATAAATTTCATGACAAAATCCCGTTGACGTATATAGTATAAAAATTATAATACGTTATAAAAATTACGTAATTTGTATGAAGTTTCCTCAACTGTTAAAATTATTAAAATATTGTAGACCTTTTGGGATCAGTCTTATCTTCAGCAGAAGAGCTGTACGTTACTCTCCACTAATTATCCAAATACTGTCCAGCAATTATCCAGATACAGTACCTGGATAGTAACGAACAACCTTCTACTGAGGATGAGACTGGTCCAGTAAGGCCTACAATGTTTTAATTATTTTAACAGTTGAAGAGACTGCATATAAGGTAGGCCTATAGACCTACATTTTTTTTTTTTTCATATTTAGTACATAATTATTAATTGGCCAACCGCATGATGGAGCTGACATCGACATCCAGGTTGTGCAACATAATGCAACATAAATAAAACCAGTCTGGAAAAGCTGACGATAAAACAGAATTGTTTTGAAACATATTCAAGAACAAATCAACATTAATATTGAGATAAGATGTCCAGACTAAAAATGATATAATTAAAATAATCTCAAAATATAACTTCCTAAAATTAAATACTTAATATATAACCTCAATTGCGATTAGAATTAATTTTAGAAATATTGACAAGGTATATAATTTTATACTTTCATTTATAATGTTTATATACTCTAATAAAAAGTTATGAAGTCCAATAATGAGGATAGTAAGTTTTAATGGTATTAGGTACAAACAGTATATTTTATTCTTATTGGAGACTCTACCTCTTAATAGTTGCTTTACAATGAAAGCCTTATACGTTTTTATCCTGATTTTTTCATAAACAATCATGCTTTGCAGTTCATTTATCTCAAATCAACACTTTTTGGACATAATCCCTTTTGACTCGTAAGTTGGTCTTCTGGGCTGATGTGGCCGTGGTCTAGTTTTATTTAAAGTCGATATTTCTTCTACTGCTGCGGTAGACATCTTCAGGAGATTCTGCGTGTCCTCTGTAAACTCCTCAACTTCGGCTGCAGAGTGACATTTTAATGTCGGATGCAGCCGACAGTTGAGTTCACAGAAGGCACGCAGAATCTCCCTGCAGCAGTGAATTAAACGTCGAGTTCAAATAAAAGTGGACCACAGCCAATCAGCCCAGAAGACTAACTTATGAGTCAAGACACCGGCCGTGAAAGCCTACAATTGTACATAATCTCGTTTCTTGTAATCCCATGATATTTACTTATTTCTCTATTTAATTGTTTGTTCATTATCGTCATCATTGTGACTTGACGAGTTGGGCTTATCGCCTGTTCCTTTGTTATGAAGCGTGTTTGGCCATTTCATATTTTCTTATCTTCATGTTACTTCTTCTGATTAGTTGATACTTAATGATTAATAAATAGAGATATTTAAATTAATGCTGTTCGCATGCAGTAAATACAACTAAGGTGAAAATGTTCTACCTAAAACGTGTTTTGAACCAACTTCTCCACCTTTACGCTCTGGTGGACTAAACCATTGTGCTACTTAAGCAATCCAGCAAGAGAAACTAAACCTTCTCTACTTGAAATAGCCATGTATCCCTATTATTGTACTTATATTCGTATTGCAACAGGATCGCTTCTACTAACAAGAGAACTGTCAAACGTTGTAGTTGAAACCTACCTTGAAATTCCTCCGAGAGAAGCGTTCTGATGTACCAAGGCCGTGACTAAAATATCATCTGCCGCTTTTAACTGTAAGGCACAGCAATCTAAGTCAGAATCCATAAATCGTAACCCATTGTGCGAAGCAGATATATGTCCCTTCTTGAGTTTGAGCGGAGTGGAATGAGGCAAGACGCAGCGGGAAGAAATTTTCTCATGGAATTTCGGCCAGTATGGGACCGGTGGCCACCCAGCATTTGTGTACCTACATTAAGTAGTGACTCACGGTTTAGAAAACAAGCTGGGAGATCCGACATGCTGACCACATGTCACCACTACGTTAGCACGATGATCGTCTACCTTTGTGATAAATACATGTAGTTGTGAGGCCAGCAGCCGGATGGTAGGTCAAGCGCCTTCTAGGCCTTTTGCACCGCGGAAAAAAATATGTTACTTTTATCTTCTTTCTAATCTTAACAATGTAGCTAATAAATATTTCTATGTGAAGAAAATATCCAAACTCCACAAAAAAATATACATACATAAAACGGTATTAGCCTAACATTAATAATTAAAATAGGTTCTAACAGTTTAATAATAGATCAAATTCTCAATACAAATGGGATTTTAAACAGCACTCTTGTCATGTCCCATAAAGGAATATGTCACTTTTTATACGTTGCAGTGTCCTAGGGGACCGGCTGCTGAGATCAGAGGACAAAATCAATCAATTCAATGACGAGAAACATCACGAGTAAGGGATGTATGAACATAAACATGATAATGTAATCTTCGTTCAGCTGGAGATAGAACCAGTTCTCTTCCGTCACGTCTAAATAAAATGTTACAGCTTCTGCGTGTTCCATAATAAAAAGTGGGTAAACGTTATCCTAAAAATATACAGAATGCGTCATGTTTTGTGAGAATAAAATATTTAATATATAATTCTTCTGTATGTGAGTTTGTCACTCTACTCCTCCTAAATGACATGACCGAATTTTATGATATTTTTTTGTCTGATTGGGTCCCTCGATGGTATAGATTCACAAAATAATGGGCTCTCTAAAAACATTAGGTGTAGGCGTTCACATGAACACAACATTTAAAAAAAGGCTCTAGCGACCACATTTTTCAGTGTTTCACAATGAAATTCAGTAGGCTTATTTCCTATTGAAATAAACAGAGGTAGTAGTTATCCAAAAATGAGCGAAATCCGAAAATTAGAAGTGGACGTTTACTTGAAATATGAAATTACAAAGTGTCTAAACGACTGGACCTATTTTGATGTTTTTTTTTGTTTTTTTTTTTTTAGTCAGCCACTGGATGGTGTAGATTCACAATTAGACCTGGTAGGTGGCGTTGCAATCGGATTATAGGATTTTTTTTGTCAGATGTCTAGTCATCTGGATTTCGCAGTGTGACGTCATAATGCATGCTTCTTGATCACAACAGATGGCAGTGAGGAGTTTTCGTGCGAACGTATTAATTAGTGAATTTTATTGTAAAAATGTAACTTATAATTTTATCGTCCGGCCGTGATACGAGAATTGAACGTTCGAGCAGGACACCATCTGCCGGGTCCGCTAGTTTAATGTATGTTTTATATGGAAATGGATACTTGATAGCAATATTGATAGCAGTTTTGACACGTAATAGAATTTAAAGAGGATGAAAAACAGTCAAATTTCTTCAATTTAACATCACATATGTTGAAAATCCAAAGACCAAACTCCTCCGGGAGGGATTTGAAGCCATGGGTACAGGGTCTGAAGATTTTCAGGCTCATAAAAGATCCTTAACCCTTAATAAAGAGGCCTCTTAGCATAATTTACGAACCTCATCATCCTAGTAATACCTTAGTTGCCTACTAAATGTCTCATTGGGTTAGTAGTTGACCACATACCATTCATGACATCTGTGGGAAAATAAGCGTAACTAAATTAACTTTGTCTAGTAACTCCTAACAAAGGAGAGGCTAAGGTCTGATTACGCCATTGTGGTTTAGTAATAGAACATCACAAATACATACATTGAGTTCCTAAATTACTTGATTGCTTTCTCACTACTTCATTATAATAATAATTTGCTGCTATAAGAGTCCCTTCTTCACAGTTTATTTTATAATTCAATTATTCACACTTGCTAATGTCTTCACTCAAATAATATATTTGTCTTCGCAGTTAGGCCACTTTTACTTGTGTACAACCCGGACACGACTGGCTAGTTGACCGACTCGCACCTACTTTTAGATAGGCTATAACGATAAGAACAATCTGGAAGGCAATTCTGGACATCCCTAACATTATATTTGAAAAGAAAAAATTCGCCTAGACTGGGGTTTGAACCCAGGACCTTTGACTCTGTGTCAATGCTCTTCCATGTGAGCTACCTAGACCTCCAACCTAAACGCGTATTTTTCTCTTATACATAGTTAATTCCCTAACCCCAAATGCTACGAGCCGTTGCTACGATTTTTGCAAATGGCGGCTTCTTTATTAAGAAGACTTTCTATTGGGAATTTAAACATTACTTATAAAGTCAGTAGTGCTTCTTTCGTTGTTAATATTATTCGTTTTTAAACATCTTAGTGATGGACAAATTATATTTGAAGCCGCCATTTACAAAAATCGTAGCAACGGCTCGTAGCATTTGGGGTTAGGGAATTAACTACGTATAAGAGAAAAATACGCGTTTAGATTGGAGGACTAGGTAGCTCAGTTGGAAGAGCATTGACATAGAGAGTCAAAGGTCCTGGGTTCAAACCCCAGTCTATGCGTATATTTTTCTTTTCAAATATAATTTGTCCATCATTAAGATGTTTAAAAACGAATAATATTAACATCCCTACCATGAAATAATGTTCTCCTATTATTCCCAATTTATAATTACTTCTCTCAAACCATGTTTAAATGTTATTTTCTCACTTCATTCTTGGCCTTCGTGATGAATGTTTTCCCTTTCGATTGCTACAAGAAGTGTGCATGCCTCTCTTTAATTTAATATCCATTCATGCTACATGTTCTGCCCATTCCAGTCTACGAGACTTAATTCAGACTACTCATTACATTTTATCTGATAGAGAACACGTAGTGCACTGTTAGACAGTGTACTCCATTTAGGTCTTTCTGTCTCTTCGTCTCACTTCGGTCCAATTTCTTTTCTAAGCAATTTATTCTCAAATATTCGAAATATTTTCTTCTCCCTAAAAATAAGAGATTTTTTATCTGTATGATATAACTAGATGAATTATTAAATATTTTCAGTTTTATCATTTTCGATAGAATTTTGGATGACAATAATCCATGTAATACATAATAGCATGTGTCAGCAGAGTTGATACTAGCTATGTTCATTTTCTTTCTACACTTCAATCCCGTTTCTAATTATTGTTCCTGTGTATTTGGATTTAGCCACTTCTTCAAATTTCCTTCACGTGTTATTTTTTTTTTTTCTTATTCAATGCCCCACGTTGTCATTTCGACATTTCTGGTGTTCTCTCCTAGCATTGGCGTAATTGTAACCCACTTCTGAAGTTGAGGCGCCTTGAAGGCGGAGTTACGTTGCCCCGATTATATAATGGATGATACATGATAATGAAGCGCCAGGAGAGTTCTTAACCTAAACTTAACCTAAATTCCAGACCAAGGGCAACCACAGGAGAAAATATCCCTTCGGTTTGACCGGGAATCGAACCCGGGACCTCATGAACAGTAGTCAGAAACGCTGACCACTAGCCCATGAGGCTGGTCGGTTATTAATTGTTCATTTTTCATTATATAATGCATTTCCAGATGTGACCAAAATTCAGTTTTATTGACATTGACTTCTTCCCAATTTCATAAAGTTTATCTCTATGTATAAAAATGAGTGTGAGTCTGTCTGTCCTTTATGGACTCAAAAATATTTGAACGATTTAAATGGGGTTTTTTCCGTCATTTACATTTTTTCTGGGACAATTAACGCATTATATTACCCTACATACTATAGGGCCGGTGCTAACAAAAGAAAAATGGCATCGGTGCGCCAAAAAAATAGCTTTTTTGACGCTTAAATGGCGTACGCTGCCTAAACCATAACAAATACACCAAATTAATGTACACACAATTGAATATCTCAAGAAATTCTACATAAAAAGTCCGTGACAGCATGTGTCTATATTTTACGGATAACTCACAATAACCATTTTTGTCTTTTTCGGCTCATTGATGCCAAGAAGGTCGGGATAAGAGATTCTCGGACAACCCAGATAATCAGCACGGAGTGTCTAAAAATAATTACGATATACATCTATAATTATTTTTTTACTTATTCAACTAAACATTAAAACACATTTCATTTGTTTAGGCGTAGCAGTGCACAACTAATATTAGACATTGACTTCGTCCCAATTTTAACTTTTATTAATTAATAGAAGGTGTTTGTTGGCATTTAGTACTTCCTCTCTAAATTCGCTATATTAATTAGTACCTTAAATAAAATAAAGTTCTGTCATTACGAAAACTGTAAACAACGTTATAAAACATAACAGTAAAAGAGCTTGAATGCCTTTGCGACGGAAACAAGTCGTAGATAATTAAAGTTGGAGACAGCAGTAAACTGATGACAACAGACAAAATATTTCGTCATCACAGACTAGAGTAGCAGACAACACTGTTTTGATATAAATATCAGTTACCAAATCAAGTACTGTAAATATAATTCCTAAAATTGTAACAATATTCATTTTATTTATGAGAATTCAAAGAATTTTGTATTATTCCATTGCAAACTTACAAATAGGAATGAGATGCACAAAAAAATTAAACATAGGCTGAATTCTGGAAATGCATATTATTATGCAGAAACTCTTGTCGCCCCAACTTCTCTGAAAAAAATGATAAACTGAAAATATTTAAAACTGTTATTCTCCCAGATATACTATTATATGGATGCGCAATATGCACTCTTACTTAACAGAAGAGAAAAGATTACGAGTAAGCCTATTAGAGAATGCAGTTCTTAGGAAAATTTTTGGACCAAAGAGTGTTGAACAGACAGGCGAATGGAGAAGACCATATCAGTGAACTACATGATCTTTATAGGGAACCAGATTTAATAAGAACAGTTAAATCACGTAGACTGCGATGACCAGGAAATGTGGCACGAATGTAGAATAAAGGAGGGGCATGGAAGCTTCTTGTAGAAAAACCAGAGGGAAAACGCACAGTTGGTAAACCAAGAATGAGGTGGGAGAATAACATTAACCATGATTTGAGGGAAGTAGATTATATAAGGGATGTATGGAAAACTTTAGCTCAGAATAGGGATGTGTGGAGAGCTTATGTCCGCGCAGCTATGAATCTACGAGTTCGATAGAGCCAGTAATTTATCATAAGCTTCAAGTTTTGTTACTGGTATTGTCATGCCAGCTTTTTGTGTTTCCAAGTTTCCCCGTTCTGTTTGTGTAAAAGTAGGAATTTATTTAGGCTATATATTGTAATACATTCTTTGTACTTGTTATTTAGCCTACATTAATTGACTAACTCCATAGCATAATCGAATCTGTAAGTTCATTGTCGAGCAGACATACAGTTAATGCAGAAAGTATTGATACACTTAAAAATATCACAGAGAGAAATAAATAACTTAATTATTTCTTCACTATATACAAAAAAAATTATACACCTTTACATTACACTTTATAAAGTTAAATTAATGCAGTTTCCTCTGTTTTAACGTAACAATTAACGAGTAAAAAAAATTATACACGAACAACATAAATTAACAAACCAAAAAGTATAGATACTGTCTCATATTATGACTGTTTTGAGTCTTTATTTTTTGAGTTCAATGCTTGGTTGGGAGCTACTTTGATTCCAAGATGGCTTGAGGATGACATAGCATCAACCCGACTAAATTTGAAGTTACTGAAGATGGTATATTTCTCCATTCTTCTTCCAAAGCGTTTCTCAGGTCTTGCTTGTTAGAAACCTGCCTTGAACGAATTCTCCTTTTCAGATGTTCTCATATGTTCTCAATGGGGTTTATGTCCGGAGAGACTAGGGAGCCTTTTCCATGTACTTTGATGTATTATACAAAATCCATAAACGAGTGTTGAAACCGATGTGTTTGGGATCATTATCTTGCATAAATATAAAACCTTGTTTAGTCCCAATTTCTTCTGCAGACGTATGAAGAGTGGTCTTCAATATTTTCATGTACTGTTTGTGATCCATCATACCATCGATAAAATGCAAGGTCTCGACTCCAGAGGTACTCATGTATCCCCATACTAATAAAGAACCATCACTATGTCTCACAGTGGGTTGGAGATCTGGACACCATATGCATAACATCGATAACACCCTCACAATAATACATAGAGAAAACATTCCAATGAGAATAAATATACTGGAGGAAATCGCAATCCTAAGAGAAATCAACAGCAACCTGATTCTCAATGAATACACACCTAATCCACACAATCCTCTGTACAAAATTCTCACAACCAAGTCAGTGCTTCAACAAGGGTCAACAAGAACGGACCTAATGCATTCTGCTGATGATGGGACCAGTCCCGAAAGGCCTACAGAGTTTTAAAAGAACTTAAGTTGAGGAGACGGACCTACAAGGTAACTATATTATAGTTTTTAACCGTTCATTATATTACTGGAGATTTTGCTTTTAGTTCTGTATTTTATTTCCTCAGACTTTTCTTCTTCCATCTGAACGGGAAATATTGATTTTAGGCTCGTCAGTATAAATTACTTTATTCACAAAATTATTTGGGGCTGTTTATGTGTGTTTTAGCGGAGTTCAATTTTTCTTTCAGTTTTCTTTACTAATTAAGTATTTTCTACGGGCTGTTTTCCCATGCAGTTCTCAGCCTATAGACTGTTACGAACATTGCTAGCAGAAATACTGATATTAATGTCATTATTGATAGAACTCAAAACTCACTGGCACTATCGAACCCGTAGTTTCATGGTCGCGCGGACATAAGTTCTCCATACATCCATATCCTGAGCTAATGTTTTCCAATCATCCGCTGTATAATCTACTTCCCTCAAATCATAGTTAATGTTATTCTTCCACCTCATTCTTGCTCTACCAACTGGGCGTTTTCCCTCTGATTTTCCTACAAGATGCTTCCATGCACGTCTTTCATTCCCCATTCGTGCCACGTGTCCTGCACATACCAGTCTACGAGACTGTTCTTATTATATCTGGCTTCCTATAAAGACCATGTTATTCACTGTTATGAAGTCTTGCCCATTCACCTGTCTGTTCATCTCTCTTTGGTCCAAAAATGTTTCTAATAACGTTATTCTCAAATACTCGCAATCTCTTTTCCTCCCTTAAAGTAACTTTTCTCATTAATGGTTTGTTGAACATTAACATACTGTTTTCTAGGACGTCCTGATTTGTGGCTGAAAGTTCCAATTATTTCATTATTTCCATTTAGCTATTTACACTGGTTATACAAACCAATAATTAATTCCCTTTCTTCTACTGTAGTCTTTCTACCTTTGTGCCCCATTCCAGCTTAATCTGCAGCCGGAATGCACACAACTACACGGTAAAGTACACAAGACTAGAGCGAATAACAACACTACCAGACCCACCCCCACTCGACTTCATGTGAACATTATGTTGACCAAAACTTAGTATTGTATCAATACTTTCTGCTTGTTAATTTTTGTTGTTCATGTAGAAATTATTTTTTACTCGTTAATTGTCATGCTAAGACAGAGGAAACTGCGTGTATTTAACTTCATAGAGTTCAATTTAAAGGTGTACATTTTTGTCTTTGTATGTAGTGAAGAAATAATGAAATTATTTATTTCTGTCTCTGTTATTTTGAAGTGTGTCAATACTTTCTGCACTAACTGTATGCACTCCATTCCTCCATACTCTGAGCTAAATTTCCATACTTTCTTGTCCTATCTGCTGGATTATTTTCCTCTGTTTTCCTACATGAACTTCCCATGTCCCTCTTTAATTTCCCTATTTGTGCCACATTTCCTTCACATCACATTCTACTAGACTTAACTCTTCTTGCTGGATGTAACAAAATACAGAGTTTATTATTATTTGTCCTTTTAGGATATCATAATGTATAAGTGTTCAAGCAATGAGCAACCATATGACCTTCTGATAAACCTCATTTCAGCTACTGTTAACTTCCTTCATCACCGTTCTTATTTGCCCATGTCTCACTGACTTTAGACAAAATAGGTCGAACAAGTGCTTTATATAATTTCTGCCTTCTGTGTCTTTGTATTTTAGAGGGCTTGAAAACCTTATTTATTACTCCACTGACTTTTATGATTTCTTTGCCATATTTCTTAAATAATGTATGACAAGTTATGTCCTAATAATTTTATAAATTATCTCGACTATTTAACTCATGCTCCAAATGGGAGTCATTGACCAATCACGTTTCAATAAATTTTGTTTTACAAACAATCACAGTCGTGTTTCACGTCGATAATTATCGAATTTTTATTATCAAAATATAGAAAGCTCGTCCTTTTTAATATTCTGAACAGGTTAGAGAAGTATTTTGCAGTGACTGACACTCTAACAAATACGTTGAATGTAAAAATAATGAACAGATTCCTTCGACCTACAAATTTGATAATTGTGTTTTTAAATACTGATTTTACTGAGTAGTTTCCAAAAAAATGAATTAATAACCTATAATGTTGGTTATAATATACAATTTCATGTGTTTCATTTTTTCTCCACTCGGGTGCATTCTTACAATATTGCGATCCTATATGGCAATAAATATTATGATCAAGTTTCAGTGATGAACAAATGAAACATAACCTATCATTTCTCATTTGTTTTCAATCATCGCCGTTTACATTAAATGTATAAATATTTTAAAATAACTATATTTAAATAATGATTTGTGAGTAAACAGCTGAATTTTATTCGTTAAATAGTCCTAACAAATGCTACTCATGATTTCCAAGTCCTCTAGATAAATTCACGATAATTTGGAAATCACTCGAGGCATTACTTATCATCAATTAGTTTTACCATTTTATTAACTTCCTTTAATCTCTCGCCTTATGGGTAATAACTAAATAACTCACTCACACTTACGAATCCGTTGGTCCATGGCCGCACGGACATAAGCTCTCCACGCATGCCTATCGGAGCCAATGCTTTCCAATCTTCCCCTGTATAATTTACTTCCCCAAATCGTTGTTAATGTTATTCTCTCATCTCATTCTTCGTCTACAAACTGGACGTTTCCCTCTGGATTTCCTACAAGAAGCTTCCATGCCCTTCTTTCAATCCCCATTCGTGCCATATGTCCTACCCATCGCAATCTACGAGACTTAACCGTTCTTATTTTATATATAGCTTCTTATAAATATGTAGCTCACTGTTAGTTAGTCTTCTCCATTCGCCTGTCTGTTATCTCTCATTGGTCCAAAAATTTATCTAAGAACTTTATTCTCAAATACTCGTAATCTCCTTTCCTCCTAAAGTAAGAGTCCATGTTTCACATTCATATAATATAACTGGGAGAATGTATATACAAGTGTTACTTAATTAGTTGGTTACGCAACTCCCGCAAGGGAGCAACTTCGCACATCTGGGGGATATGTGGTTATAGAAGAAGAAGAATAAGATGTTGAAATTTACCCTAGTAATTAAATTCATATCCAGTGTTCGCCATGAATGAGGAAAACAATAGAGAAAATCTCAGTCATGTTGGTCTGCATTTGGATTTGACATCGGAACCTTCAGAACACGATTCTGAAACCCTACCGCTTGAGTCAATTCACGCGAATATTGTTACTCAGGTATATTTCAAAGCTTTATATCGAATTCTATACTTTTTTTAACTTTGGTAATAAGCAGAGAGCGGAATCTATTTCACAATGTCGAAGGCTTACTTGTACTAGTATGACAGTACGAGAACGCACGCGTGGGGGGGATGGGGTATATCGCATGTCTGCATACCTTTCGGGCGACTCTTCTGTGAAAACATTCAAATTTGTGGGTACAGTAAGGAAATTGAGGTATAGCAAAATTGGAGATCAATAAGGATATATGTATTACCAATAATAAGAATCTCAATATGGTCTTTGCTTTCAATCTTCAATTGTGTAGTTTTGATACGTTGAATAGCCTGATAGTGCATTTGGTGTCTGCAGGGAGGGGGGAGGTATGAGCGCGTGCGTATGTGTATGTGTCTGGGGGTGTGTGTATGTGTATATGTTTGTGTGTTTTTTTTCTCTTTTTTTTTAATTTGTTTTGTAGCATTTTTTAAAAATTATTAATAGATAAAATGATACTTTTTTATATCTATACACATGGTCACTTCATGGATGAGTGTAGTTGTGTATTATTGTGTATGTAGTGTAGATATATATATATATATATATATATGGTATGATAAGAAAAATAAATGCCTGGACGGGATTCGAACCCGGATCTCTGAGTCTGTACCTCAGTGTGATATCCATTACACCACCAGGCGAATCCAATTCAAACATTTATTTTTCTTATATATGTATTATATTCCCCATTCTTACTAGATGTCGCGAGAACTCAGTTTTCACTGCCATCTAGTAGCTGACTATAACAAGTAAGCAAATTAAAGAGAACATTTTTACATTATAGCAGTGATGCTTTATCGATGTTATATATATATATATATATATATATATATATATATAATATATATGGGGGCACGCCGTAGCGTAGTGGTTAAGGCACTGAGCTACAAGCCGGAGGGTCGAGGGTTCAAGTCCCGTTGGGGTCAGGATTTTTAAAATGACCCAAACCCTCTGGCGGCATTATGGCCCTGGGGTCGACTCAGCCTCAAACGGAAATGAGTACCAAACGCTTGTTCTGGGGGTAAAGGCGGCCGTCACGCAGGGCTGACAACCCGGCTGACATAAAGTGCCGATTGTCTAGATAAAGTGGGAGCCTAAACCTCCTACTACCCCAAGGGCCTCCGGGCCTGTTGTGGTATCACTTCACTTCATATATATATATATATATATATATATATATATATATATATATATATATATATATATACATATACGCACACACCGTGTCCACAAATATAGTAACATACTTTAAACTACTACTACGTCGCTTTGGATAATCGTATCTAAATGAAATTGGTGACAATCAAAAGAGAAACTCAAAACGTTTTGTGCATGGTAACAATGTCGACAATGGAGAATAATGGACAACAATACATAAACTAAACTAAACTAAGACAACCCTTGAGGATACCAGACACAGTCTCTGACGAAACGTCGGGGAACTTCAAGCTTCGAGACCACGGCCTACTGCCCGGAAATCTTCTTCAAGATCATCATAGCAACTCCGGCCGTGAAAGCCTAAGTCAATACATAAATTTAATTATGTTTTTTGTGATCGATGTGGGTTCATTGTTGGATATTTAGCAGATAGCGGTGTCTGTAGTGTCACTCATGGGGGACACAGTCAGTGTCTATGAGGTGTAGCAAAAACGTTTTTAGGTTCTCTTTTGATTGTCGCCAATTTCATTTAGATACGATTATCCAAAGCGACGTCGTAGTAGTTTAAAGTATGATACTATATTTGTGGACACGGGTATTTTTTCATTGTTTTGTTACATATTTATGTAGGTATTTGTTGATATGATTTTTTTTATTCATGGAAAAATAATGCATGTACGACCAAGCAGGCCCGTGCACAATGTAAATGTATTTCCTTTCTTTTGAAAAAAACTGACAAATTCCATTCCATTAAATACAAAGATTGCTCTAATGCATGCACATTTGTTTTCGTTTTGGGTGATATTTCACTACACGTAAGATCAGGTACGCGCAATATCAACTACTTACATACTCTACAATAACTCAATGTTGTTTATTACTTCTTTCTACATGGCCGAGCTCTCTTCACCGCCCGGTAGGTATATGACATCCCCAAATCACCCTCTGTCGCGCATTCTCGAGTAGTCTATACCAGTACAAGTAAGCTTCGACATTGTGGAACAGATTCCACTCTCTGCTTATTACCAAAGTTATAAAACTTTTAAATATACCCGAGTAACAGTATTAACTATTCAGGTCACTATATAAAATTTTAATATAAAATTTATACCTGAAATCCTTTGTCGTTCTCATTTATCAACAGTATAAATTTTGTAGGAGACCTTTCGAAAACATGTTTCAACTTCTGCTTATAGTTTGGTGCTGACTATTGCTAGTAATGATTTTATAAAGAGGGTTTAGGTCATTGGGTTTTTTCTCATTTAACCTTCCGTTGGGCGCATCTGATCTGAGAGGCACAGGTTGTAAATTTTGTCCCATTCCTCTGCCATCAAGCGGCATTAACGACTGGGCATCTGGATAGCTGTTTCTTTTTACCTGCTGTAAACAACCACCCCACTCAGTTTGCTCTTGACACGACGGGTTGTAAATATTTCGTTTAGAGAAGCTCATTGCGCCCGAAGTCGTTACATTATTGAAGATGTGTATTTTGAAAATATTTGCAAAAGGAAAATTATTTATTTAACTTATTTAGACTAAATAATGTTATATTCTTGAATAATTTTGCTAAAGCATAGGCTAAATGTGAACTAGTTTCATGTATATTTGAACAAAACCAAACTTGTTCTTACTTTTATAGCTTGTTGTTTGGATGCTTATCACAAATGTTTAATCAATATTATGTCCAATAAAAATGTTTTCTAGCAGAAAATTTTGAATATATTATCCTTTGGACATCCATAACAATAACATTTCTTCGACTTCCCGTTGTTCAGAGTGGCAAACAGTGTGTTAAATAAGTTTTTTAAGCGTGTGCTGATGAGGCACATTGCGCCCGAACTCGAAGGTCTGAATATTGCGCCCGACGCAAGGTTAAAAGGTATTTGTTCGTAGTTTCCTTTATCATTTCGATCTGTTTTTCGACGTATCGTTTTCTCTCTGTAAAATCGATAATACGTTATCTATTGTGTTAAATTGGTGGCCTGCTTCTTTTACGTGTTTAGAAAAGCTTGATTTACCCTCATTGTTTATGAAATTTATAAAATGTTAATTAAATCTTGTAGTAAATTTCTTGTAGCTCTGCCAATACAGCATTTGTTACAGCTGTTGTATTTTAATTTGTAACAGTCAGTACCAAACTACAAGCAGAAGATGAAACATGTTTTCCAAAGGCCTCCTACAAACTTTATCCTTCTTCGTCACGGTTTAGGCTTCTTGCTAGTCTATTTCAGTTCCACATTGCTCCGCTTTCCATTTTTTTTGGTCTTTCAAAACTTCTCCTTTCTCTTGGTAAATAGTTATATGGTGCTTTTGGTATTCTGTTCTCAGTCATCCTTCCTAAGTGTTATTTCCAGTTTGTTCTGTATTTCACTTTTGTTGTGTTTAATACCTCTAATTTTAGCTGCTGTCTTATATCTGTGTTGCGTTTTTTTTTTTGTCTGTTCTTTGATATCCTGGTATTAGTCTGAGCAATTTCATTTCAATAGCTTGGATTCTGGCAGATTGTTGTGTTGTCACTATCCAAGTTTTGGATCCGTAAGTAATAATAGGAACTGCCATTGTCTTGTATAATTTCATTATAGAGTATTTTCTGGCTTTATTTTTCAAAGTTCTTTTTAGTATTCCTGTTATATAATTAAACTTATTTAGTTTGTTATTTATATCTGTTTCCGTTGTGTATGATATTTCGCAATCTAGCAAGTTATATTTTGTCACTTGTTCTATTTGGTTTTTTCTAATATTATCTTTTTCCGAACTGGTTGAACGCCCTTGAAAGCCATTGTTTTTTGTTTTTCTGATGTTGATTTTTCAATTAATATCTGGACATCTGCAAAAGCAAAAGCTAATGTTTTTATAATTAGATTTCTTAAGTTAATACCCCAGTTGTTATTTGTTTCCATGATCTTGCCATGTCAAAATAAATGGTAAAAAAGTTATTGATAATGGAAAACCTACAAAATTTATATTGTTGATAATTGAGGACAACTGTGGATATCCTGTACTAATTCTATATTAAAATTTTATATAGTGATCTCAACGGAGTATCGTAATATATTTTTAAAATACTATCAAGCCTTCGATAATGTGGAACAGATTCCGCTCTCTAGCAATAAGTTTTTTGAATTTTATTTGTGTCTATATCGTATGCATTTCATCTGCATTACAGTGCCACCAACTCCGGTGAAACCGTGGGAAGTCTCCATACATCACAACTTTATGGTGAAGTCGACAAGAAATATCACTCTCAGGGAAACGTGGAGTTTGTGGCACTGTGAGTACCAATTACAATTACTACCTCTTCAATCAATAAAACTAAATAATTGGTCACACATAGAAATACTTTATATAATGCAAGTGGAAATATTTAAAATGTAGTAATCACAACAGAAAATCTAAAAATTTATGACATGCAAGTTAACACAGTAGAATCACTTAAATATCTAGGTACCAAAGTAAACTGACATAATGCATTAGAAGAGGAAATTAAGGAAAGATTCGTAAATCCGAATAAAGCTTATTTTGTAAATAGAACCTTACTTAAAAGCAAATTAATATCAAAAACAGCAAAAATGAGGTTATACAAAACACTCATTAGACCAGTATGCTAGTGAAATTTGGGTCCTAAAAGAAACAATAAAACAGAAATTATTAATTTTTTTAAAGGAAAATTCTAAAACTAATATTTAGACCAAATAGAGGAAATGATAACTGTTAGTGAAGCAAAACAGATAACGAACTAAACAAAATAATCAAAATCAGAATATAGTAAACCATATAAGATCGCTTAGAATTGGTTGGCTGGGACATTTAATAAGAACGGATGATCAGAGACGGTTAAGAAACTCTATAAATGGAAACCTATAAGGAGGTAGAGTAGTTGGAAGACCGAAGTGACTAACTTGAATATGGCAAAAGACAGTTTGGCATGGAGGAGGATTGTTGAGAAGGCCAACCTTTGAAGTTATCGCGCCTTAGGATGATGATGATGATGATGATGATGATGATTGATGATGATGATGATGATGATGATGATGATGATGATGATGATGATGATGATGATGATGCTGATAATGGAAATGGACAGTTAATGACAAATGAGGAAAATTTTGAAGTGACTGAATTCAAATACCTAGGAACAATAATTTCAAATAGGAATGAGATGCGCAAAGAAATGAAACATAGATTCAGTTTTGTAAATGAATGCTATTGTGCATTACAGCGACTCTTGTCGTCCCAACTCCTTTCTAAAAAGGTTAAACTGAAAATATATAAAACTGTTATTCTCCCAATTGCATTATATGGGTGCGAAACATGGACTCTTACTTTAAGGGATGAGAAAATTTTACGAGCATTTGAGAACAAAGTACTTAGGAAAATGTTTAGACCAAAGAGAGATAAACAGACATGTGAAAGGAGAAGACTAAATAATAGTGAACTACATGATCTTTATAGGAAACCAGATATAATAAGAACAGTTAAGTCTCATAGACTGCGTTGGACAGAACATTTGGTACGAATGGGTAATTAAACAGGTACATGCAAGCTTTTTGTTGGAAAACAAGAGGGAAAACACCCAGGTGGTAGATCAAGAATGAGGTGGAGGAATAATATTAATCATGATTTGAAGGAAGTAGATTATACAGAGGTTGATTGGAAAACATTAGCTCAGGATAGGAATGTTTCGAGAGCTTATGTCTGCGCGGCCACGAACCTACGGGTTCTATAGTGCCAGTGAGTTAGTTAATTACTTAATTTCTTCAATCGGCTTCGTTTTGTCTGGTGGTTGTGTTCCTTCATTCTATTTCTAGGGTCACGGGTTCAAACCCAGCCGGGGTCGATGAATTTTTAGGGTGGAAACATTCAAGAGATGGGAAAGACTTTAAGCTGTGGATCCCAAGTCTGAAGATATTCGGGCTCATGTAAAAACCTTAAGCCTAAATTATTGTCCCTGAGTAAAATTCAACCGACATTCCCCATCCAAATAATACGTTAGTTGCCTACTAAATGTCTCCTCTAGGCCAAGCCCGATGAAGACTTAATTTTTGTCATTGTGAGTCATAAGAGAGAAAATGTATTTAAATAATGTTGTCCGTTACACATTTAGCCCATTGTAATCCAATAATAGAATACCGACATATAAAAACATTAAAATGGGTTTAATTTAAATAACAGCTGAACCGGGTCACGTTTTGGCGTGGCTCAATATGATATAAAATGAATTGGAAATTGTCATAGAAATACTCTAAAGTCACTATTACCTCAAGCCTTGGGTGAAACATTTCAATTCATCTTATCCACACCTAAGCTATGGACTATTGCAGAGATTGTATATAGTTTACATTGGAAAAATCACTAAGTAGTGTAACTATTCAATGGAGTCATGTCATCAGCTACGGCTGGAAACATGTAATGAAGAATGAATGAATGGGAAAATAAATAAAAGCATTGTAGTGAACGTAGAATTACTGAGAAAATACATAATTCAATTCAGTACCATGCCTTCCGTTGCTGTAATTATGCGGATTAAAATGAAACGAAGAAGATAGATTTTTTTACAGAAAATGTTTGTTTCTTACTGTAAGATAGTGGATTGGTTACCATTTTTTTGTTTGTTCGTTTTCTGCATAAGCATACATATCATACTCTGGAGCATACGACATTTACGGTAATTGCCCTTGAGAGAAGCAATCGTTTGCTAAATTTAAACCACACATTTGCAAATATTGCCCTTGCACTTTATTGATAGTCATAGCGAATGCAAGACGTGTTGGAAATTGAAGTCGATTGCATTTGAAAACGCGCATTTTCTAATTGAAACGTTGTGCCAAAACTTAATTTTACTACAAAAATACGCGCCTCTTCGAATGTAACGTTGTGTCAAAATTTAAATTCAATCGACCGATTACTTATCGAGTTTCCCTATCATAAACATGCGCAGCCTGATACGTTACATGTAAAAATGTATCAGTCAATCGTTTCTACATTCAGAATTATTTAACAACAATTATTTCTTCTTCTTCCCCCACTTATAGGCTTGCCGTCTTGAGTTTCCATTTATTTCTACCATTCCAAGCTCCTTCTTCTAAATTCCTGTCATCCATTATAATTTTGATATACGTTTTCCATTTTTACATTTCCATCTTGGTCTGCCGTATTTATTTCTTCCAGGGGGTGACCATTTGTTAGTCATCTTTCATTTTCCATTCTTTGTACATGACCCTACCATTTAAGTGTTTGATTATCAATCCTCTTAACAACAGATGTGGTTACATTCATTTATCTCCAAAGGAATTCATGTCTTGTTTTTTGGAAGCTTATTCTAAGATAATCAGATTCAACTGTTCTAATTTTATTATTTTGTAATTCCGTCAAAGACCTAGTTTCACTTCCATATGACAAACTATTCTGTATTTTGCTCTTATAAATTTTCATTTTAGTTTTCTTTGTAATATGTTTGTCCAAATTATTCCATGTAATGTCTTAGTTGCGTCTTTTCCATTGCAAATTTAGTCTGTACATCTCTCTCACAGGTACCTAAACTTGTAATTATTGACCCAAGATATTGAAAAATGTACTTTTTTTTTATTTCCCTGTTTCAAGTATGAAGTCATCCACATCCTTTCCCAAACACATATATTCTGTTTTTTTGTAAATTTATATTCAGTCCCCATTTTGTATATTCTTTCATTAGTTTATTTAACATATATCTCACATCCTCTTCATCCCTGCAAAAATTATTTGATCATCTGCAAACAATAATCAATGTAGTACTTTCCTCCTATAGCAATACTAATTTGAGAACATTTTAAACAATACATTAAGAGCCTGGTCTAGATAAATGTTAAAAGAATTGGCGATAATCTGCATCCCTGCTCAAGGCCTTTATTCACTGTAAATTCTTCTGTTAATTTCTTCTGTATTTTTACTCTAGCTTTTGTATTACTATAGATCCTCCTAATAATATCAATCAATTTATCACGTATATTCATATTTCTCATTGCCGTCTATAACAATTGTCCAGGTACACTATCATACGCCATTTCTAAGTCAATAAAAGTTATATGTAGTTATTTATTTTTTGCTAGGGTTTTGTCTTGTAATTGTCTAAAACAGAAAATATTGTCAATACATGAACTTCCACACCGGAATCCGCATTGTTATTCTCTTAACTTACCTTTTATCTCCTTCAGTTTAAAATTTATTATTTTACTACAATTCTTAGCTGTTGAAGGTAAAATACTTATACCTCTACAATTGGAACACAGGTTTTCATCATCTTATTGTTTTTTTAAATAGGAGTAATAAACAATAAATTCCAGTCTTCTGCGATTTCGTCTCCAATTTCAATTTTGTTAAAAAAGGTTTTTTTAGGAGTTTGGTCTGAATATTTCCTGGTCCTAGTACCCTCCCATTGATTGCCTCTTTGAAAGGTCGTTCTACTTCATCTTCTGTTATCTCTGGAGTGTCAAATTTATAATTCTACATCCGTACCTTGAAGTTGAAACTCATTTCTATTTTCTTGAAGTAAACCTATAATGTTGCATCCATTCTGATGGTCTTATCAACTGAATGTTAATCTTCTTTCTTTCTGATTTCCTGACATTTTGTAATATTTTCCAAACTTCTTTGGATCTAGCATATCCAACCGAATTATCCATATTCGAGCATAATATTATTGCAGTATTCATTTTTTGCTCTCACTTCCGCCTTTGTTTTAAGGTGACATATTCATTTCGATATGCTTTCGAGTGATCTGATAACCATTTCACTGTGCTTTAGTTTTTTCTTCTACTATTTTTTTAATATCGTGATTAAACCATTCATTATTTATTTTTAATTCAAGATTTTCTATCCCAAGTGCTTCTAAAGCTGCTGAATGTATACTTTCCTTTAATTGATCATAGATTTCTACTGCAGATTTGTTTAAATTTAATTTGTTTTTGTTTTAATCTTGTTTGCAAAATATATTTTATATTCTCATCATAGAGTAAACTTACTTTACGTATATAATTGTTCATTCAAAAGGGTTGTATTTATTCTGTCATCCGTTACTTCAATATATATTTTTTCCCTATTTGTTAATATGAATTTTCCCAAATTAATATAATGATCACTTCTGCAATCTGGTTTTCTATACACTCTAACAGCTTTCACTATCGTATCACGTTTTTGTTTCATAATCATATAATCAATTATTGAGACTTTTTGTTGTCTGTTCCCATGTTAATTAAAATATTAATTCTTCAGAAGAAATTATAATATCCTTGATGAATTAAAGGGCATGTATTATCCCGTTGGGTGGGCGTTGCGTGAATATCCGCGTCAAGAAAGCCTTCACTCAGTGGGAGTTACGGATATATTCAGCAAGATATATATTTTTTTTTCTAAGGTATTTGACATTGCAGGAACACAAAACTTTGAAGATCTGTTCTGCATGGGTATGGCATCTAGTGTGATTTTTTCAAATCCCTTTGACCGGTCTCTTAAGGGTTTCTTATTACATGAGTGAAAATCACATATCATGTATGTGCGCAAGAACGGACTAACGTATATCGGTAACTGGCCAACTATATAACATTCACGATAAAATATAATTCACTAGACGTGTTCAGAAAAAAACAGATACCATCTGTGTGTTCAACATAATACATCACTCAACTCAGATTAGCCTTAAACCTTAATGCAAATACGATCTAGGTTAATGAAAAAATAATAACTCTGGTACAGTTTCTTGTATCCTCACATTCACACGTCTAAATGAGAGGTCTGTCTTTTATCACAGAAGAAAAATATTACACAAACATTCAATTGGGGTTGCTAGCTTTTACCCTCCATTCTCCAGTCTTGAAGTAACTAGTTAGAAGTTCGAACGTGTTATTTCACTTCTAGTTTTTTTTCACTTCGTATTTTTTATAAGCTTCTTACAATTTACTGAAAATATGAATGGTTTCTAAAATGAAGTTATCTATCATTCATAATACTAACAACAATAATACCCAGTGACTTCTCAACACATTAGTCTTCAATAACGCCACTGATAATATCTGATGACGTCAATAATCACTATTACTACAATAAAAATTACTGATTGTACAGATATTTTTTTACGGTATATTCAAGTTCTAAAAATAAAAAAATAGTGATTCTTTGTAACAACTCAAAACTGATAGTAATTAGTAACGCCACTGGTCATATGTGTTGTAAAATTATAATATTTATACAGTGTTAAAAGAGATTGTATATTTAAATTATAAACGTCGGAGTAAATTGCCAATATAAATAAATAAATTAATTAATTTGTATATATATATATATATATATATATATATATATCCTAAATGCTTCCCTCCATGGTATCTTTACCTTGTCGTGGTGGAGTGGCTTGCGTGCTTAAATGATCCTGAGAGCTATGCCGGCGGTAGCATTGCTGCCGATAGGGTTACGCATGCCGGACTGGTCGAAGGTGATAAGCCAGACGAAAAAGTACCTTGGTCGAAAGAGTGACGATCTTTCACCGTAAAAATTCAGCCGTCAAGAAATGGGTTCAACTGGGGTAAAATTTTCCGGAGGTCAAATAGTCCCCCATTCGGTTCTCCGGGCGGGGACTACTTCAGGGAACTCATGCCAAAGGCTTAAACATAGGCACATCTTCCTAGGAACATGGAATGTTAGGACTTTATACAATAGCGGGGCACTATATATTAACGCGGGAATCAGATAAATCGCCCTTGGATATAGTCGCTTTAGAGGAAGTTAGGTGGCCAGGAGAAGGTAGTCAGGAATCAGGAAGCTTTGCATTAGGCCTATACTACGGGGATGCAGAAAGACCTGCATTTCGAACGGGTTTTTTAGTCAGAAGGAGGATCCTATCCGCTATCTGAGATATTAAGTTTGTTAGTGATAGGATATCATACATAATTCTAAAGGGTAAACAACATGATTTTATAATTGTAAATGTACATGCCCCCACAGAAGATGAAGATGACAAGATCAAGGATGAGTTCTATGAAGAATTAGATGCTTATTTGATAGCCTTTCACGATATCATAAGAAAATTGTCTTAGGAGATTTTAATGCAAAAGTGGGGCGGGAAGATATATTCAAACCAACAATAGGCAAATTCAGTCTTCATGAAGATAGTAACGACAATGGGGTTAGATTAGTCACATTTGCGACATCGAAGAATCTCATTGTTAAGAACACAACATTTCAGCATAAGGATATTCATAAATACACCTGGACGTCCCCAGATGGAGAAACTCGAAGCCAGATAGATCATGTATTAGTGGATAAACGCTGGCACAGTAGCATCATCGATGTTAGATCAGTTAGAGGACAGACTGCAATTCGGATCATCATCTGGTCAGAGTGAAAATCAGACAACGGCTATCGCTTATGAGAGGAACAAAAGCTAAAGACGATTCTGTAAAATTTGAATAAAAAACTTGAAAAGTGATGAAATGCGGCAAGAATACCAAATCAAAATTGCTAATAGATTTGAAGTAATGGAATCTTCAGATGACAATGTGGCAAACGAAGAAGAAACTGATATAAATAAATAATGGGAGGCTATAAGAGATACTAGTAAATTGTCAGCATCAGAAAGCATTGGTTGTTTAAAAAAGAGGCAAAACAAGAAATGGTTTGATGAGGAATGTGCCGACATTGTAAAGAAAAGAAAGCAAAAATGAAATGGTCACACGAGCAAATGAGGTAAATTTAGGTAGTATTAGACGGGAAACCACCAAGTTACTAAAGAGTAAAAAGAGGGAATATTTGAGAGAGAACATTAATGATCTTGAAATTAACACAAAAAATAGGAACATTAGAGAATTATATCAGGGAATTAGTATAGAGAAGAAAGGGTTTCAGGCTAGAACAAACATAATTCGGAATGAAAATGGGGATGTGATTGCAGATTCCTGGAGTATATTAAATAGATGGAAAAGTTACTTTAATCGGCTATTAAATGTACATATAGAACAGGACATTGAGAAGGATAATTTACAGACAGCAGAAATGCTAGTCGCAGAACCAAATGCATTGGAGGTTGAAATGGCGATTGAAAAATTGAAGAAGTATAAAGCATCAGGTTCAGATGAGATCCCAGCTGAACTGATAAAATCAGGGGGAGAGAAATTGATGGACAAGATACGTTGGTTGCTTAGTATTATTTGGGAAAAATAAGCTCTTCCATATGAATGGAAGGAATCGATTTTCGTACCAATTTATAAGAAAGGAGATAAAACTGATTGCAACAACTACAGGGGCATCTCATTACTTTCAACTTCGTACAAAATTCTTACAAATATATTAGTAGGCAGACTTACTCCTTATAATGATGACATTCTAGGAGATCATCAATGTGCATTTAGAAGAAACAGGTCTACAACAGATCAGATTTTTAGTATAAGACAGATTTTAGAAAAGAAATGGGAATATAATGGTACTGTACATCAAGTATATGTAGACTTCAAAAAAGCATATGATTCAATTAAGAGGGAGAAGTTATATAGTATCTGCTGGAGTTCGGAATTCCTAAAAAGTTAAAAATGTGTCTAAATGGCTCAAAGAGTAGGGCGCGTGTAGATAAACAGTTTTCGGACACTTTTGAAATCCAGAATGGATTGAAGCAAGGAGATGCACTATCTCTTCTACTATTTAATTTTGTACTAGAGTACGCCATTAAATCTTTAGAGAATGAGGAAGGCTTACAACTCCGATTGAGGGTCTTTCCACTTTTCAGCGGTTGCCCTTTTACCAGCCGGCTGCTGGCCCTTCACACCCACATGTGGCAATCACATAGGTAGATGATCAACAGCCAGTGTAGGGGTGACATGTGGTTAGCATGTCGAGTCCCCCAGCCGTTACAGCTGGTTCCTCAACCTGGAGCCGCTACTTATTGTAGCTACCCAATTGCCTCACGATGCTGCGTGGGCATCGGTCCCATACTGGCCGAAATACCATGAGAAAATTTCTTCCCCCATGGAGACTCGAACCAGCGCAAGTCCCGTAGCTCTGCGCCAAGGCTTCCTACCTTAACCGCTCGGCTACGGCGCTTACAACTCAATGGTATTAATAAGCTGTTAGTTTATGCTGATGATGTAGTATTATTGGCCGATAGCGAGGAGATACTAAAGGACAATACGCACACACTATTGAGTAACACTAAAATTAGGACTGGAAGTAAATATTAATAAAACTAAATATATGGTCACTCGTACAAATTCATTATATAATGGAAATGGACAGCTAATGAGAAATGAGGGAAATTTTGAGGAAGTGGCTGAATTCAAATACATAGGAACAATAATCACAAATAGGAATGAGATGCACAAAGAAATTAAACATAGGCTCAATTCTGCAAATGCGTGCTATTATGCATTTCAGAGACTCTTGATGCCCCAACTCCTTTCAAAAAACGTTAAACTGAAAATATATAAAACTATTATTCTACCAGTTATTTTATATGGGTGCGAAACATGGACTCTTACTTTAAGGGAGGAAAGGTGATTACAAGTATTTGAGAATAAAGTTTTTAGGAAAATTTTTGGACCAAAGAGAGATGAACAGACAGGTGAATGGAGAAGACTACATAACAATGAACTACATGGTCTTTATAGGAAGCCAGATATAATAAGAACAGTGAAGTCTCGTAGACTACGATGGGCAGGACATGTTGCACGTATGGGGAATGAAAGACATGCACGGAAGCTTCTTGTAAGAAATCCAGAGGGAAAACGCCCAGTTGGTAGACCAAGAATGAGGTGGGAGAATAACGTTAACTATGATTTGAGGGAAGTAGATTATACAGGGAATGATTGGAAAGCATTAGCTCAGGATAGGGATGTATGGAGAGCTTTTGTCTGCATGGCCATGAACCTACGGGTTCGATAGTGGCAGTGAGTAAGTAAGCAAGTAAGTAAGTATGTCCTAAATGCTTAGTTTATATCGATGATATAACGCCACTGATGACAGACACCATGTAACCCCAGAGTTAACATTTATTGCATTTAAGAGATTTACATACTTTTTAATATTCATTACATGTAATATAAATAATGTTTTCCAATTTACTTTTAAATTGAACACGAGAAGACACTTGTGCCGTTTTTGTACTAAAGTTGGAAAAATAAAAATATGAAATTTCGATTAAAAAATATGACCAAATGAAAGAGAATGGTTGTTTTGTATGATATTTGATGAATATGTTACAAATGTTTACTCCCTGTACTTTTTATAATGTTTTAAATTAAAGGAAGAAAAGACTCCCTACAGAGCTGTAGAACTGCACTAGCTAGGTGCCCAGTTACGGGGTTTGGTACCCATAATAGATTGAAACATCAGAATTGTGATATATTATTACATTCCCTTTGTTTGAAAGTTCGCGGGCGCTTGTTGACATTCGGCATTGGGAAATTTTCGTTTTCTAAAAGTGTCTTTCGAGACGAATTGTCTTCTCGAAGGTTTGCGAGCGCTGACCGTCCCGATCCTTCGTCCCGGGTTATTTAAACTAGGCAAAGTAATTGATAGTAGATAGTGGTGTGTTATCCGGGACATCGGGCGTGATCCTACAGTATTTTATTTCTTTTAAAAAATGCAATAAATTCCACTATTTATAACTCGGAGAGTTAAGTGCATTAACAAGTGTGAAGAAGTAGACTATCGATGAAGGACTTAAAAAAAAGGATAATAATTTGAGTTTCTGAAGAACAGTACTGTAAACTAAATAAAGAAAATTGAAAATGTTCGCGTAAAACCGTTGTGAACGTATTGAAGTTCTCCTGTTCCCACGTCATCAGTACCTAGTGACAATATCAACATGTGCACCGTTTGTCTTAAGGCAGTTATATGGTACCCACCAAGTGATAAAATATCGCAGGGACGTCCTCCGAAGATATAGTTGCATTATTTTTTTTTTGTGGACCGGTACCTATTAGGGAATACATTATGGAAATTATGAAGATGTAGCTAAATTCGAATACCCATGAACAATAATTATAAAGAGGAATAAGGTGCAGAAAGAAGGAAATACGTTACAGGGGCACTTGTTATCCCAACTTCTCCCAAAAAATGTTAGACTAAAAATAAAAATATGTTATTCCTGCTATTATATGGAAGCGAAACATGAACTATTATTTCAAGGAGGAGAAAAGTTTACGAGTTTAGAGAATAAAATTCTTAGGAGAATCTTTGGACCATAGACAGAGGAACAAACAGGCTAATAGAGAAAACTACATAGCAGAGAGCTACATGATTTTTATAGGAAATCAGATGTAAATAAGATCAGTAACATTTCTTAGACGTCCACCGCTGTGGTCTCGGGATAGCGTGCTGCCCCAGGTTTTGTCTTTTCGACATTCCTGCTTTCTCTCCTGGCATGGCGTACTTGTAACCCACTTATGAGGTTGGGGCGCCTGGAAGGCGGAGTTACGTTGCCCCGATGATATGATGGGTGATAATGATGATAATGGTGTGCCAGGAGAGTCCCTAATCCTAAGCTTTACCTAAGATGAATATGAATGATGATGATTGCGATGGTCATATGATTTCGGGGACCGTTTGGGCCTTAAAATTTTCCTGACATTTGTCTTACAGGTGAGGAAAAACCCCGATAAAAACCTCACCCAGAAAAACTGTCCCGACCGGGGATCGAACCGGGCCCGCTGCGTGACAAGGGAGCACGCTACCCCGAGACCACTGCGGTGGACTATAATAATAATAATAATAATAATTATTATTATTATTATTATTATTATTTTTAGCGTGCTTATAATTTTATGGATTTATAAATTTGTAATTTAGTTCCTATTCTTATGTTTTTATAATAATAATAGTAATAATAATAGTTATTATTATTATTATTATCATTATTATTATCATTATAATAATATTATATAATAATAATTATTATCATTATTATTATTATAATAATATTATATTTTTATCATTATCATTATTAAATATTGTCATTATCATTATCATCATTATCATTCTTATTACTATTATTATTATTTATTATTATTATTATTATTATTATTATTATTTATAAACAGGTTTACAATGTAAAATATATTCCTGTGTCTAAAGCGTTTTAATTTTTTTCTTCCCTCTCCATTCTCTATCTTCCCATTCCAATTATTCCAGACATGGCTCCCTCATACCTCTTCTCATATCATCCATCCATTTAAATCTAGGTCGACCTCTCTTTCCTTTCCCAGTTGGAATCCATTCCAAAGTTCTTTTGGGTACTCTTGTCTCTGGCATTCTATCTGTCTCACAAAATCTAATATTAAATTTTAATCTCTCATTTGTTGTTTGATGATTGGATTTCTAATTTTTTGTCTAATTGAGCATCTAAAACAATCCATTTCAGTAGACAAGTTTTGAACTCAATTTTTTATTTAACTGCCTAATTTCTGCACCGTATGTTAGCGTGGTTCTAATTTTATGGATTTATAAATTTATAATTTGGTTCTTATTCTTATGTTTGTGCCGGGTGTCTATTAAAAACCCACGCTCTGCGCCGCCGTCTATCGTCTTTTGTTTCCGTTGTATATATTAGCGTAGAGTTCATAACAATCAAGGTTATTATTCAAAAAGCCTTTGCCCGGGCCCATAAGAAGCAAATATTGATTCATCTTTCTTTTCCAAACACTTAAACATCAATCAACAATATATCTTAAAACACTTGAGTAATCTATGATTCTTGGTTAAACTGGATGTATCATTATTATTATTATTATTATTACTACTATTATTATTATTATTAACCATGAAAGCTAGACGGGAAAAAGGAAGCTTGTATGATCTCCTAAATAAGTAAGTTTATGTACGGGAATATATCGAACAGCAGCATGCACATCAATAATTTGAACATTAAACAGGATGTATATAAAATGATGTTTAATATAAACAAGACGTCTGAAGTATAGGAAAAATATAACAAATATAAATATTGATCATTCTTGAATTTAAACAAAAATATAAATAATAATCATTAACATAAAAAAATATATCATACCTCACTCAAACAAGTTCATTCATACAAACAGTTCAAGCCAGAGTGGCTTTCCCTGGTCCTCCGGACCAAAACTCAAACCACGCCACTCGCGTGCTCCAGACGACGTAGTCTCGACATAAAGTTCCGATCAAATGATAATGTTCTGAATGTGCGTAGCGTATTTGAGCGTTCCGAGGTAGAAGGGGAGATGCGCAGCACAAACAGCGCAACAGGAGAGGTAAAAAGGAGAGTGGCGGTAGATGCATAGAGAAGGGATATTGGCATTGTTCACGAATCTTTCTGTTCAAGGGGGATAACGGCATTGCAGTTGCGAACCGAAAATCGCACTTTCGGTTCAATATCTCCTCCTCGGGCCCTCCGGGTAAGAACAGTCCCATAAATTTCCAAACAATGAAAGAAATCCCAACAAGTCTTGTAGACTTAACCCTCTTAGAGCCAGGCCTGACTGCGTGTGCTAGGAGTTTAAATGCCAAAGCCGTCACGGCCGGCTTTAAAGTTACAGCATTTAAATTGCCAGAAACGATTTGATCGGCCGTCTAAATTTTGCATAGTTTAACTAATTTTTTGGCATCCTATAGTAAAGGAATGCAACTTGCGTGTTAGGGGAATCTTTCGACCTTTCTTTAATATATTTATGAGGGTGTTTTGGCTTTCACTAGGGTAGTTTTACAAGTTAAAAACAAGCTCCTTCAGTTAGTTGCAGATGTTAAGTGTAGATTTTCAAGTCGCAATGGCAAGCGGTTCTAGTGAAATTTTTAAAGCTGGTGTAGATGGCGAAAATTGAATTTAGTATTTTGATCAATGTGAAGTTTATTCCGATGGATTATTTTCCGCGGGTGACAGTGATGATTTAGGCTCTGATAGTAGTGACGGAACTCCAGACACACCCCCGAATCACCACATATGAAAAAAAAAAAAAAAAAAAAAGGCATTTACACGCTTCTAATGGAGCTTCCTCGGTTCAATTTGATATACAGGTAAATGAAGATAATGGTAATATTACCTGTGATGACGACGATGGCGATGAAAACGATATTGAAAATTTCAGAGAAATATTTCCTACCGAACCTGACCCAAATCCTGAGCCTCCTTTCATATTCATGGAATTGCCTGGACCAAAACATACGCCTCCTCCTGATTCCTCTCCAATATCTTATTTCAGATTGAAAGGTTATTTATTATTAATGCGAGATTTATTATTAAGGCTTCAAAATCCATTGTAATATATGTTTCTCTATTAGGCTAAATTTAGTGATAGGTTTATACTTTTTTCATTAGTGTTGGTGTTAATTTTAGTGTCTACAAAACATTAGTGTTAATTAACAGTTACTAAAAATAAAGATTGAGTTATTCAGCAACAAGTCTTCTTTCCAGAAAGTTTAAGTGAGTACCATAAGAATAATTATTATATTTAATTAACTCAGATATTTTTCCTTCTCTCTCTCCCCCTCTCTCTCTCTTTTTTTTTTGCTAATCGTATTCGATGTAGATTCGATGTTTTATGTGATTTCGTAATAGAATGAATGCACTTCGTTATAGTATTTTTTTTACCGTTGTAATATCAATTTTAAAACAACTTGTTTAAGTTAAAAGTATTAAAAAATATTTCACCGTGCACAAATATCATGTTTAGTTAAATGTATTAATAGTACTTCACAATAATTAAAGACAATATTTTCATTAATCGATTGTGTTATGTATGGGCACTCTATTCCATAAGTTTTAAATTATAATTCGTTATACTTGTTTATTTATTTGCAAATATTCAGAGTCGTGTATTTTCAGCCAAAAATGCGTGGCAATTCACAGTATGCTAGTCTAGCGGATCGCTGGCAGCCAACAGCTGACCGTAACTAGCCGACAGGTTCGGCACTCGGCACTAAGAGGGTTAAGTCACTATGAAGTTGTTCCGATGATACTAGATGGCGAATCCCACGTTGGGAGGGCACGGTAACACTACATGATTCCGAGCGGAAAACTTTATCACCATTTCATCGTCCCCAAAATTAATATCACCACACCAGCTTCTTCGTCGACCATCCAGGCGCTGTAAATAAACTCAAATCTTGCTGATGACACAACCGCCATAGTCGCACTCAGCGGTGTTCCAGGTGAAAACAGGGTGACGATACAACAACATGGATTGCCGGATCGCAATCCCGATCAACCGCTCCCCTGGAATCCGTAGTTGCAGAACCAACATTTCGGCCAGCTGGGCACTCGGGGTCGGCCGAAGTCACCAAGTACTCGACTGCCAAAGGTTCCATGTTCCTCCGCTATGCCAATATGAGGGAAGGGTAAACTGAAATAATAAAACAGCCAGAAACAGAAAACGGAACCTCAAGAGTTTTTTATCACAGATATTACATAATACTATTTTAAATAAGTAGTATTATATTTTGTCCTTCACAAAACATCAGTGGCAATAATCCACTACAGGACATACTTTTACTTGACTAACGTGCTGCTCGGTTACGTGGCCATCGACGCTTTCTAATTTATAGTTACCCTTATTTTATAATTTAGACTACGTCTTAGAAATACAAAACCTGGTCCACATGTACACAAACTTTCTCAGGAGTCCCCCGTCATAATAATTTTCCACAGACGATATGGCTCATTCAGCCCACATACCGATACCAAAAAACAAGCCTTCATGGTATCCAATATAAGTATACGAACTACGCAGGTAAATACTAGGATTGACACTCTCTAGAAAGATGTCCAAAGCGCTGGCATTTCCAACATTGGATATTACTTTTTCTGCTGCCAGGAATTATTGCGTGAAGAACGATTCACAGGAGCACTTGCTTTACTTGAATTATCAGTCATACGTTTCTCGCTAAAGTTCTTTTGCCTTTCAGCGATTTCAAAATCAGCTATTTTCTTGCCAATACATACATTTTTGCTACACTTTGGGGTTTTGTAGCGAAGATCAAATGCTGTCTAATGGCAGAAGACATATTTTGAAGAATAATATCAATCAAATTTTCTTCCGAAACCTGGGGGTTCAATATCAATGAAGCTCCTTGGATTTCGGAAATAAACTCCAATAAAGATTCCTCAGAAAATTGGAATCGACGAGACACAAATTTAATCCAATAATCTTCTAACAACCTGGAAGGCAATAACGAACATTTCACATATTCTAAACCCTCGATTCAAGTTAATCTTAATTTAACGATGTTATTCCACACCTTCAATAGGATTCCTCCAATACAACTCAAAATCGAATTAACAAAATATTAATCTTTAACTAGTCTCAATTAAAAAATCGAATTCAGTTTTATTAGGAAGGAAACTAACAATTCCTTATAACTTCCATCACAGGGATCGACTTTCCTAATTAATTCTCGAAAAATTCGCTGATTATTTTCTTCCATGTCAGAAGAAATGTTGGAAGCAATTCCGCCAGAAAAATCTTTGATAGAGCTAGCTCTACGATCAATATTCTTATTCTGCTCTACAGAATTATCTTCACTAACAGCACTGTCTACGATAAACTTTCGTTTCACCAATGTTTGTTCAGCAGGGGACAGAGAATTCAAATGAATCTTAAGTCGTTTACGTAATATGTTTACGTCGCCTTCAGTGTCAATACCTAGTAAGGTCGACTCTCGGATTAAATTGTCCTTAGATACAACATCAATCCAACTAGGCATGTTTACTAAACAGAGTAAACAAAAGGTATAAACAGCGGTAAAAAACGCAATTCGTTATGTATAAATTACTCTGTGTTTATAAACAAGGAGAGATGAATCAATTTATTTACGGTAAACAATTCAAACACGTAAATAAGCACGTTTCAATAACCTTTACGTAGATAATAAGTCTCGAAAACAATCATCCACGACATAATACCTCTGAAAAATGTCGATATCAAAACACTTTATAATTCCAAAAACCATTTAAGATCACTCAGAGTATATTCTCTTGTTCTGGTACTTGAATCCAGAACCAAAACTTAAGTTCAAAATTTTTGAATCGACGACCACCTGAACTACTGCCAATATAATACAACATTCTTTTCTAAATAGAAAGAAACAAAACCACGCGCTATGCTACCATTTGTGCAGTTTCTTATAAAACCCCACGCTCTGCGCCGCCGTGTATCGTCTTTTGTTTCCGTTGTATATATTAGCGTAGAGTTCATAACAATCAAGGTTATTATTCAAAATCCTTTGCCCGGGCCCATAAGAAGCAAAGATTGATTCATCTTTCTTTTCCAAACACTTAAACATCAAGCAACAATAGATCTTAAAACACTTGAGTAATCTATGATTCTTGGTTAAACTGGATGTATCGTTATTATTAACCATGAACGCTAGACGGGAAAAAGGAAGCTTGTATGATCTCCTAAATAAGTAAGTTTATATACGGGAATATATCGAACAGCAGCAAGCACATAAATAATTTGAACATTAAACAGGATGTATATAAAAATGATGTTTAATATAAACAAGACGTCTGAAGTATAGGAAAAATATAACAAATATAAATATTGATCATTCTTGAATTTAAACAAAAATATAAATAATAATCATTAACATAAAAAATTATATCATACCTCACTCAAACAAGTTCATTCATACAAACATTCCAAGCCAGGGTGGCTTTCCCTGGTCCTCCGGACCAAAACTCAAACCACGCCACTCGTGTGCTCCAGACAACATAGTCTCAACATAAAGTTCCGATCGAATGATAATGTTCTGAATGTGCGTAGCGTATTTGAGCGTTCCGAGGTAGAAGGGGAGATGCGCAGCACAAACAGTGCAACAGGAGAGGTAAAAAGGAGAGTGGGGGTAGATGCATAGAGAAGGGATATTGGCATAGTTCACGAATCTTTCTGTTCAAGGAGATAACGGCACTGCAGTTGCGAACCGAAAATCGCACTTTCGGTTCATGTTTTTATAATAATAATAATAATAATAATAAAATGTATTTACTTGGTAGAGTTGAGGTTTAAGGCTTTATCTACCACTCAACCAAGTTAAAGAAAAAAACACAAAGAATATTCTTACATTTACAAATTATATTAAACAAAATTATTGCATGGTATATCTACAATATAATTATTATTATTTACAATATATTAGGGGATGATTTGAAAAATATTATCTCAGGATAGGGATGTATAGAGACCTCATGTTCGCATGCTATCAATCACGCGATTCGATTAGTGCCAGTGAGTTAGTTATTATGGAAGTCACACTTGTATTCAGGTCGATACTTAGTCCATCCCCATCAAGAAGAACACCCTTCTTTAAGTGGTTTCTCTGTATAATAAACAAGGCTGTTTTGTCTTGTTTTCAGAACTGACGAAGTCTGAGATCTCGAGTCAAGATGGAGGACCGCTTTCTTCACTTCGGAGACAACTATTTAACATACTGTGTAAATAATTCTCATGAATGGGTCATTTTTTTCTATTTATCATGCTAGGTTAATTAGAATATATGATAAATTCGATAAAGTATTAGTTCACTACAAGTATATTGTAATTTGTTTCAAGGAAATTTTATTAAAATTCGTCATAAAATATGTTGTTTATTCAACTCCTTTTTTTAAGTATTCTGTTTAAAAAGTTAATAAATTTTACGGAATGTTTAAAATGGTTGTTTCATTTTTTTGTCTTGTTTGCATTAAACATCGTGTTTTACTTCGTTCTTTGTGCCTTATAACATGTTATTCCAGTATTCTGTTACAAACACAAGAGAATTACGCACGCTGAAAACCCCCTTTGTTGGCACTCCTGTTGCCTGAAACTCTTCTCTTCAAAGTACGGCTCTATCCACAATCCTGCAGCGAGGAAATTCAAACAGGTAATTAAGCCATTATTATTATTATTATTATTATTATTATTATTATTATTATTATTATTATTATTATTATTATTATTATTATTAAGATTTTTTAAGAGTTTAAGTTGCAAAAGAGAGAGTGGGGTGTGGAAAGAACCGGGAATGTACCACACATTTATATATCCCAAATAAAGCTGCAAACATGGCATGATGAGGAGAATGATGAGTTTGCAGTGAAAGATCTGCTCTTGGGCAGAACACTATGCATTATTAATTATATATTATTATTGTTGTTGTTCTTTTTAATTATTATGTTTTTTCCTATTAATAATAATAATAATAATAATAATAATAATAATAATAATAATAATAATAATAATAATAATAATAATAATAATAATAATAATATGAAGAGGTGCGCACAAATGTGCATTAGGTTTGGTCTCTGCTGTATGCCAGCAACGATTTTTTCTCTTTAACCCTTAAATTCGTAATGTATCCTTTTGGATACATCAGTTGGTTCAGTTAATATAATATTTTAAATAAATCAGAAGAAAACGAACAAAAAGAAACCACTTAAATGTGTGTGTAATAATACAATATACCTAATAACAACTGTTATACAAGATTCCGTTTTCACTCCGGTCCGCCACATTCAAATAACTAACAGAAGAAATTTGTGTTTTGCCAATTTAAGGGTTAAACAGGCATTGAAATGGTATCTTGCACACGATCTATCACAAAGCTTACACACGCAGTCCATTGACGAATCATGATAGTTTGAAATTCTGCAGAGTTTGTGGTTATATTCATGCACTGCCAATCTTATTATTGCACTGCGTATCTTGTTGTTTGGCCCAGTCCAGTCTCGATTAATCATTTTGATCTTTTGCACAAAAATCTTCCGGAATTTCTTTTCTTTTTTTCTTATCTCCTTCAATGTAGTTTCCTGTTTAGTAGCTGGTCGCAGGAACTTTGTGCGTAGATTTTCCACGAGGAAAGTTTCCCGTGCTAACTCACATGCAAGTCTAGATGGAGCAAATTTGGAGCTCCCCATTGCTGCTCTAAGGAATCTTACTTTCACTTTTTCTAAGGTGTTTAAATCTCCGTAGCAAGGGGTCAGTCCATGCGATTTCTATTCCATATGTTAAGACGGGGAGTATTTTGGCCTCAAAAAGTTTCATGGCTGTTGCAAGTGACAGCTGTGTGATGTTTTCTATGTCGTATATGGCAACTATAGCAGCTGCCGCTCTATCTTTCGAATGAATTCTGAATGACTTGGCTGTTGTTTGGAGTGTTACTCCTAGATATTTGAAGGCGTTTGTGATTTGCAACAGGTTGCCCTGGAGTTGTATGTGGTCGCCGTCTACCAGTCGACCACCCTTTCTGAATACTATCTGTACCGTTTTTGATAGGTTAATATCGAAGCCATTTTTTCTGCCCAAGATGCGAGATTGTGTATTGTTTCTTGCAGTTCTTCCTTCACAAGGAAATTGGAATATGGGGAAAAGTATAACTGTGAACCGTAAAAAGTATGTAACAAACCAGATTAATTTTACAACAATTAAAATGTTGGGATGGGCAGGACATCTAGCGAGAATGAGTGATACGAGTGAGAAGTGTGAACAAGTGTTTTAAAAGCAAAGTCAGAAGGAAAAATAAAAACAGTTAGACCAGGACGGAGATGGGAGGTTTGTTTACAGAATGACATATGGGGTATTAGGAGTTAAGAACCGAAGTATTATATTTTTGAGTAAACAAGACTGGCGTAGACTTTTGAAAAAGGTCAGCCACATGGAACTTCCGTGGCCAGCGACGGTGATTATTATTATTACTATTATTATTACTAGTATTATTATTACTGCTACTAATATTATCATTATTATTATCGTTATTATTATTATTATTATTATCATTATTATTATTATCATTATTATTATTATCATTATTAAAAGAATGGAAGAAGATAGAATACCAAAGAAGATCCTAGTTTGAAAAGCTAATGGAAGAAGGAAAGAGGCAGACCAAGAAAGGATGGATAGATGGAGTGAGAAGTATGGAAGCTACAGATTTGAGGGGAGAAGATGGTTTACACAGAAACCTCTGGCGACAAAAATAATTTTTCATACATTTATAAAACAGTTATTATTGTTGTTGTTGTTGATGTTGTTGATGATGATGTTGTTGCTGTTACTGCTGCTTCTGCTGCTGCTGTTGCTGTTGTTAACAATATACAGAGAGTTCCTCAGCGTATTTTCCGTTTGTTTTCGGCTGGCGGACAGTTAGGTAAGTGAGCAACCACCGGCAACCGGAGAAGTTTTTTTGAAGAGTTCGAAGTTTACAGTTAACTGTAAAGCCGTAGAAAAAGAAGAAGAGGTATAGTTACTTTTATTTTTTTATTCCTGTACAATACAATTTAGGACGCTATAAATAACTTCTGGGGGGCTGTGATTGAGTTTTGATAATATCAGCGGCATTTTACAGAATGAGTAAGCAGAAATCTTTTGGGAAAATCACTTGAGCGATGGATCGAGAAGGTATCTGATAATATACCTAATACACGGATGGGATGATGAAGCAAATAAACATATATATTCAACATTAATAAAATTCATAGTAATATTCCGTTGAGATTAAATGTTAAAATTATAATATACAATTATTTAAATTATATACTTTAAAAGTCCGTTTCCTCAAGCTCTTAGATTATTATTAAAAACTGCAGGTCTTTAGGGACTAGTCCCATCATCAGCAGAAAGGAAGCAGGTCTAATGTAATCCACCCTCGTTGAAGCACTGGTTTGCTCGAGATAATTTTACAATCCTCTCTATAAAATGATCACAATCAAGTCAGTACTTCAACGAGGGTCCATGACATTAGCCCTATTTTCTTTCTGCTGATGATGAGACTAGTTCCGAAAGGCCTACGTTTTCTTTTTAATCTAAGAGGTTAAGAAGATGCAATTTTATGGTACATGCTTCTATATTTTTATATTATAATTTTAAATATATGCATATATGTTTATTATAATTGTATACCATCCACCTGAACCTCAAAAAGTAGGCTATAGAAAAAAAATACAAAACCAACAAAAGACGCGTTACTGAACGACGAACTAATGTTTGCAGGTTGGTGTGTAGCAATAATGAAATACAGAGAGAAAGAAAATCGGAGGCTGATGAGGTAAGGGAAACGTGTTTCGTTTTTGTTTGGTGTCGATTTGGGTATGTTTCTTGTCATGATTTAGTTGCTTTTACTAGTAGCTACTGTACTCTCAGAGAAAGAAAGTCCGCACGAGGGGATAACTGTCTAGTTCCATAACGGGATGTTCAGTATGTGCAGATGGATTATTCGAATACCATTTCTAGTGATGACGTCGCGAATGTTGTACGTTTTACTACCCATAACGAAGTAATAGATCAGCCTAGTAGACATATTTATTTTATCAGTCTGATAGTAATTATCAATTACTGTTAAATATTAGATTAAATGTTATATTAGTTTTATATGACATCTCCATCTGTTTTGTATCAATGAGCTGAAAGATAAAAAATGGTTATAGTGAGTTATCCGTAAAAAAATAGACATATGCTGTCGCGGACATTTTGTAAAATTTTTTAGATACATTTATTATTCAATTCTGTGTACATTAATTTGGTGTAGCCTATTTGTTATGGTTTAGGCAGCGTAAGCCATTTAAGCGTCCAGAAACCAACTTTTTTTTATTGCACTGATGTCTCCTTATCATTTCTTAGTTACGACTCTATAGTACGTAGGGTAATATGTTATATATGTTAATTGTTCCAGAAAACAGTAGTTTTTAAGTCTATAAAGGTCAGACAAACGGACTATCGCTAAGTTTTATATATGATGGTATCAGATTTTAATAATGCTTTCAGTGCATTACCGAACTATGTTTTTGAAGTGTACAATACAACCTTGACTCGCGTGGCTGTCTCGTGCTCACCCGAATTCCTTCTTGGGATTTTCTTTCTCTGCGAGTACATTATTTGTCATTTTAATTGAACAAATCTGCATCCCATATTGTTTACTTACTTTTAGCTGAATTAACACTTAGATATACTGTTTTATTTTTATTTCCGGAAATTCTGGAAATGCGTGCTATTATGGTGACGTCCCAACTCCTTTAAAAAAACATTAAACTGAAAATATATAAAAATGTTATTCTAACAGTTATATTCCTATATGGTTGCGAAACATGGACTCTTACTTTAAGGGAAGAAAGGAGATTACGAGTATTTGAGAATATAAAGTTCTTAGGAAAAATGTTGGGCCAAAGAAAGATGAACAGACAGGTGAATGTACAAGACTACATAATAGTGAACTACATGGTCTTTATAGGAAGCCAGATATAATAAGAGCAGTTATGTCTCGTAGACTGCGAATGACAGGGCATGTGGCACGAATGGGGAATGAAAGACGTGCATGGAAGCTTCTTGTAGGAAAACCAGAGGGAAAACTCCCAGTTGGTAGACCAAGAATGAGGTGGGAGAAAGAATAATATTAACTATGATTTGAGGGAAGTAGATTATACAGGAATGATTGGAAAGCATAAGCTCAGGTAAGTGTTGTATGGAGAGCTTATGTCCACGCGGCCATGAACCTATGAGTTCGATAGTGCCATTGAGTAAGTAAGTAAGTAAGATTATGAATTTCTGCAAAGTTACGATTCATTCAATTGATTATATCAACTGCAGTTCTTTTTATTTAGGAATATTCCACAATATATTGTTTCTCCTTCAACCCAAAGTGATTTGTCGCCACAGGTTCCTGTCTAAAGCATCTTCTTCCCTCAAATCTCTAGCTTCCACACTTCTCTTCACTCCATCTATCCTTCGTTCTCTAGGTCTGCCTCTTCCACTTCTTCCATTAGCTTTCCAGTTAAGGATCTTCTTTGGCAACTGCAGTTATAGAGTTAAATAAATGACCAAGTAAGTATTGACTAGACTGCATTCTCCTTACCACATGAAATGCATTCTATACTTCACAGCTGAAACATACACACGTACAGACACGTGTCATGGCACATTTAGACTACTGTGATATATTAATGACTAATTCGAGTACTGTACTCTCAAACAAACTACAACATGTGCATAACGCCTGCGTTAGATATATTTGTAATATCCGAAGATATGACCATGTTTCGGCATCTATTGAATTACTGTTTTGGCTCTGGTTGAGTGACAGAAGAACTTTGCATTCTATTGCTCTAGTGTTTCAAATTGTGCACAGCTCTAGCCCCAGATATATCAGCTCACTTTCATATTGTATCCTATAATCAAAACAACACCAGATCCCAGTTCAATGAAATACTGAACTGGTGTTGGTGATTTATCCTCGTTCGTCGCACTGCGGGGCATGCGTCCTTCCCCAGTGAGAAGTTTCTTAACCAGACCAATTTATACCTTATCCGCTCTTATAGTGATCCTAACATAAACAAACGTCAATTGTATCCCTCCACCATTCGTGCCACAATTACTGTCACATTGACAGGGAACACGTGTAAGGTATATAAGACATGTGATCCTTGAATGGGATAGATTAAAAAGAAAGCTGGTGAGATTTTTCACTGAACTTGTGAAATACATTTAAAATAACTGTTTTTTGACCACTAGTCAAAGGTTTTCCTGAGTTGTGTTTTAAATATTTAGATGGCGACACAGGAACAGAAGATTCGACACCTTCAGCCATTTTGTTTTACATCAGAATCGACTGAAGCATGATCAAATGAATCATTGATATGTAATAAACTATTTTAAGTTTTAATTATTAATTAGGTATGTTTTAGAATTTTTCTATGCTTTGAATATTATTAATTTCATCCATGAAGAATAACAAGTATATTCAGATGACATTTTTTTTAAATTTAATGAAGGGAACTTCTTTTTCGCGTACTTACTGCTTCTACATTGTACGTCGGTGTCCATAACAAATTAAAAGCGAGGAGGTCACATGGTTTTGTTTTGATGAGGATCACTTTAAGAGCGGATAGCCATTAGCTGAGTTCATTTCCCTACATATGTCATGAATGGCATGCGATTAGCATGTATTAAAATTACCATATTCGTATTGTTTGCTAATCTTGAAGGCAGGAAAATAGACAGAAAGTCTGACTGTAGCGTGAGACTGCAACAGACCCAATTCACCGGGAACGACAAGCGCTTACGCCGGGTCCGTTGGCGCTGATATTTGGAGAAAACCTTTCTCGTTTTATCCCATGTCATATACCAGCTCTAGTTCCGTAAAATAAAAAATTGCAAGCGCTACAGTGATTTTTAAATTTTCACTTGCATTCATAATTATGCGATTTGTTGGTTAACGAATTAATTGTTTTAATTTCCACTGACTACTAAGTAGGATCGCAAAAAAAATTGCCAATGTCTTTCAAAAATATTTTTATGAGAACTATCTCAATAGTTTCATTCTATCGGAATTCGCTAAAAATTCAAAGATCATTGTATAAACATGTAAATAACTACCTGAGGAATGCAACAGAGTTGCCTAGGAGATTGAGCCACTGAGCAATATTCATTCACCCCTTCACATCCAAATAAGACTTTAGTTGCCCACTAAGAGCTTCTTTGAGGTGATGAGCTAAGATATCGAATTATGATGTATTATATTTTATTTATTTAGCCAGGTGGAGTTAAAGCCATGTGGTCTTCTCTTCCAGGGCAAACATACCTTACATTCAAATACAAAAAATCACAATAACATTAGATACTAAACTATTATCAACAGATATCTAACAATAGGTCGTGTTTTTCTGAAACAAATCACGCACGAGCAACAAAGTCGCAAATAATTTTGTTAATGAAAAACTCAACCTTGCGTTGGATTTGGAGTGACTATTTAGCAAATAATACATCAGAAGCTGAAAATTATTATAATGTTTAATATTTACCAAATGTGAGGTATGTATTCCGACCTTACTTCCAGGCGATTTCTAAGCCAACTGTATAGTTATAAATAGAATATCTTTACTTTTAAATCTCTTTGGGTTGGGAAAAATCAATAACACATAATTGTATCAGAAATAACTATTAACAATAGTGCATATTCATTATACAACATTTAATAATTTTTTAGAGCAACAGAACTGACCTATTTTTTTTTTGTAATTTTTTTAAGTTGTTTTCTTTTTTGCCATTTCTTGCGCTACCATATCGATCGTACATTAGTGAATTGATATCCTTGTCAAAGAAGTTAATTTGCGAATATATATCTCATTACGAAGAGGAAGAGGCAATTTCATCAATAGGAAGAGGCAATTTTATCAACAGGAAGTGGCAAAATTATCGATCTATGAGATAAAGTGTCTGGCTAAACTGAACGATAATAAAAGTAAGATCTAATACTACAATAAAGTTACATTAAAATTAAAACTAACAAATATATATATATATATATATATATATGAAGACCGAATTCTCGCTACATCTGGTAATAATGGAGAATATAATACATATATAAGAAAAATAAGTGTTTGAATTGGATTCACCTGGTGATGTAATTGATGACACGCTGAGGTACAGACTCAGAGTTCCGGGTTCGAATCCCGTCCAGGCATTTAGTTTTCTTATCATACCATATATATATATATATATATATATATATGAACAACAGCTCCAATCTACTATAAATGAATTTTCAACTCATGCCCGAAATGGGAGTCAATGACCAATCACATTTCAATTATTTGTTTATGTACAACCAATCACAGTCATTTTTCACCTCGATTTTATCAGTTTAATTTTATTACTTTAAAATCAAGCTCCTCCTTTTTAACATTCTGAATAGGTCATATCATTATTTTGCAGTGCCTTCATGTGGCTCTACCAGATTGTATATATAGTGCACGAATGTAAACACATAGTGCTTGCGGGAGGTAATATAAAAACATTTGTAGCAATTGGTTATACTACAAAAAAATAAACCACTGTTTGCAGTTTCTTAAACGAATTATTTCCCAGGAAATAATGTTGCAGAAAAGTATAATTGATATATTTACATCATTGGACATCAGAAATTAATTAATAGGCCTACCTATAATGTTGGTTTTAAATTTCTTCACTAGAGTGCATTCTTACAATATTGCGATCCTTTGATATTAAATAATATGATCTGGTTGCAGTGATGAACAAATGAAGCGTAACAATCGTTTATCATTTGTTATCAAACATCGCCGTTTACATTAAATATATAAATATTTTAAAATAACTATACTTAAATAATGATTTGTTAGTAAACAGCTCAATTTTATTCGTTAAATAGTCCTAACAAATGCCACTCTTTATTTCCAAATCCTCTAGCTAAATTCACTCCTCGCTTCGTGAGTCGTGAATTTATCGATAATTTGGAAATCACTCGTGGCATTACTTATGATAAAAATACACAATTAGAAGGAGCCTTAATTTAAAATTCGCTCTAGCGATTAACATGTTTGTTTTTTGCAACGTTACTGGATGTATACGGTTTGATTAAAAACATATATTGCATAAACCAATGATGGAGGATTTATGTCCAACAAAGAATTTCTGATTATGTTTAGGTTTGAATCGGGATTAATTCAGATAAAATTCCGTACAGCTGGATTCTCTTCTCAGGGGTCGGAAGTTTGTACACAGGAGACGCTTCATAAAAAAATATGACGAAGAAATAATTTAGATTTGTTCGAAGAAGATAAGTTCATTTCGATAGTAATATTCTTCATCATATGTTTAAAACCTTCTTATTCAGAACGTTTATTATTTTTATTTTAATCATAGAAATTCAATTTTATCAATATTAGAATCAGAGACTATAAATTTATCTGAATAGCTATTTCTACGTTGATACCGAATGAATAAATTTAACATGTTATATTATGTTGTTCATTATTACATCACATGACATTATTCTTGATTTATATTTGTAATAATTCTATTAAATATAAGGTTAAATCCGATTGGTCATAACGAAAGGTAAGTGTTTTTTTAATTCCAATCACAATTTAGTTTGAGTGGAAATATAAAATCGAAATATGAAATCATAATAAGTCAAGGATTACGAGGAGGTGCCCTCTTTCATTCACTCTCTTTAATTTATAAATTGACAAAGTTGTCAGAAAATGTAAGTAACTTTAAATTTCTATAATATAATATAATTCGTGTTGACACACACATATTTGCTGATGATCATGCTATAATGGCTTCTTCAGAGAATTACTTACAAAGAGCAATTTTAAATGAAAGATTACAACCTAAAAATGTATTTAACAAAAGCTAAAGTAACGGTCCAGTGTGGCAAAGAAATGGAAAGAACAAAAATAGTACTAAATGACAAAACGCTAGAACAAATAAAAGTTTAAATTATCTAGGTGTATATTTAGTCTGTAATAGAGAAAAAGACGTAAATTATAAATATTTCAATATTTTTGTAGCACCCTTAAAAGAACACTGGGAAAGAAAGTAAGAAAATATTGAATGGCTCAGAAATATGGACTTTGAGTAAATAGCCAATTAAAAGAATAGAAGCAGCAGAAATGAAATATTTACGATTTGTGGCAGGATATACCTTAATGGATAAAAACGGAGTGAAGATATCCGTAAAGAACTACAAATATTCAGTTTGACAGATAAAATAGAAGAGTATATGAGAAAATGTACAGAATGGATACCAACAGATTGCTCAGGAAAAGTCTGAACTATCTACCAAGAGGAGGAAAAAGAAATCGGGGACGCCCACGGAAGAGATGGACACAGCAGCTATAATACGTGCAGCAGAAACGAACCAAAAATGTTTAATCCTTGGAAGAAGGAGAAGACAGAAATATTTAGAATCCTGACAATAAGAAATAGAACAATTTTTAAAAGCATTATTTAAAAAAATATCTTTATCATAAGTAATGTCACGAATGATTTAAAAATTATCGATAAATTCTCGAATCACGGGCTGACGAGTGAATTTATCTAAAGAGTTTGTAAATCAAGTGTGGCATTTGTTTGGACATTTCTAACGAATAAAATTAAGCTGTTTGCTCAAAAATCATTATTTAAATATAGTTACCGGTATTTTAAAAACTATATATTAATATAAACAGCAATGTTTGAAAACAAATCGTAAATACGAGTATGTGGTTTTGTTTAATCTGTTTATTCACTGCAACTCGGTCATATTATTTATTGCCAAACAGGATCGCAATATTGTAAGAATGTACCCTAGTGGAAAAAAAATTAAACACATCAAACAGTATATTATAACCAACATTATAGGTTATTAATTATTTTTTTAATAAACAACTCAGTGAAATCATTATTTAAAAACACAATTATTGAACACACTTATCAAATGTGTAGTTCGAAAGAATCTGTTCATTATTTGCTATATTCAGTGTATTTGTTGGAGAGTCAGTCACTGCAAATTAATTCTCTGACCTGTTCAGAATATTAAAAAGGAGGAACTCTCTTTATCACAAAAGCAGGGGCTGGTAAAGATAATTCGATAAAGAGCGAGGTGAAACACGATTGTCATTGGTTGTAAAACAAAATTCATTGAAACGTGATTGGTCATTGACTCCCATTTGGGCCATGAGTTAAATAGTCTAGTAAAATATTTTTATTATTATTAAGAGATTATTTTATTTGACAATAACTAATAAAAAATATTTAAATTTTTATTTAAAGTTATATTTAAGTATAAAAAAGTAATATAAAATTATTTAGATATATATATATATATATATATATATATAGATCATCGGTCGATTAATGTCTTTGACATCGTCCGATTCCAAATAGCCAATTTTGTCGGTCCATCCAATCTCCTGGTTGTAGATGTTTCTCCTTCATGTATAAATATATTCCCTGACTCCAGGAAGTTTTAGGCCTTCCTCTGTCTCGTCTTCCCTTAGGTTTCCATTCCAAAACAGATTTTGGTAGCCGATCCTCTTCCATTCTCTGGACATGTCCGTACCATCTTAATTTAAATTATTTACTAACGTTAATTTTATTATTCAGACAATATAAAACCCTGCTTTAGCCTCAGACCATACATGTAGGAGTTTAAGCATTTCCTATTTGACGTAAATTTACTTGTGTACAATTATTTCTATCCATATTTCATATATGTTATTGATATTAATATATGGCCAATAACCTTTAATAGATATTATATATACGGATTTTTTAAAATTATAAGAGCAATATAATCCCTATCCCTCCATGGTATCTTTACCTTGTCGTGGTGGAGTGGCTTGCGTGCTTAAATGATCCTGAGAGCTATGCCGGCGGTAGCATTGCTGCCGATAGGGTTACCCATGCCGGACTGGTCGAAGGTGATAAGCCAGACGAAAAAAGTACCTTGGGCGAAAGACTGACGATCTTTCACCGTAAAAATACAACAGTCAAGAAATGCGGACATGGGTTCATCTGGGGTAAAATTTTCCGGAGGTCAAATAGTCCCCCATTCGGTTCTCCGGGCGGGGACTACTTCAGGGAACCCATGCCAAAGGCTCAAACACAGGGACATGTTCCTAGGAACATGGAATGTTAGGACTTTATACAATAGCGGGGCACTAGAGATATTAACGCGGGAATTGGATAAATCGCCCTTGGATATAGTCGCTTTACAGGAAGTTAGGTGGCCAGGAGAAGGTAGTCAGGAATCAGGAAGCTTTGCGTTATACTACGGGGGTGCAGAAAGACCTGCATTTGGAACGGGTTTTTTAGTCAGAAGGAGGATCTTATCCGCTATCCGAGATATTAAGTTTGTTAGTGATAGGATATCATACATAATTCTAAAGGGTAAACGACATGATTTTATAATTGTAAATGTACATGCTCCCACCGAAGATAAAGATGACAAGATCAAGGATGAGTTCTATGAAGAATTAGAATGCTTATTTGATAGCCTTTCACGATATCATATGAAAATTGTCTTAGGAGATTTTAATGCAAAAGTGGGGCGGGAAGATATATTCAAACCAACAATAGGCAAATTCAGTCTTCATGAAGATAGTAACGACAATGGCGTTAGATTAGTCACATTTGCCACATCGAAGAATCTCATTGTTAAGAGCACAACATTTCAGCATAAGGATATTCATAAATACACCTGGACGTCCCCAGATGGAGAAACTTGGAACCAGATAGATCATGTATTAGTGGATAAACGCTGGCACAGTAGCATCATTGATGTTAGATCAGTTAGAGGGACAGACTGCAATTCGGATCATCATCTGGTCAGAGTGAAAATCAGACAACGGCTATCGCTTATGAGAGGAACGAACGCTAATGATGATTCTGTAAAATATGAATTAAAAAACTTGAAAAATGATGAAATGCGACAAGAATACCAAATCAAAATTGCTAATAGATTTGAAGTACTGGAATCTTCAGATGACAATGTGGCAAACGAAGAAGAAACTGATATAAATAAAGAATGGGAGGCTATAAGAGATACTATTAAATTGTCAGCATCAGAAAGCATTGGTTGTTTAAAAAAGAGGCAAAACAAGAAATGGTTTGATGAGGAATGTGCCGACATTGTAAAGAAAAGAAAGCTAGCAAAAATTAAATGGTTACACGAGCCAAATGAGGTAAATTTAGAGCAATTGGGTAGTGTTAGACGGGAAACCACCAAGTTACTAAAGAGTAAAAAGAGGGAATATTTGAGAGAGAAGATTAATGATCTTGAAATGAATGCAAAAAATAGGAACATTAGAGAATTATATCAGGGAATTAGTATAGAGAAGAAAGGGTTTCAGGCTAGAACAAACATAATTCGGAATGAAAATGGGGATATGATTGCAGATTCTAGGAGTATATTAAATAGATGGAAAGGTTACTTTAATCAGCTATTAAATGTACATACAGAACAGGACATTGAGGAGGATAATTTACAGACAGCAGAAATGCTAGTCGCAGAGCCAAGTGCATTAGAGGTTGAAATGGCGATTGAAAAATTGAAGATGTATAAAGCATCAGGTTCAGATGAGATCCCAGCAGAACTGATAAAATCAGGGGGAGAAAAATTGATGGACAAGATACGCTGGTTGCTTAGTAAGATTTGGGAAAAAGAAGCTCTTCCAGATGAATGGAAGGAATCAATTATCATACCAATTTATAAGAAAGGAGATAAAACAGATTGCAACAACTACAGGGGCATCTCATTACTTTCAACTTCGTACAAAATTCTAACAAATATATTAGTAAGCAGACTTACTCCCTATATTGATGACATTCTAGGAGATCATCAATGTGCATTTAGAAGAAAACAGGTCTACAACAGATCAGATTTTCAGTTTAAGACAGATGTTAGAGAAGAAATGGGAATATAATGGTACTGTACATCAACTATATGTAGACTTCAAAAAAGCATATGATTCAATTAAGAGGGAGAAGTTATATAGTATCCTGCTGGAGTTCGGAATTCCTAAAAAGTTAGTTAGACTTATACGAATGTGTCTAAATGGCTCAAAGAGTAGGGTGCGTGTAGGCAAACAGTTTTCAGACACTTTTGAAATCCAGAATGGGTTGAAGCAAGGAGATGCACTATCTCCTTTACTATTTAATTTTGTACTAGAGCATGCCATTAAATCTTTAGAGAATGAGGAAGGCTTACAACTCAATGGTATTAATAAGCTGTTAGTTTATGCTGATGATGTAGTACTACTGGCCGATAGCGAGGAGATACTAAAGGCCAACACGCACACACTATTGAGTAACACTAAGAAATTAGGACTGGAAATAAATATCAGTAAAACTAAATATATGGTCACACGTAGAAATTCAGTATATAATGGAAGTGGACAGCTAATGACAAATGAGGGAAATTTTGAGGAAGTGGCTGAATTCAAATACCTAGGAACAATAATCACAAATAGGAATGAGATGCAAAAGAAATTAAACATAGGCTCAATTCTGGAAATGCATGCTATTATGCATTGCAGAGACTTTTGATGTCCCAACTCCTTTCAAAAAACGTTAAGCTGAAAATATATAAAACTATTATTCTACCAGTTATATTATATGGATGCGAAACCTGGACTCTTACTTTAAGGGAGGAAAGGAGATTACGAGTATTTGAGAATAAAGTTCTTAGGAAAGTTTTGGATCAAAGAGAGATGAACAGACAGGTGAATGGAGAAGACTACATAACAATGAACTACATGGTCTTTATAGGAAGCCAGATATAATAAGAACAGTTAAGTCTCGTAGACTGCGATGGGCAGGACATGTTGCACGTATGGGGAATGAGAGACGTGCATGGAAACTTCTTGTAGGAAAGCCAGAGGGAAAACGTCCAGTTGGTAGACCAAGAATGAGGTGGGAGAACAACATTAACTATGATTTGAGGGAAGTAGATTATACAGGGAATGATTGGAAAGCATTAGCTCAGGATAGGGATGTATGGAGAGCTTATGTCCGCGCGGCCATGAACCTTCGGGTTCGATAGTGCCAGTGAGTTAGTTAGTTAGTTAGTTAGTTATATAATCCCTATAGGAGCAAAGTATCGCCTTTTTTTCTATAACTCTTATACTTATTGTTAACGTATACTTTTCTTAGAGAGTGGTCCTTTATTAAATGAATTATTTGTGCCCTGTTTTATGAGGAAATATTTGTGCAGATATGCTTAGTGCTCCTATGCGAGCTGTTTGATAGAGTAGAGATGTACTTCATAGTAAACACGCGGGAGATGATTAGAGATCTTCCTGTGAATGCGAACAAACAGCGCAGACAAAGAGAAGTGATCACGTGATGTAATTATGTCTGTGGACGAACTCTGTTCACAATATGAAGTGAATTATTAATCCTGCGAAATGAGAAGCAGCTCCGCAGGTTCTGTAGACAATATTAATAAGTAAATCGATGAAGGAATCAAGAGGCTAGCGAGGCGCTTCATTTACATGCTTCCTCTACGTGACGCGTTTTTCATTTGTCTTGATTGCTTTCAGTAGTCCTCGTGTTATTCATTGGTAAATGTAGTTATATCAGATGATAGAGAGGAAATATTAAACCGGGCAAATGCATTCCGTTAAAATAGCACTTTATTAGACTAACACTAGTAGTAGTGCGACTTTATTTGACAAAAAAATGTAGTAGTACTTCATTAAACTAAAAGTAAGATACATACAATGTTATTTACACATGGGAAGCAAGCCGTACGTGCTGTTGAGGTTCCGTATCAATAAAATAAGCCTAATGTCTAGTAATAATATTATAATAATTTTTTATTTCTTTTGGCAGAGTTAAACTAATAAGGCCTTCTCTTTCCACTTAACCAGCATAAATTACAAATACATATTTAACAGTGTACATTATAGGTATATACACAATAGTAATTATATATAATTAAAAATATATTAAATATTGCAATGTAAATTTCATGTACAAATAACATTTTTAATAATAATAATAATAATAATAATAATAGTATAAATATAATAAATTATACCAGAAACACCAATTAATATATATGTATCTTACACTGGGTAATGATTAAGCCAAGGTTAGAGCAAATACAAATTTAGATTAATTTTTAAAGACGCCAATGTCCGGCAGCACCTGATTCTTTGTGGTAGAGAATTCCAGTTACAAGAAGTGAAGATAGTGTATGACATGGAGTGATGTGATGTCCTATGTTGCAGTATATTTAGCAAGAGACTATGTTGTGATCGTGTGTTTAAGTTATGGATGGAGAATAGGTACTGGAAACGAGAGGCTAAATAATTGGGAGTCGAGGTGTGTAGAATCTTAAATCAGAGAACTAGACAGTGTAGTTTTCTTCTCTCTTTATGATGTAGCCATGGCAGTTCTTCAAAAAAATGCAGAAATGTGATCGTATTTTCGGATATTAAATATGAATCAGAAGTAGATAAAAACAATAAATAACAATAGAATTACAAAATATATTAATTATATATCTATCTGTAATGCCTAGCCCATTGTTGAGTCATAGCCTCTCCTTTGTAAGGAGTTAATTTTTAGTTACCTTATTTACTCATAAATTTTGTTGATGGCATGCGGTCATCTTACCAGATTACGTAAAATGATAAAGTATTAATGATATTACACTTTGCTTACATATTTATTTATTTACGAACGAGTGTTGTTCTTATTTTCCGGGTTTTGCCCAGAAATTTACCCATGTTTATCCAATTTTCTGTGTTTACCATTAACTCGTAGCATGCCAGTTTTCACGATTTGAATTTAGAAATATTTCCAGTAACAACTGACGCCTCCAATATTATAAATTGTCACATTTTCCAAATATATGTATTTCGTCTTCAAAGCTGCCGCACATTTGACATATCCGCATATCGTGATCATCGGTAATTTTTATAAATTTCTATGCCACCAAACTAAACTAAGCAAGCCCAGATCTCCCTTCAAATCTTAGATTGAATATGTATGTTTTAGGTCTCTTTGTAAACACAGTGAACATTTTCTCATATATTCGGCGAAAATATTTGTTGGTTTATACTAAAAGTAAGATACATACATGTTTACAAATATGGATTGCACGGGTAGCAAGCCATACGTGCTGTCGACAGTCCGTATGTAGCGATTAATATGATAGGAGACATATAAACTAAGATACAACTCTAATATGCACGGATCTGAAACTCAAATGTTCCGAAATATATTAAAATTGTTATTAAAATTAAATAAATCTATAAATAATGAAAATAGAATATATTACTAATATCGCTATAAAATATGTATGTGGAAAAGTAGAAATATATCCAGGTAAAAATTCCACGTACATTTGTCTAGAATAAAATACTGTAAAACGCTACCTGCTATACAAATGACAAATAATGGAATAAAGAGGTATTGTCAGAACTCTACCTACTACCCAAGTTACAAATAATATAGGAACACAAAAAAGGGTATCGTCAAAAGAATATAACTAATTCCAATTAGCAGGCTATACAACTAATAAGAAATATTCATTCTTTAAGAAAAGGTAACATTAGTTATCTATTAAAAATATTAAAAATCTATTGACCCAATTCTTAGAAACCAATTAACGTTACTAAGCAATTCCAAGAAATGATGATAAAGAATTACTACCTGGCAAAATACAGACAACAAAAGACATTCATTCACCACTAGAAAAGATAATCTCTTAACATTGACAATTTACAAAGAAACTGATAAACATTTATCTATTAAATATCAAAGAACCAATTTACCCAGTTCTTAGAAATGTTATACATACTAGTAAATAATATTATTGTAACATAAATATATATTCAATTGTAAGGAGTAGATTCGAGAAAAGTGGGAGGAGCCACCGCCTTTATAAGCGAGAACTTATATCAAAATACACTCACTATCACTATCAGTGACTCTGTGTTCAGTGTTGGAACATCGTAGACCTGCAGACCGCGATCTCCGATTCAGTTTAAATATTATATTCGTCCGAGAAATAGTTAAATTTAAAGTTATAGTCCGTGAAGCATTTGGACTTTGAAAATATTGATTCCAGCACGTGGACCTCTAAGTATTTCATCGACTCCACTCATAGATAAAACTTTGTAACTGTATTATCAAAATTGTATTTCTCCGTAAATAAACAGTTTCTTGGATTCGTTAATATTGAGTGTACATTTATACGTTGTTCTTTTGCTTATAAAGAGTTCATAACCCTGAGATCTCCTGCCTACCACCGAGCTCCGGTACACGTATCAATAAGATAATGTCTATAATAATAATAATAATACAAATATATAATAATACAATTACATTATACATTAAATTAAGCTGGGTGTAATTATTAAGTATAAATAATATTGCATTTTGGTTACATATTTATTTATTCATTCATCAATGAGCGTTGTACTTATTTTCTGCGTCTTGTACAGAAATGTAACCAGTTTTATCAAATTTTCTGGGTTTACCATCAACTCATAGCATGTCAATCCATCACGATTTGAATTAGAGATATTTAGAAACCGGAGCTTGAATCAGGGGGGCGAATAAGGCGTTCTACCTTCATGCTACCTCTATATGACATGTTTTTTATTGTAATTGATTTTAATTAGTATGGAGAAATGGGAATATGATGAAACTGTTTATGATCTAACGTAGACTTAGAAAGTATAAGATTAAATTTAGAGGGAGAGGTTGTATGGTGGTATGCTTACTTGAATTCTCAATTCCTAAAAATGTAGACTTTTTCGAATGTATTTAAACGGCATAGCCTGAGGAGTAGGGCGCGGGTAGGCAAACGTTTTCATATACTTTTGAAAGTCGTAATGGGTTGAAGTAAATATATGCAATATATTCTTTTCTACTCAGTGATTATACGGGAGCATGCAAACAAACAAATGTGTTTGTGGAAGATTCAAAATAATTACATGTGCCTCTACAACGAATTATTGTGAAATAAATAAAGAAGATTGAGGCACTTTTGTGTGAACATATGTGAAATTAAATTAAAGAAATTCTACCTTCTCCAAAATCGCTGCAACTACTGACATTATGAACATGATTAAAAATAGGAAACCACCGTCTTCCCCCCCCCAAAAAAATCTAGATTATAATCCTACAAATGAGAGATTTAGAGGACGCATCGAAGAGCTGGATAGATTATTACGATGAACTTTGAATTTAGTACAGGTCAACAGGCTAGTATGATGATGATGATGATGATGATGATATTTGACGATTTTGTATCCATCCATCCGTAGTAATTCTGCCCGATGGCAGGTCCTTCACTGGAATCATAGCATTTTCATGCTTTGCTTGCAGCTTTACTAGCGAATTGTAGGTGTGGTAGCTTCCCGTTGCTTTCTACACCGGTGAAGGAGGATGATGATGTGGATGATAAGGATGGTGGTGTTGATGGCCATATGATTTCGGAGACCGTTTGGGCCTTAAAGGTTTCCTGACATTTGTCTTACACCTCACCCAGAAAAACGGGGATCGAACCCGGGCCCGCTGCGTGACAAGGCACGAGACCACAATAGTTTTCTTAAAATGATATTATGAGAACAGTACTCTTATTCCAGTGCAATTATTAATTAAGTAAAATGTTTATTCAATAAATATGTAAATAATCTACTATATGCATTTATTTGCATACTTTGTAATTTATTCAAGTATAATTGCATACATATTTCACGAATTATAGAACATATAAATACGGTCCCTATTAATGACAAACTAACAAAGAAAATCGGGCGAAGCACAACGATTCCAATGAATCTACGATTCTCTTTTGTATTTGCAATATTGATTGTCGATAGAAAACCGACGTCATTAGTTCCAATTGAGGAACAAAACGTTCCCATCTTCCATTTGCACGCCCTAGCGTATTTAAAAAGTAATTTCAGCGGTAAATAAATCGCTTACCTTATCCATGATTAGACAATCAAAGTAATTTTAAAACATCTGTCACTAGTTATTATTACAAAAGATAATCAACAGTGGTAGCATGGAAGTTCTATACCACCTAATGATTTTTTATAAAATATAAATGTTTTAGGCCTACTTCAAAGTATAATATATGTACCAAGGAGAAAGTATCCCAATATCGGCTAAGCGCCAGTTCTTTAATATAACATTTCCAGGAGAATAGTGACATAACTATAAAAATTGTCCTTAATGAATAAAATGTAACACTTATTCAGAAATGTGTTACGATAGCAAGGAGATACTAAAGGCCAACACACACACTATAGAAATTGGGACTGGAAATAAACATCAGTAGAGGTAAATTATAAGTTCACACATATAAATGCATTATAAAATGGAAATGGACAGTTAATAAAACATTAGGGAAGTTTTGAAAAAGTGGCTGAATTCAAATAAACAGGAACAACAATTATAAATTGGAATGAGGTGCACAAAGAAATTAAACATAGGCTCAATTCTGTAAATACATGCTATTATGCATTACAGGGACTCTAGTCGTCCCAAGTTCTCTCAAAAAATGTTAAACTGAAGATATATAAAACTGTCATTCTCCCAATTCTATTATATGGATGCGAAATCTGGAAATAAGGGTGGAGTAAAGATTACGAGTATTTGAGAATAAAGTTCTTTAAAAAAATTGGGCCAAAGAGAGATGAACAGACGGGCGAATGGAGAAGACTTCAATAACAGTGAGTTACACGATCGTTATATAAACCAGATATAATAAGAACAGTTAAGTCTCGTAGACTGCAATGAGCAGGGCATTTGGCACGAATGAGGAATGAAAGAGGGACATGGAAGCTTCTTGTAGGAAAATCAAAGGGAAACGCCCACTTGGTAGACCGTGAATGAGGTGGGAGAATATCATTAATAATGTTTTTAGGAAGTAGATCATACAAGGGATGATTGGAAAATATTAGTTCAGAATAGGGATGTATGGAGAGTTTATGTCCGCGGCCATGAACCTACAGGTTCAATAGAGCCAGTTTAGTTAGTTATGTTTCCACTGAAAAAATACGTAAGTTATCATTATCGTATATTGTTAGATGGAAGTTGCATCTTTATGGAAATTATATATATATATATATATATATATATATATTAGTGTTAGTTGTATTAATGAAGTTCCTAACTAACTAATTCACTGGCACTATAGAAAATAGAGGTTTGTGACGGACATAAGCTCTTTATACATTTCTATCTTGAGATAATATTCTTCCAACCACCCCTTGTATAATTTGCCTTCGTCAAATCATAGTTAATGCTTTAGTCCTACCTCATTCTAGGTCTACCTACTGGGTGCTTTCCCCCTGGTTTTCCTATAAGGAATTTCCATGCAGCATATTCATTCCCCACTCGTTCCACATACCCTGCCAATCGTAGTCTACTTAGCTTGACTGTTATTATTACATCTGGTTTCCCATGAAGATCATGTAACTCACCGTTAACTAACATTAGTTAAGTCTCATGGACTGTGATGGGCAGGACATGTGCGACGAATTGGGTTTGAAATAGGGTCATGGAAACTTATTGAATGAAAACAGAACTAAATCGACCAGTAGCTAGCCAAAGAATGAATTAGGAGATTATCATTAACTTGATGTGAAGGAGGAAAATTATATAGGAGATTAACTCACTGACGCTATTGAATCCGTAGGTACATGGCCGCGCGGAATGAGCTCTCCATTCATTCCTATCCTGAGCTAATGTTTTCCAATAATCTACTTCTCTCAAATCGTGGTTAAAGTTATTATACCACCTCATTCTTGGTCTACTAACTGGGTATTTTCCTTCTGGTTTTCGTACAATGAGACCACATGACCTTGTTTCATTCCCCGTTCGTGTCACATGCTGTGCCCATCGAAGTCTATAAGGTTTAACTGGTTTTATTATATCTGGTTTCCTATGCGGATTATTGGAAAAATGATCTGAGGATAGGCATGTATGTCCGCGTGAACCTGCGAGTACGATAGTGCCAGTGAGATAATTAGATAGACATCTGGCTTTTTAATAACCGTCAATTTATGTGTTCCCATTTTCGGCCACATCGTTCTTTATTTTCTTTTTTTTTACAATATCTTATATCCATCCATAGTAATTCTGGCCGAAGGCAGGTCCTTCACTGCATTTTCATGCTATGCTTGCAGCTTTACTAGGGAGTTGTAGGTGTGGTAGCTTCCCGTTGCTTTCCACACCGGTGAAGGATGATAATGATAATGATAAGGATGGCCATATGATTTCGGGGACCGTTTGGGCCTTAAAGTTTTCCTGACATTTGTCTTACAAGTGAGGAAAAACCCCGATAAAAACCTCAACCAGAAAAACTGCCCCGACCTGGGATCGACAAGGCAGCACGCAATCTCGAGTCCACAGCGGTGGACTATATTTTATATAAATATCCATAATTTATATTATTTTATTCTTCTTCTTCTTCACTTCACGGGCTAGGCAAAAATTGTCTGTTCCGCCTCACAGTTGTTCTGTCCATCTTTTCACTGGCCTTCCTACATTCCTTGATTTTCTCATTTAATTATTTTATTGTAGAAACCATAAAATTGACAAACTTGAAGAGAAGTATTAAAATTCCAGACTTTGTTAAGCTACTAAACTACAATTATTTCCAGTTGAGTAGCATTCACCACTGGTTTTCTATTGATGTAGAGCGATGATTTTCCATTTACAAATGCATTTTACATTCAAATAGAAAGAATATAATCTCTAACATATTGAAATGTTAAATGTATTCTATATATATAAACGAATGTATGTATGTCTGTCTATCTGTTTGCTGTATGTTTGTACTTTATGCGCTGCCATACCGTTCATCCGATTGTGATGGGGCTTTTTGCAAAATGTTTAAGTGTTTCCCGGGAAGGTTTTAGACTATAAGAGAGTTGTAATATTCAACCCCTTTACCCTTAAAAATCACCCTTTGTAGAGAAAAATATGATTTCGGAACTTTTTAGATGATTAATTGGCTTACACTTCTTAAATCGTAACATATACACCAAATTAATGTACACAGAATTGAATATCTCAAAATATTACAAAAAAAGTCTGCGGCAGCATATGTCTATCTTCTACGGATAATTCGCAATAACCATTTTACTTTTTCAGCTAAATTATACCAAGAAGATCGGGAAAAGTAGGCATATATTCCTGGGCAACGTCGGGTAATAAGCACGAGGTATCTGAAATAATTACGATGTAAATTTATAATTATTTTTCTTTTTACTTATTCAACTACACATAAAAACACATTTAATTTATTTAGGCGTAGCAGCGCACGCCGGATATTAGCTAGTCTAATTTATAAAATTGAGTGTGAGTTAGTCTGCCCTTTATGGAACCAAAACCTACTTGACCGATTTGTATGGTGGTTTCACCATCATTTTTTCTGGAATAATATTAATGTATATAACTTATTACCGTACATACTAAAAATAAAGGATCATCGGTGCACTAAGAAAGTAGCTTTTTGGACACTTAAATGGCTAATGCTGCCTAAAACATAACAAAACCAAATTAATGCACACAAAATTTAATGTCTCCAAAAATTGTACAAAAAGTCCTCGGCAGAAGTCTATATTTTACGGATAGCTCACAATAACCATTGTCTCCTTTCAGCTAATTAATACTAAGAAGATCGGAATAAGTAGATTCCCGTTCAACGCCGAGTTATCAGCACGGGGTATTTAAATAATTACCATATAAGTTTATAGTTATTCTTTTTTTCTCTTTCTTAATCAACCGAACATAAAAACACATTTCGTTTATTTAGGCGTAGCAGCACACACCGGGTATTAGCTAGTGAGGAATAATTCTTTGTTTATACGATGAAGTGAAAGAAGCAGTGATTATGTACTCTTTGTTTATTTCCTTAGCCCAGTTTTAAGGTTCTTTTAAGGAATTATTCCATTTTTCCGTTTTTAATGAACATTTTTCCCTTTAAAATCCGGTTTCTAGTTATCTGCGTCAATAAAAGAACTGTTTCATCAGTCGCCAGTATTTGTATTTGTCCCTCATCCTCTATCACGGTTCGTTTTCCAGTTGACTACATTTGTTAATTGCGAACTTTTCCAAGATTTATCATAAACTCTAAAACAAATTCCATGAATTCGGACGCTATTTATAACACAGCTTCATTGTTTTTTAGCAGCAGTAGTTGACCTAGATCGTGTAATCCCTCTGTTCTGTTCCCTGGGAAAATAATTTGGCTAAGGATAATAAAAAAAATGCATGCAGACCTGAATAATACATACACACACACACACACACACACACTCACACACACATACACACACACATATATATATATATATATATATATATATATACATACATATCAACAATATAATATATCAATCTCCCTCAACAGGAAACGAGAGGTTGTCGAACATTGAAGTCAGTTAAAATAAATTAAATTTCATATTTGTTTTAAACATTAATTTGATGCTTATTTATATAATATGTATTAGAAGTTTCTTTATAATTGAATAATAATTATTATTACATATAATAATAATAATAATTATTATTATTCTTATTATTATCATTATATCACTTATTTTTTTAATTGAATACGCTTATTTAGGAACAAAATTAGACCATTCAGGCGATAACACAGTGGAAATTAAAAATAGAATCGCACAAACAAAACAAGCAATAAATGCTTTAAACTCTGTTTGGTGGAGCAAAAATATTACAAAAAATAGAAAATTACAAATATATCAAACCATAATCCCTCCATGGTATATTTACCTTGTCGTGGTGGAGTGGCCTGCGTGCTTAAATGATCCTGAGAGTTATGCCGGCGTTAGCATTGCTGCCGATAGGGCTACCCATGCCGGACTGGTCGAAGGTGATAAGCCAGACGAAAAAAGTACCTTGGGCGAAAGAGTTACGATCTTTCACCGTAAAAATACAACCGTCAAGAAATGCGGACATGGGTTCATCTGGGGTAAAATTTTCCGGAGGTCAAATAGTCTCCTATTCGGTTCTCCGGGCGGGGACTACTTCAGGGAACCCATGCCAAAGGTGATGTAGTACTACTGGCCGATAGCGAGGAGATACTAAAGGCCAACACGCACACACTATTGAGTAACACTAAGAAATTAGGCTGGAAGTAAATATCAGTAAAACTAAATATATGGTCACACGTAGAAATTCAGTATATAACGGAAATGGACAGCTAATGACAAATGAGGGAAATTTTGAGGAAGTGGCTGAATTCAAATACCTAGGAACAATAATCACAAATAGGAATGAGATGCACAAAGAAATTAAACATAGGCTCAATTCTGGAAATGCATGCTATTATGCATTGCAGAGACTTTTGATGTCCCAACTCCTTTCAAAAAACGTTAAGCTGAAAATATATAAAACTATTATTCTACCAGTTATATTATATGGGTGCGAAACATGGACTCTTACTTTAAGGGAGGAAAGGAGATTACAAGTATTTGAGAATAAAGTTCTTAGGAAAATTTTTGGACCAAAGAGAGATAAACAGACAGGTGAATGGAGAAGACTACACAACAATGAACTACATGGTCTATATAGGAAGCCAAATATAATTAGAACAGTTAAGTCTCGTAGACTGCGATGGGCGGGACATGTTGCGCGTATGGGGAATGAAAGACGTTCATGGAAACTTCTTCTAGGAAAGCCAGAAGGAAAACGCCCAGTTGGTAGACCAAAAATGAGGTGGGAGAACAACATTAACTATGATTTGAGGGAAGTAGATTATACAGGGAATGATTGGAAAGCATTAGCTCAGGATAGGGATGAATGGAGAGCTTATGTCCGCGCGGCCATGAACCTACGGGCTCGATAGTGCCAGCGAGTAAGTAAGTATCAAACCATAATTCAGATCATTTTAACATATGGTGCTGAAGTCTGGCAAATTCCTACCAGAGAAATGAAAAGAATTTTAAGTACAGAAATGGATGTTTTAAGAATATCAGCTGGAAAATCTAGAATGGATGGAATACGAAATAAGGAAAAAAGGGAAATTATGGGTGTACAAGAGGAGCCGGAAATCATAGACATTATAGAAAACAAAAGATTGCAGTGGTATGGTCATGTCAAACGAATGCTATAGCAAAGATTGCCAAAAATTATTTGGAATGGATCCCAGTGGAAAGGAGGAAGACCGAAGAAAACTTGGATAGATGGGGTACAAGCAGCTATGAATATCAGAGGAATGGCATTTGGTTTCCGGAAGACGGCGGCAGCTGCCATGATCCCGGATGATGATGATAATGATCATTATATAATTTATATTGACATCAATTATTATTATTATTATTATTATTATTAATATTAACATAATTATTATTATTGTTAACTTATTATTACTTTTTTATTATTCTATTAATATATTATTGCTATTATCAACCTAATATGAATTATTAGTCTATGACTATTACCATCATTGTGAATATTATCATCATTGTGAATATTATCATTGTGAATATTATCATCATTGTGAATATTGTCATCATTGTGAATATTGTCATCATTGTGAATATTGTCATCATTGTGAATATTGCCATCATTGTGAATATTGCCATCATTGTGAATATTGCCATCATTGTGAATATTATCATCATTGTGAATATTGCCATCATTGTGAATATTGCCATCATTGTGAATATTGCCATCATTGTGAATATTGCCATCATTGTGAATATTGCCATCATTGTGAATATTGCCATCATTGTGAATATTGTCATCATTGTGAATATTGCCATCATTGTGAATATTATCATCATTGTGAATATTGTCATCATTGTGAATATTGTCATCATTGTGAATATTGCCATCATTGTGAATATTATCATCATTGTGAATATTGCCATCATTGTGAATATTGCCATCATTGTGAATATTATCATCATTGTGAATATTGCCATCATTGTGAATATTGCCATCATTGTGAATATTATCATCATTGTGAATATTGCCATCATTGTGAATATTGCCATCATTGTGAATATTGCCATCATTGTGAATATTATCATCATTGTGAATATTGCCATCATTTTGAATATTGCCATCATTCTGAATATTGCCATCATTGTGAATATTGCCATCATTGTGAATATTGCCATCATTGTGAATATTGTCATCATTGTGAATATTGCCATCATTGTGAATATTGCAATCATTGTGAATATTATCACCATTGTGAATATTGTCATCATTGTGAATATTGCCATCATTGTGAATATTATCATCATTGTGAATATTGTCATCATTGTGAATATTGCCATCATTGTGAATATTGCCATCATTGTTAATATTGCCATCATTGTGAATATTGTCATGATTGTGAATATTATCATCATTGTGAATATTGCCATCATTGTGAATATTGCCATCATTGTGAATATTGTTATCATTGTGAATATTGCCATCATTGTGAATATTGCCATCATTGTGAATATTATCATCATTGTGAATATTGTCATCATTGTGAATATTGCCTTCATTGTGAATATTATCATCATTGTGAATATTGTCATCATTGTGAATATTGCCATCATTGTGAATATTGCCATCATTGTGAATATTATCATCATTGCGAATATTGCCATAATTGTGAATATTGTCATCATTGTGAATATTGTCACCATTGTGAATATTACCATCATTGTGAATATTGTCATCATTGTGAATATTGCCATCATTTTGAATATTGCCATCATTGTGAATATTGCCATCATTGTGAATATTGTCATCATTCTGAATATTGTCATCATTGTGAATATTATCATCATTGTGAATATTGCCATCATTGTGAATATTGCCATCATTGTTAATATTGTCATCATTGTGAATATTGCCATC